>LR738713.1:433265760-433310126 GCA_902687465.1 Secale cereale | reverse complement strand
GGGGGGGGGGGGGGGGGGGGGGCGCCTGGGCCCCCCTTAGCTCCCCTGGCGACCCCCTTTGGCATATATTTACACCGCGTCGAGGAAACCCTGATTCCAGACCCTTTTTCTCCAGACGCGATTCCGATCTCCGCCGCCATCGCCATCAAGATTCGGGGGACCAGAATTCCTGTGCCGGCACCCTGCCGGGACGGGGAAGTGCCCCCGGATTCATCTCCATCGACGTTTCTTCCTCCCTCCATGATGCGGGAGTAGTTCCTCCTCGGGGCTGAGGTTCTTACCAGTAGCTATGTGGTCAATTCTCTCTCCCATGATGTGATCTTCGTTGTGATCATAGGCTATGTTAATCTAGGGTGATCCCATGATATCTCCCCTTCCTCTATGTATTGGATTGATGTACTCACTTGTCTTTATCTAGTATAATCCCCGAGACCAAGGTGACAGCGGTCTATTGGACATGGATTAGAACAATATTTTCATGAGTGATTTCCTCTCTTGTGTGTTGATTGAAGATTGAGAGTCTCTTGGTGCTTGTCTTTGACTATCCTTTAGATATGTTGTGGTGATTGTGGGCTCTCTTTGGATGGCCGCGGTGACATTGGGAAATCCTTAGATGGAGAACTACGAACTTTGAGGTGTGCTTTTGTAGCCCTACATAATTCTCGTCCTCTCTTGACCACGAAGGAATGACCTCCGAGTGTGTCCCCTTTGCATGTTTTATGGGAAATATCATGTGATTCGATTATGTTAATGTTGTTGGGAGTTGCCACTAGTGAAAGTATGAAGCCTAGGCCTTGTTTCCACCATTGCAATACCATTTGTGCTCACGTTTACCACTTGTTTGTTTGCTGCACTTTTTATTACAGATTTATATTACTTTGTTTTGCCATCCATATCACTTGCCATTTAACATCTATTCGCCGAACTAGTGCACCTATACATCTGACAAGTGTATTAGGTGTGTTGGGGACACAAGAGACTTCTTGTATTTTAGTTGCAGGGTTGCTTGAGAGAGACCATCTTCAACCTCTACTTCCCTGAGTTTGATAAACCTTAGGTCATCCACTTGAGGGAAATTGCTGCTGTCCTACAAACCTCTGCGCTTGGAGGCCCAACATAGTCTACAAGAGTAGAAGCGTGTGTAGACATCAAGCTATTTCTGGCGCCGTTGCCGGGGAGGTGAGCGCTTGAAGGTATATATTTAGATCTTGCAATTAAATCTTTTTGTTTCTTGTTTTTATTTCACTAGTTATGCATATGGACAACCTTGCTATTGGATCGTTGCTTGCGGGAAGACGCCCCACACTTGTGGTGGTTGCTCCTCCCCCTACTGAAATTGTGCCCTATAAAATACCAGCTGGTATTATCGATTATGTTTTGGCTAATCGTTATGCAGGAGACAAACATCCCGGTGAACACTTGCTATATCTGTCACAACTATGTTCATTATTTAAGCTTGCAGGTGTATCAAGGGAGTTTGTCATGAGGAAATTATTTGCCTTGTCACTGAAAGAAAAAGCATTGGAATGGTATAGGCTACTAGATGACTCTCACCTGCTGGATTGGGAAGAGATCCAGTCTCTCTTTTACTCCAAGTTTTATCCTCTTCATGAAGTCCATGAGAATAGGAATTATGTTTATAATTTCTATCCTTATGACGGAGAGAGCATAGCTCAAGCTTGGGGGAGACTGAAAACGTTAATGCTAAAATGTCCTAACCATGGGCTCCCCAAAGATATGATTATTACTAATTTCTATGCGAGGCTTTCTCGACAGGATAAAGATTTGCTCGACGCTTCCTCTATGGGTTCTTTCACAAACACAAAGATTGATGCTAAATGGGAACTCCTTGAAAGAATTCAACGCAACACTGAAGATTGGGAGATCGACAAAGGTAAAGAGCCAGGTATAATTTATGAGTATGATTGCATTAAGTCCTTTGTTGAAACTACTAGTTTTAATAAGTTTAGTGCTAAGTTTGGGCTTGATTCTCAACTCCTTGTTGATTTCCTCAAATCTTTTGCTTCACATCTTAATATGCCTAAGGAGGATTGGGTCAAGTATCATAAACCTTTTAAAGAGACTTGCAAAGAAAATGAAATTGTTCATGATGATTGCAACATGCATGATCCAATTCCTAAAAATGAAGTTTTATATAAGCATGTTAATTTTTGTGGAGTGGATAGACCTTGTGAAAGGCCTATGATTGAAGAAGAGAAGTATTGTAAGCAACATAAGCATGAAAGAACAATCACTTGGGTCAGAGATTTAAATGAAATTGCTAGAGAATTGTGTGACCTTTATCCTTTTACTTGTGAACTTTGCCGTATAGAGGGTCACTTTAATTTTCAATGCATGAACTTTCAAAACATAACTGTTAACCGGTTGTGTGATAACATGATCACCTCTGATCTTTATGATGAGCTTATGTTATTTTTGATGTGTGAAGAGTTATCAGAAAGACTTCTTGGCTGGATGATAATGCCATAGGAATAAAAAACACTTTGCAAAATTGCCATCTCTATTGTGTTGTTAATTGCCATGAAAATGATTACATAAGTAAGATTAGAAAGGAGGGAACTTTACCAAAGTATAAAAATGTCTCTTATATTTCTGCTAATAAAAAGGAGAGTTTCTCCCAAGTTTCCCCTATTGTTTCTAATGATAAACCAGGATATGTGGAGAAGCTTCATCTCCAACCACTCCCTCCTAAGGTGAAGAATAAGAAAAAGAAGAGGATGAGGAAGAGGAGCAAGAAGGAAGAAGAATGGGTATCAACCTGGCCTGAGCATATTCCTCAATCAACTTTTATCCTAACAGTTGTAAGTTTAAAGAAGAAGGTGAAGTTTATTGCCTTAATTATCATCTTGATGATACGTCCGTAGGTACTATTGAAGATGATTTTTATTATGACATGCATGTTACTTATTGTGATTGGGAAAATGATGATAATGCTACTTATGATCTTGAAAATCTTTTTGGTACCAACTCTGAAAGTGAAGATATGGGAAGCTCTAAGCTTGGGGATGATAGGATTGCAAATCCTTTACCCACTAGTGATGTGATAATTGATAATTCTCTTGCTAGTAAGAATAAAGACAACATGTTTACAAATATAGTTGCTAGCAATGATAATGCTCTTCTCTACCATGATGATGTTATAACTCCAATCTATAGTGATTATAAAGGTACCTATGACATAAGGAGAAATTATCCTTATGAAACTTGTCATAATCATCGAGGGAATTACTCCCTTGTTGAACACCACCCTCCTAATATACAATTAATCTATAGTGTTCAAGTTGTTTATGATAGTCCTACTCCCACTATTACCAATGAGAAAGATTATGCTTATGTGGAGAGTGAGAGTACCTTTTTGCATGTGGATCATGGTAACAATGCTTTATGTGATGCTTATATTGTTGAGTTCATCCATGATGCCACTGAAATTTATAATGAGAGAGGGAGACTTGGTTCTAAATATCTTAATAATAAGAAGTTTCCTCTCTTTATGGTGAATATTCTGAAGTTATGCTTGTTTTGCCTTCCTATGCTAGTTGCTTTGTGCTTCAATGAATTATTCTATTGCAATATTCCTATGCATAGGAAGCATGTTAGGCTTAAATGTGTTTGGTATTTGCTTCTTGATGCTCTCTTTTGTTCTTCAACTCTTATTCCTACGAGAGCATCATTAAAGTCTTATGCCTAGCTTAAAGGCATAAAAGAAAGCGCTTTTGGGAGGCAGCCCACAATGAATAAAATTTTATTTTGCTTTTGTTGTGTATTGATGTTGTTACTACAGTAGCATCATCATTGTATCTTTACTTTTCAGCTTTGTGCCAAGTGTAGCCTCTGATTGCAAGAAAGTTCAAAAGTTGTGACGTGCTGTCCAGGAAACAGATTCTGTCCTTGGACAGAAAAATTCGTATAAAATCACCAGATCATCTTTTTGGTCTGAATTTTTTCGACAGCGTGCTCTATACAATTGTCTTTCGGGCGTCTGTTTTGAGTTTTTTTATTAGAGTTGCACAAGTACCCCGAAAAAAATCATTTACTACCTGCTGGTCTGTTTTTCACAGATTCTGTCCTGTTTTGCCTTTCCTTCATTTTGCAAACCTTGAGCTTGCTTTTTCTTTGCAAAAACCTTTTGGAAATCTTGAGAAACAATAGACCTTCAAGAATATCTTTACTTCCAGCAAGGAACAATTATTTTATTATGGGTACTAACCTCGCTAATCAGATTATGATGAGTTATGTATGAAGGGAGTTTTCAAGTGTGCGAGGGAACATGATAAAAAGATTCAGGAGTGCCAAACGCTCAAGCTTGGGGATGCCCCCATGGACCCCCAAGAAATATTCAAGGAGACTCAAGTGTCTAAGCTTGGGGATGCCCCCGTGCATCCCCTTCTCCATCAACATTATCAGTTCGTCTTTCGTTCCACTATATTTTTATCACTTCATGTGTTATGTGCTATGCTTGGAGCGTCTTGCTTTTAGTTTTCCTTTTTAGTTTTCCTTAGCTTTTCATAACTAGTCGGAACTCAGCTTTCTTTATGTGGGAGAGAAACACGCTCCACTTCTACCTAGAACATAACATAGAATTTTCATGTCTATCTTTGCTGTGTGTGTTCTTTGTCTTTTAATAGCTACTATCATGTTCAGCTCTTGGTATTCATGCTTATCTTTCTAAAGAGCTTTTGTTTAGTTGGTTGCTTGAACTCTCTTTATTTATCATGATTATCTTATTAAGAGAGTTTGCTTCTGTTGCATTGGTTGATATGTCTATGATAAAAATGCTACGTGCATAATGGTGCTTAGTAGTTCCTGTTTTCTTATGGTTAGTCTCAAATAGCTGGGGGGTTCCCAATGTGTTATTGGAGTACCAACATGATTTGTTTGCCTATGATGTGGTATGGTTTAGTAATATCTTCCTTCAAGAATTTATTTTGATTGACTTGGCGTATGCTCACGCATATTTAAGACTGTAAAGAAAGTCTGTCAAGCCTTGATGATCTTTTATTTCTGAGTAGCGATATAACTTCCATGCCTGATTCAATGTTGCTTTGTCGCTCTGCATGATTATGACCGTCATTGCTCTTTTAGTTGGTCGCTCCCTGTCTTTTGCTAACCTCCACCTATACTAAGCGGACTGACTGCTTGTGCATCCAAATTCCTTTAAACCAGTTATGCCATATGAGTCCACCATACCTTCCTACATGGTATTTACCTGCCATTCCTAACGGAGACTTTCATGTACCATCTCGAAATTATTCAAAAAGAAATGCATTCTTATTTTGTGCCTCTGTTTTAAGTTCATGAGGAAGTAGTAGTTAATTCATGATCTTTTTAAGTTGGACAAGCTTCACCCCGGGATTGCATGTATATTGTGCAAACCCATAATACGAGAAGGAACGGGCATTGAGTGCGCCCGGCTCAAAAATAATATAACAAACAAACCCTCCTTCACGCTTTGTTCATGAGAAATCAGAAAACTTTGGCAGTGATAAACAAAGGAGATTAAGAGGATGTGATCGTCCTCATTCGGGAGCCGTTCCTCGAAACTTGTCCATCTCAAGAAGTGATTGAGTTTTCTGCTAGCATTCATTGACGGAACATGCATGATCTAAAAAAATAAATATTGTTACCTCTGTTTTTAAAACCAAGAGCTCTGGTACATGCTTTGTCTTTGTTTCCGACTACGGGTTTTCAACCTTGCCAACAAAAGCCACGGTTCGAGAGTCTCCACCTTCTTTTAAAGCACCAACTACTAAGAGCATGATTGTCATTCTGAGTGTAATGTGCATTGTCCCAAAGTAGCATTGTCTTTTGCATGATTGTGATATCATTTATTTTGAAATCATTGTATCTAGTCATCACTTAAACCTTGGAGGTGCCCCTGCATTTATGTTTTGCTTCACTAAAGGGGGCAAGCAAGATATCACTTTATCATATTTGCACACCATGCTCATTACAAATCTATTTGATGTTTCAATATCATATTGTAAAACTTTCAGTTCTTTGTGATTTTCTCATGAGGCAACTTAATTACTACAGATTCATTATCTCAGTAAGCTTTTGTCATATGACTATGAAAAGTCCTATATGGTTAATAGCATGTCACCACAGAAATTATTCTTGTTATCATTTACCTACTCGAGGACGAGCAGGAATTAAGCTTGGGGATGTTGATACGTCCAAAACGTATCTATAATTTCTGCTTGCTCCATGCCTCTTTTGGGCGATATTGCTATGATATTTATACACTTCCATACACTTTTGATCATATTTGGACTAACCTATTAACTCAGTGCACCCCAGTGCCAGTTTCTGTTTTCGGCTGTTTTTGTATTTCAGGTTTTCCCATTACGAGAACTGCCAGAAAAATCCCGAAAAAAATATATAAAAAATCAGCGTTCCGGAAGCTTCCATGCGGCCAAAGTAGGGCCGGAGGGGACCCACAGGGGCTCTAGGCGGCCTGCCCACGCGGCACCCCCCTAGGTCGCGCCGGGGGGGCGCCTGGGCCCCCCTTAGCTCCCCTGGCGACCCCCTTTGGCATATATTTACACCGCGTCGAGGAAACCCTGATTCCAGACCCTTTTTCTCCAGACGCGATTCCGATCTCCGCCGCCATCGCCATCAAGCTTCGGGGGACCAGAATTCTTGTACCGGCACCCTGCCGGGACGGGGAAGTGCCCCCGGATTCATCTCCATCGATGTTGCTTCCTCCCTCCATGATGCGGGAGTAGTTCCTCCTCGGGGCTGAGGTTCTTACCAGTAGCTATGTGGTCAATTCTCTCTCCCATGATGTGATCTTCGTTGTGATCATAGGCTATGTTAATCTAGGGTGATCCCATGATATTTCCCCTTCCTCTATGTATTGGATTGATGTACTCACTTGTCTTTATCTAGTATAATCCCCGAGACCAAGGTGACAGCGGTCTATTGGACATGGATTAGAACAATATTTTCATGAGTGATTTCCTCTCTTGTGTGTTGATTGAAGATTGAGAGTCTCTTGGTGCTTGTCTTTGACTATCCTTTAGATATGTTGTGGTGATTGTGGGACTCTCTTTGGATGGCCGCGGTGACATTGGGAAATCCTTAGATGGAGAACTACGAACTTTGAGGTGTGCTTTTGTAGCCCTACATAATTATCGTCCTCTCTTGACCACGAAGGAATGACCTCCGAGTGTGTCCCCTTTGCATGTTTTATGGGAAATATCATGTGATTCGATTATGTTAGTGTTGTTGGGAGTTGCCACTAGTGAAAGTATGAAGCCTAGGCCTTGTTTCCACCATTGCAATACCATTTGTGCTCACGTTTACCACTTGTTTGTTTGCTGCACTTTTTATTACAGATTTATATTACTTTGTTGTGCCATCCATATCACTTGCCATTTAACATCTCTTCGCCGAACTAGTGCACCTATACATCTGACAAGTGTATTAGGTGTTGGGGACACAAGAGACTTCTTGTATTTTAGTTGCAGGGTTGCTTGAGAGAGACCATCTTCAACCTCTACTTCCCTGAGTTCGATAAACCTTAGGTCATCCACTTGAGGGAAATTGCTGCTGTCCTACAAACCTCTACGCTTGGAGGCCCAACATAGTCTACAAGAGTAGAAGCGTGTGTAGACATCAATGGCTTCTTCTCTCTCTTTGGTTCTCAATACAAAGTTCTCCTCGATGTTCTTGGAGATCTATTCGATGTAATTCTTTTTGCGATGTGTTTGTCGAGATCCGATGAATTGTGGGTTTATGATCAAGATTATCTATGAACAATATTTGGTTCTTCTTTGAATTCTTATATGCATGGTTTAATATGTTAGCAAGTCTCTTCGAATTATCAGTTTGGTTTGGCCTACTAGATTGATCTTTCTTGCAATGGGAGAAGTGCTTAGCTTTGGGTTCAATCTTGCGGTGTCCTTTCCTAGTGACAGCAGGGGCAGCAAGGCACGTATTGTATTGATGCCATCTAGGATAAAAAGATGGGGTTTATATCATATTGCTTGAGTTTATCCCTTTACATCATGTCATCTTGCTTAAGGCGTTACTCCGTTCTTATGAACTTAATACTCTAGATGCATTCTGGATAGGGGTCTATGTGTGGAGTATAGTAGTAGATGCAGAATTGTTTTGGTCTACTTGACACGGACGTGATGCCTATGTGCATGATCATGCCTAGATATTGTCGTAACTATGCGCTTTTCTATCAATTGCTCTGCAGTAATTTGTTCACCCACCGTAATTTATGCTATCATGAGAGAAGCCACTAGTGAAACCTATGGCCCCGGGTCTACTTTACATCATATAAGTTTCCGATCTACAATTCTAGTTTACTATTTATTTTGCAATCTTTATTTTCCAATCTATACAACAAAAATACCAAAAATATTTATCTTATTATCTTTATCAGATCTCACTTTTGCAAGTGGCCGTGAAGGGCTTGACAACCCCTTTATCGCATTGGTTGCAGGGTTCTTGATTGTTTGTGCAGGTACTAAGCGATTTGCGTGTAGTCTCCTACTGGATTGATACCTTGGTTCTCAAAAGCCGACGGAAATACTTACGCTACTTTGCTGCATCACCCTTTCCTCTTCAAGGGAAAACCAACACATGCTTAAGAGGTAGCAAGAAGGATTTCTGGCGCCGTTGCCGGGAGACTTACGCCAAGTCAAGTCAAGATTTGATCTGCCGTCAACTTGCCGATTTCTGGCGCCGTTGCCAGGGAGATCTACAATCAAGTCAAGACATACCAAGTACCCCTCTTCTCCCTTGCAGTACATTATTTGCCATTCGCCTCTCATTTTCCTCTCCCCCACTTCTAAAACGATTTTCGAAAAGATTTGCCTTTTTTTATTCGCCTTTCTGTTTGCTTGTGTTGCCATGTGCCCTCTATTAGCTTGCATCTTCGCTCGCTAAATTATGGAGCCTCATCCACTTGCTAATCTTTTTAAAAGATCCAATTATGATGAACCAATTGCTAGTGAGCTGCGTGCCCTAGATTATCTTTATGAGGTTTTGCTTGAAATTCATGAGTCCGAAAATTGTGATGAAGTGTTGAAAGAAGAAGATTATAAAGTGATTCACGATAGCTCCTTGAATGATTGCAATGATGTCATTATAAATTCTATTAATGTCAATTGTGTTAATGATATGCAAAACCCTGAGCTTGGGGATGCTTATTTTGCTATGCCGACTACTTGTTGCAATGATCGTGATTGGGTTGATGCTTCTTACGATCTTGAAAATTTATTTAAGCCCCATGATATATATGAGATTGATAATAATGTTTGCAATAATATTTAAAGTGGGTTTGGAAGAGTGTCAACTTTAAATCCCACATATTTGGATATTGTTCAATCTTATGAAATTTTTGGGTTTGGAGAGGTCATGACTTTGGTTAATGTTAATCCCACTATTTTGGAAGAGTGTTAACTTCGCATGCATGTGGATCGTGTTGAGAATATGTTATGTGATAGCTATACTATTGAATTTGCTTATAATCCTACATGCAATTATTGTGAGAGAGGAAAATATGGTTGTAGAAATTTTCATGTTACTAAATTACCTCTCGTTATGTTGAGATTGCTATTGTTTCTTTCTTCTTCCTTGCATATGCTATATCTTGCTTGTCTTGCTAATTTGTTTTACTATAAAATGCCTATGCATAGGAAGTATGTTAGACTTAGATTGGTTCGTCACGTGTTTTATGATGCTCTCTTTGTCCTTCAACTCTTATCTTTCATGTGAGCATCATTGAATTATCAATGCCTAGGTAGGGGCATTAAACGATAACGCTTGTTGGGAGGCAACCCAATTTTATCTTCTTTGATTTTTTGCTTCTGTTTAGTAATAAATAATTCATCTAGCTTCTGTTTAGATGTGGTTTTATATTTTAATCAGTGTTTGTGCCAAGTAGAACCTTTGGGGAGACTTGGGTGAAGTCTTTGCGATCCGTAAAAAACAGAAACTTTTGCGCTCACGAGATTAGCTGCCATTTTTTTTACAGGAGAGTGTTTTTTGGTTGATTCTTTTTGCAGATGAATAATAGACAAATTCCTCACGTCCTTCAATTTATTTAAGAATTTTTAGAGTTACAGAAGTATTCGAAAGTTACCGATTACTACACACTATTATGTTTTTGACAGATTCTGTTTTTCGTGTGTTGTTTGCTTATTTTGATGAATCTATGGCTAGTATCGGGGGGTATGTGATGGCTTCTCGCCCCTCGTTGGTTACCCCAAGTGGAAGGTTGAGATGTAGCATAGCGGCAAATTTTCCTTGGCAAAGATACCAAGGATCGAATCCCGTGAGACTCCGAGGGTCGACAAGTAGGTGTCAACGGCGCCAGAAACTTAGCGGTTGACAGGACCTGCACACAGATACAGATAACTTTGCTCCCAACGAGTACAGAGAGGTTGTCAATCCCTCCGGCCTTGTTGTTTACAAAGGATCAAACACAAGAGATAATAATGATAGCTATGACTGCAACTAGGAAATAAAAACAGGAAGTAAATAGAAGGTGTGATCAGCGGTGGTAATATGGACCGAGGTCCCATGATGTTCACTAGTGATGTCTCTCTCCCAAAAGACGATAAAACAGCAAAGCGAGGTAAACAAATTACAGTTGGGCAATTGACAGGATTATGTGCGCAAACCAATGCTAACTATGCTGCAAAGAAAGGTAGAGGCTCAAAAGCATGGGCGGTACGCCAAGGCAAGTAGACCGAAATCCATCTGCATCTACTACTAATCATCCACCTTGAGATATCTATCCAGAACATCTCGCTGGTATTAAGTTGCGAATCCCACCCAAAGTGTAAACTCAAAGCAACAGACAACTGCATTAAAAGAACTTTGCGTAAAGTAAACAATCCTTGCACCCGCAAGTACAAGCACCGTTGTTTTCCCCCTTGTGGCAACAGCACATCCCCTAGACTCATGTTTCTGTCACTCAAGCTAGTCATCAGGGGGCATGAACCCACAATCAAGCATAACGCTCCCTCTTGGAGTTACTACCTACTACTTGGCCAAAGCAATAAACAGCAACGGAGAACATGCATGAATTACTCAAGAACAAATATATAAAAGAGGTGAATCAAATATATTACTCAAACACAATCTGAACATAGTCTCATAATCCATCAGATCCCAGCAAACTCAGCAAAGCAACAACAGAAAGATTACATATGTGCCTCGATCATGTAGGGCAGCTCACGAGGTCTAAACCATGAAGAGCAAAGAGGGGAGGAGAACATCACATAGCTACTGATCATGGACACATGGTCCAAGGTGGACTACTCACGACTCATCCGGGAAGCGTCCATGGTGGTGGAGAAGCTCCCGATGGTGGTTCTCCCCTCCGGCAGGGTGCCGGGAAGAGTTCTCCTGATGCTCCCGATCTTGGAAGCGCTGCGGCGGCGGAACAGAGGAGAGATCGCGAAAAAGGGTTCTGTCCTCGAGGGTTTCGGGACGAGAGGGATATATATGCGAAGGGGGGCAGCCAGAGGCGGAGCAGGGGCCCCAGGCGCCCCCCTGGCGCGGCCAGGGGTGGGGCCGTGCCAGGTGGCCGCCTGGGCGTCCCCTGGATCCCCTCTGGCCCCGCTTTGGTTCTTCGCGAAGCTTCATGTACGCCGTTTTTTCCTGTATTTTTCCCGGAATTTTTGGAGCACTTTTAATATGGGGGAAACCTGAAATAGAAAAACAGCAGAAAACAGGAACTGGCACTGTGGTGCACTGAGTTAATAGGTTAGTCCAAATATGATCAAAAGTGTATGGAAGTGCATCAATATCATAGCAATATCACACAAAAGAAGCATGGAGCAAGCAGAAATTATAGATACGTTTTGGACGTATCAACATCCCCAAGCTTAATTCCTGCTCGTCCTCGAGTAGGTAAATGATAACAAGCATAATTTCTGTGGTGACATGCTACCAACCATATAAGAACTTTTTAAGTAAAGCAATCAAGGCATGTAATTCAATTCAAGTCATAACAAGCAAGAGTCTATATTAGCATCGTAACAAGCAACATAAGAACATAAAGGTGCAAGAGCTCTCGCTGTCCGTGACTCGAATGTCTCCAAATGGTGTTTGCGTGCAAGAAAGGGGATAGGGATATACGAGAGGGTAAAACATAGTTTTTGTATTGTTGAGAACTTAATCTACTAAAGTTTCACACTTGGTCTTCTTTGGAATCTTATCTTGACTCATCCCCAGACCACTAGCCAGGTACAAGTCAAAATGATCCACTCCCTTTCGATATTTTGAGCACTCATGCAATGGATGAGCGTAAGCAAGAAAGTTGACACTTAGGATGGCAAAGAGAGAAAAATGATGAAGGGGGAAGACAAAAAAGGTGTGAAAGGCTCACATCAATGAGGACAATCATAGGCGAGAGAAAGCCAAATGATAGATATGATGTGAGGAGTAGGGATTGCCATGCAACGGATGCACATATGAGCTAAGGTAAGCTCTCCAATGGAACTAGTGGGGGTGCATCCAACTTGCTTGCTCAAGAAGACCTAGAGCTCTTTTGAGGAGGCTCATCATTGGAATATACAAGCCAAGTTCTATAGTGTGAAGGTCCCCACATAGCTATATGCATAAATGATAATCTCTATGGAGTACAAGGTATAAGATGGAGTACGAGTGTGGATCTCTCAAAAGGAATAGTAGTGTGCCCCCTTCTCTCTTTTTATTTCTTTTTCTCTTTTTTCTATTTTTTAAATTTTTTTGTGGCCTCAATGGCTCTTTCTATTTAACTCTCATTTGTCCTCTTTGGGATCTTTTGATTTTGTCCTCTTTGGGATCTTTCCCTCACTTTTAGGGGCAACACTCTATATATTACAAGAAGTATAGAAGATCTTTCACACTTTACAAAAGTACTCAACATAAAGAAAATGAAACTATCATGATGTATGCAAATGTATGCCTCTGCCAGTGTAGCAGGATATGCAATGATACTAGCACGTCATGTAGCAATGATTAGGGCAAGGCCCAACTAGCATGCGGCTCATCGATCAAGCAAAAAGCATGTATGACATGAAGATCAAGTCATGAGAAGATGGATGTTGCATGGCAATGTATCTCGGAAAGACTATGGAAATGCCTTGATAGGTAGGTATGGTGGCTGTTTTGAGGAAGGATATAATGAGGCTTATGATGACAGAGCGTATCGTGCCAAGGATTTGGATGCACCGGCGAAGTATGCGCCAACTCTCGAGGTGAGAAAGGGCAATGCACGGTACTGAAGAGGCTAGAAAAATATGGCTAGGTGGAAGTGTCAACTCTCGAATACTCACATTAGTCCGAAGAACCCATGCACTTATTATTGGTAACTCTCAATCTAATTAGGAGGTTCACAAAGAGACAAGTACCCCGAGGAGGAGTGTATGGGGGTTTGGTTATCCTTGCGCATCCTCGACTCATGGTACGTGAGTGTACTCTAATATTCGATCCCGCCAAAGATTAGTGATCCATCTAGTAGCTAAAGTTCTCAACTATTTTGTAGGTTTTCGACAATAAACACGGATTGCCCAAAATACGACATCTATCACTAATAGGCTAAAGCTCTTGACACCAAAAGTTCAGACATTACTCATGGCAATACCTCAAAACTATTGCAAGTTACTACTAAAATTAAATAGCAACCTCAATTACCTACTTTAAGTTCAGACACACAACTCAGTGCAACAGGCAAACTCTCTTAACAAGATAAACATGAAAACTCAAGAGAGTTCAGCAACCAATTAAACAAAAGCTCTTTAAAAAGAAAAGCATGAAAACTAAGAGCTAAACATGACAGCAGCTATGGAAAGACAAAGAACACACACAGCAAAGATAAGCATGAAAATCCTATGTTGTGTTCTAGGTTGAAGTGGAGCATGTTTCTCTCCCACACAAAGAAAGATGGGTTCTAACTTGTTATGAACAGCAAGCAAAGCTAAAGAAAACTAAAAAGGAAACTAAGAGCAAGACGCTCCAAGCATAGCACATAACGCATGAAGTGATAAAAATATAGTGGAACGAAAGACGAACTGATAATTGTTGATGGAGAAGGGGATGATCGGGGCATCCCCAAGCTTAGACGCTTGAGTCTTCTTGAATATTTCTTGGGGGTGCACGGGGGCATCCCCAAGCTTGGGCGTTTGACCCTCCTGAATCTTCTTTTATCATCTTCCCTCGCACACTTGAAAACTCCCTTCATACATAACTCATCATAATCTGATTAGCGAGGTTAGTACCCACAATAAAATAATTTTTTCCTACTGGAAATAAATATAATCTTGAAGAGCTACTGTTTCTCAAGATTGCCAAAAGGTTTTTGCAAAGAAAAAGCAAGCTCAAGGTTTGCAAAACGAAGAAAAGGCAAAACAGGACAGAATCTGTGAAAAACAGACCAGCAGGTAGTAAATAATTTTTCGGGGCACTTCTGCAACTCAAATCAAAAAACTCAGAACAGACGCTCGAAAGCCAATTGTATAGAGCACATTTTCAAAAAAATTCAGATCAAAAAGATGATCTGGTGATTTTATTCGAATTTTTCTGTCCAAGGAGAGAATCTGTTTTCTGGACAGCACGTCACAACTTTTGAACTTTCTTGCAATCGGAGGCTAAACTTGGCACAAAGCTGAAAAGAAAAGATACAATGATGATGCTACTGTAGTAACAAACATCAAGACACAACAAAAGCAAAATAAAACCTAATTCGTTGTGGGCTGCCTCCCAAAAGCGCTTTCTTTTATGCCTTTAAGCTAGGCATGAAGCAAAAAGAGAAGATCAAGTTTTATCAAGAGTAAGAGAATAGCTAGCCCGTGTAACGGACTCAAAAGGCAACTTAATCTTCTTTCTAGGGAAGTGTTCCATCCCTTTCTTGAGAGGGAATTGGAATTTTATATTCCCCTCTTTCATGTCAATGATAGCACCAACGGTGCGAAGAAAAGGACGTCCCAAAATAATTGGACAAGAAGGTTCACATTCAATATCCATAATAGTAAAATCAACGGGAACATAATTGTCATTGACAATGATAAGAACATCATCGATCTTCCCCAAAGGTTTCTTTATGGAAGAATCAACAAGACGAACACCAAAAGAACAAGGATCAAAAGGTTTCAATTCAAGCATATCATGCATTCTTTTGGGCATAACGGAGGTACTAGCTCCAACATCACATAAAGCATAGCAAGAGAAGTTATTCAACTTAATTTTAATCATAGGATCCCAACCATCTTCTAGCTTTCTAGGTATGGAGGCTTCTACCCTAAGCTTCTCCTCCCTAGCTTTGATGAGAGCATTAGTGATATGCTCCGTGAAGGCAAGATTAAGTGTGCTAGTGTGGGGATCTCTAGACATCTTGTGAAGAAAACCAATAACTTCAGAAAGGGTGCAATTATCAAAATCAAGGTCACTACTATCAAGTAAAGTGGTAGTAGTGTCCTTTAGGCTCACTTGTTTGGTAGCTTCTATGGTCATAGGAGTTTCTTCTTCTACGGTTGAGGTCATAGCATCACCATTAATAGGTCCAATGGGACTAGGAGTGCATTGGGTGCTAAGAGTTTGGATATCCTCAACAACTTGGATAGTAGCAACAGTGTGGTGGGTAGGAAGGCTCTTAATTCTATCTTCTTCCTCCTTTTCTCTAGCCCATCTCTTTTTAAGTTTAGCCATCATCCTAATGTTTTCATTAATTTGCACTTGAATAGCATTCATAGGAGTGGTCTTCCTCTCCTCAAGAGGAGAAGTTCTAATTTTAAGCAACTCTACCTCATGGGCTAAATTGTCTACCTTCGAAGAGAGATTATCTAGTTTGTCTAGTTTTTCTTCTACACTCTTATTGAAGGCCTTTTGGGTAGCGATGAAGTCTTTAAGCATAATCTCTAGTTCAGAAGTGGAGTTCTTGGTGCTAGGATAAGCATTGTTGTTCCCATAGGAATTAGAGGGGAACGGTCTAGGGTTGCCACCAAAATTACTCCTATAAGCATTGTTATTGAAATTGTTTCTAGAGATAAAGTTCACATCTACTTGATCTTGAGCAATCAAAGAATTTAAAGGAACATCATGAGGATCAATAGAAGATTGCTTGGAAAGTAGAGACATGATCAAGTCAACTTTTTCATTTAGGGAGGAAATCTCCTCGACAGAGTTTACCTTCCTACCTGTTGGAGCACGTTCGGTGTGCCATTGGGAATAATTGGTCATCATCTCGCCGAGAAGCTTCGTGGCAGCACCAAGTGTAGTTGACATAAAGGTTCCTCCCGCGGCCGAATCTAACAAGTTCCGCGAGGTAAAGTTCAAGCCTGCATAAAAAGTTTGGATAGCCATCCAAGTAGTCAAACCATGAGTAGGGCAGTTCTTGACAAGAGATTTCATGCGTTCCCAAGCTTGGGCAACATGTTCATTATCCAATTGTTTAAAATTCATTATGTTACTCCTTAATTGGATAATTTTAGCAGGGGGATAGTACTTCCCAATAAAGGCATCCTTGCACTTGTCCCAAGAATCTATACTATTCCTAGGCAAGGATTGAAACCAGATTTTAGCTCCTCCTCTCAAGGAGAAAGGAAAAAGCTTAAGCTTAACAATATCACCATCTACTTCTTTGTACTTTTGCATATCACAGAGCTCAACAAAATTATTTAAGTGCAAAGCAGCATCATCTCCAGCACCGGAGAATTGATCTTTCATAACTAGGTTCAGTAAAGCAGGTTTAATCTCATAAGAAGGTGCTGAAGTGGCAGGTGTAGCAATAGGCGTGCAGATAAAGTCATTGTTGTTATGACTAGTGAAGTCACACAACTTGGTGTTCTCGGTGGAACCCATAGCAGCAGCAAGCAAGATAACTATTTTTGTGATTTTTGGTAAGGGACACTAAAGCAAAAACTGAAAGGTAAACTAACAAGACTAAAAAGCAAAGATAAAAGATAGCGTGCAACTCCCCTATCTTGAAGAGTGGACTCCCCGGCAACGGCGCCAGAAACTTGCTTGATGGCTTCTCACCCCTCGTTGGTTACCCCAAGTGGAAGGTTGAGATGTAGCGTAGCGGCAAATTTCCCTTGGCAAAGATACCAAGGATCGAATCCCGTGAGACTCCGAGGGTCGACAAGTAGGTGTCAACTGCGCCAGAAACTTAGCGGTTGACAGGACCTGCACACAGATACAGATAACTTTGCTCCCAACGAGTACAGAGAGGTTGTCAATCCCTCCGGCCTTGTTGTTTACAAAGGATCAAACACAAGAGATAATAATGATAGCTATGACTGCAACTAGGAAATAAAAACAGGAAGTAAATAGAAGGTGTGATCAGCGGTGGTAATATGGACCGGGGTCCTATGATGTTCACTAGTGATGTCTCTCTTCCAAAAGACGATAAAACAGCAAAGCGAGGTAAACAAATTACAGCTGGGCAATTGACAGGATTATGTGCGCAAACCAATGCTAACTATGCTGCAAAGAAAGGTAGAGGCTCAAAAGCATGGGCGGTACGCCAAGGCAAGTAGACCGAAATCCATCTGCATCTACTACTAATCATCCACCTTGAGATATCTATCCAGAACATCTCGCTGGTATTAAGTTGCGAATCCCACCCAAAGTGTAAACTCAAAGCAACAGACAACTGCATTAAAAGAACTTTGCGTAAAGTAAACAATCCTTGCACCCGCAAGTACAAGCACCGTTGTTTTCCCCCTTGTGGCAACAACACATCCCCTAGACTCATGTTTCTGTCACTCAAGCTAGTCACCAGGGGGCATGAACCCACAATCAAGCATAACGCTCCCTCTTGGAGTTACTACCTACTACTTGGCCAAAGCAATAAACAGCAACGGAGAACATGCATGAATTACTCAAGAACAAAGATATAAAAGAGGTGAATCAAATATATTACTCAAACACAATCTGAACATAGTCTCATAATCCATCAGATCCCAGCAAACTCAGCAAAGCAACAGCAGAAAGATTACATATGTGCCTCGATCATGTAGGGCAGCTCACGAGGTCTAAACCATGAAGAGCAAAGAGGGGAGGAGAACATCACATAGCTAATGATCATGGACCCATGGTCCAAGGTGGAATACTCACGACTCATCCGGGAAGCGTCCATGGTGGTGGAGAAGCTCCCGGTGGTGGTTCTCCCCTCCACCAGGGTGCCGGGAAGAGTTCTCCTGATGCTCCCGATCTTGGAAGCGCTGCGGCGGCGGAACAGAGGCGAGATCGCGAAAAAGGGTTCTGTCCTCGAGGGTTTCGGGACGAGAGGGATATATATGCGAAGTGGGGCAGCCAGAGGCGGAGCAAGGGCCCCAGGCGCCCCCCTGGCGCGGCCAGAGGTGGGGCCGCACCAGGTGGCCGCCTGGGCCTCCCCTGGCTCCCCTTTGGCCCCGCTTTGGTTCTTCGCGAAGCTTCCTGTACGCTGATTTTTCCTGTATTTTTCCCGGACTTTTTGGAGCACTTTTAATATGGGGGAAACCTGAAATAGAAAAACAGCAGAAAACAGGAACTGGCACTGTGGTGCACTGAGTTAATAGGTTAGTCCAAATATGATCAAAAGTGTATGGAAGTGCATCAATATCATAGCAATATCACACAAAAGAAGCATGGAGCAAGCAGAAATAATAGATACGTTTTGGACGTATCAGTATGAACCATAGAGAAGTTGGAATACAGTAGGTTTAACACCAATATAAATAAAGAATGAGTTCATTACAGTACCTTAAAGTGGTGATTTGTTTTCTTATACTAACGGAGCTCATGAGATTTTCTGTTGAGTTTTGTGTTGTGAAGTTTTCAAGTTTTTGGGTAAAGAATTGATGGATTTCGGAATAAGGAGTGACAAGAACCTAACCTTGGGGATGCCCAAGGCACCCCAAGGTAAAATTCAAGGACAAACAAAAGCCTAAGCTTGGGGATGCCCCGGTAAGGCATCCCCTCTTTCGTCTTCATCTATCGGTAACTTTACTTGAGACTATATTTTTATTCACCACATGATATGTGTTTTGCTTGTAGCGTCTTGTATGACTTGAGTCTTTGCTTTTTATTTTACCACAATCATCCTTGCTGTACACACCTTTTGGGAGAGAAACACATGAATCGGAATTTATTAGAATACTGTATGTGCTTCACTTATATCTTTTGAGCTAGATAAATTTTTGCTCCAGTGCTTCACTTATATGTTTTAAGAGCACGGTGATGGTTTTATTTTATAGAAATTATTTATATCTCATGCTTCACTTATATTATTTTGAGAGTCCTTTAGAACAGCATGGTAATTTGCTTTGGCTATAAAATTAGTCCTAATATAATAGGCATCTAAGATCGGTATAATAAAACTTCCGTATAGAGTGCATTGAATACTATGAGAAGTTTGATACTTGAAGATTGTTTTGAGATATGAACATGGTGATATTAGAGTCATGCTAGTAGAGTAGTTGTGAATTTGAGAAATACTTGTGTTGAGGTTTGCAAGTCCCGTAGCATGCACGTGAAGGAAATATGCCCTAGAGGCAATAATAAAGATGTTATTTGTATTTCCTTATATCATGATAAATGTCTTTTATTCATGCTAGAATTGTATTAACCGGAAACTTAGTACATGTGTGGATACATAGACAAAACAGTATGTCCCTAGTATGCCTCTACTAGACTAGCTCATTGATCAAAGATGGTTATGTTTCCTAGCCATAGACATGAGTTGTCATTTGATCAACGTGATCACATCATTAGGAGAATGATGTGATGGACTAGACCCATCCGTTAGCATAGCACTATGATCGTTTAGTTTTACTACTATTGCTTTCTTCATGACTTATACATGTTCCTATGACTATGAGATTATGCAACTCCCGAATACCGTAGGAACACCTTGTGTGCTATCAAACGTCACAACATAACTGGGTGATCATAAAGATGCTCTACAGGTGTCTCCGAAAGTATTCGTGGTGTTGGCATAGATCAAGATTAGGATTTGTCATTCCGAGTGTCGGAGAGGTATCTCTGGGCCCTCTCGGTAACACACATCATAATAAGCCTTGCAAGCAAAAGACTAATGAGTTAGTCACGAGATGATGTGTTATGGAACGAGTAAAGAGACTTACCGGTAACGAGATTGAACTAGGTATAGGGATACCGACGATCGAATCTCGGGCAAGTAACATACCGATGACAAAAGGAACAACGTATGTTGTTATGCGGTTTGACCGATAAAGATCTTCGTAGAATAAGTAGGAGCCAATATGAACATCTAGGTTCCGCTATTAGTTATTGACCGGAGATGAGTCTCGGTCATGTCTACATAGTTCTCGAACCCGTAGGGTCCGCACGCTTAACGTTTGATGACGATCGGTATTATGAGTTTATGAGTTTTGATGTACCGAAGGTAGTTCGGAGTCCCGGATGAGATCACGGACATGACGAGGAGTCTCGGAATGTCCGAGACATAAAGATTGATATATTGGACGACTATATTCGGACACCGGAAGTGTTCCGGAAAAATTTCAGATTTAACTGGATTGCCGGAGGGGGTTACCGGAACCCCTACGAGGGGGGATGGTCCATAGTGGGCCTTGAGGAAAGGAGAGAGGCAGCCCATAGAGGCTGGCCGGCGCCCCACCAGGGGATCTTAGTTGGACTAGGATTGGGGGGCGCCACCTCTCCTTCTCTTTCTTTTTCCCTCTCTTCCTTCTTGGTGGACTCCTACTAGGAATAGGATTGCAATCCTATTCCTAGTAGGATTGCCCTAGCCGCACCATAGGAGGCCGGCCGGCCCTCCCCTCTTGCTCCTTTATATACGGGGGCAGGGGGCACCCAAAGACACACAAGTTGAATTGTTCCAGCCGTGTGCGGTGCCCCCCTCCACAGAAACACACCTCGGTCATACCGTCGCAGTGCTTAGGCGAAGCCCTGCGCCGGTGAATACATCATATCCGTCACCACGCCGTCGTGCTGACGAAACTCCCCCGTGAAGCTCAACTGGATCAAGAGCTCGTGGGACGTCATCAAGCTGAACGTGTGCTGAACGCGGAGGTGCCGTACGTTCGGTGCTTGATCGGTTGAATCCTGAAGAAGTTCGACTACATCAACCGCGTCACTTGACGCTTCCGCTCCTGGTCTATGAGGGTACGTAGACACACTCTTCCCTCTCGTTGCTATGCATCTGGTAGATAGATCTTGCGTGATCGTAGGAAAATTTTAAAATACTACGTTCCCCAACAGCACGTATGGTAACCGTTGTGTAACAAATTTGAAGCATGAGGTATTTCTTCGATTGTCTTCCTTTATGTGGAGGTCGGGTGTAACACCCCGAACACACCTGCCAGTGGTCGTTACTCCTGGCGGGATCTAGACTCGCCCCACATATCAATACTAGTCTTTTCTGCGCACTTTGTCCTCACTCGTGCGCACCCGGGAGCAACTTCCCGGCAGGTCACCCATCCTGAAACTACTCCAAGCTGAGCACGCTTAACTTTGGAGTTCTGTTTGAACGGGCTCCAGGAAAAGAAGGAATTCCTTATTGATATGAGTAGCCTATGATCCCTAATAAGCCAGGCTATCACATCGGGATCACGCGATGGTTAACTCCTACCAACCCTTCCCCCTAGGATCATGCGTGTAGTGCTTGGTTTTGATGACTTGTAGATTTTTGCAATAAGTATATGAGATCTTTATGACTAATATTGAGTCCATGGATTATACACACTCTCACCCTTCCACCATTGCTAGCCTCTCTAGTACCGCGCAACTTTGGATCCATAGCCTCTCCGATGAGTTGTGAGTAGTTTACCACAGACCTTCGGGTCCATAGTTATTAGCTAGATGGCTTGTTCTCTCACTTTGGATCTCAATACAAAGTTCTCCACGATCTTCATGGAGATCTATTCGATGTAATTCTTTTTGTGGTGTGTTTGTCGAGATCCGATGAATTGTGGGTTTATGATCAAGATTATCTATGAACAATATTGGATACTTTTCTGAAATCTTTTATGTATGATTTAAATATCCTTGCAAGTCTCTTCGAATTATCGATTTGGTTTGGCGTACTAGATTGGTAGTTCTTGCAATGGGAGAAGTGCTTGGCTTTGGGTTCAATCTTGCGGTGTCCTTTCCCAGTGACAGCAGGGGCAGCAAGGCACGTATTGTATTGTTGCCATCGAGGATAAAAAGTTGGGGTTTAAATCATATTGCTTGAGTTTATCCCTCTACATCATGTCATCTTGCTTAAGGCGTTACTCCATTCTTATGAACTTAATACTCTAGATGCATGCTGGATAGGGGTCGATGTGTGGAGTATAGTAGTAGATGCGGAGTCGTTTCGGTCTACTTGACACGGACGTGATGCCTATGTGCATGATCATACCTAGATATTGTCGTAACTATGCGCTTTTCTATCAATTGCTCTGCAGTAATTCGTTCACCCACCGTAATTTATGCTATCATGAGAGAAGCCACTAGTGAAACCTATGCCCCCCGGGTCTACTTGACAACATATAAGTTTCCAATCTATAATTCTAGTTTACTATTTATTTTGCAATCTTTATTTTCCAATCTATACAACAGAAATACCAAAAATATTTATCTTATTATCTTTATAAGATCTCGCTTTTGCAAGTGGCCGTGAAGGGCTTGACAACCCCTTTATCGCGTTGGTTGCAAGGTTCTTGATTGTTTGTGCAGGTACTAGGCGATTTGCGTGTAGTCTCCTACTGGATTGATACCTTGGTTCTCAAAAGCCGAGGGAAATACTTACACTACTTTGCTGCATCACCCTTTCCTTTTCAAAGGAAAACCAACGCGTGTTGGTACGTCCATTTTGCATCATGCTTGTATGTTGATATTTATTGCATTATGGGCTGTTATTACACGTTATGTCACAATACTTATGCATTTTCTCTCTTATTTTACAAGGTTTACATGAAGAGGGAGAATGCCGGCAGCTGGAATTCTGGGTCGGAAAAGGAGCAAACATTGGAAACCTATTCTGCACAACTCAAAAAGCTCCAAAACTCCACGAGACACCATTTCAGAAAATATAAAAAATATCTGGCGAAAGAGATTCACCAGGGGGGCCACCACCTGTCCACGAGGGTGGGGGCGCGACCCCTCTCTGGGCGCGCCCCCTGCCTCGTGGGCCACCCGGTGACCCCCCGATGCCCATCTTCTCCTATATGAGGTGTTTTGACCTGGAAAAAATCGGAAGGAGGCTTTCGGGACCAGACGCCGCCGTCTCGAGGCGGACCTTGGCGGAAACCAATCTAGGGCTACGACAGAGCTGTTCTGCCGGGGATACTTCCCTCTGGGAGGGGGAAATCATCGCCGCCGTCATCACCAACAACTCTCCCATCTTGGGGAGGGTTATCTTCATCAACATCTTCACCAGCACCATCTCCTCTCAAACCCTAGATCATCTCTTGTATCCAATCTTTGTATCCAAACCTCAGATTGGTACCTGTGGGTTGCTAGTAGTGTTGATTACTCCTTGTAGTTGATGCTAGTTGGTTTACTTGGTGGAAGATCATATGTTCAGATCCATTATGCATATTAATACCCCTCTGATTATGAACAATATTATGTCTTGTGAGTAGTTACTTTTGTTCCTGAGGACATGGGAGAAGTCTTGCTATAAGTAGTCATGTGAATTTGGTATTCGTTTGATATTTTGATGAGATGTTTGTTGTCTCTCCTCTAGTGGTGTCATGTGAACGTCGACTACATGACACTTCACCATTGTTTGGGCCTAGAGGAAGGCATTGGGAAGTAATAAGTAGATGATGGGTTGCTAGAGTGACATAAGCTTAAACCCTAGTTTATGCGTTGCTTCGTAAGGGGATGATTTGGATCCACTTGTTTTATGCTATGGTTAGGTTTACCTTAATACTTCTTTTGTAGTTGCGGATGCTTGCATTAGAGGTTAATAATAAGTGGGAGGCTTGTGCAAGTAAGGACATCACCCAAGCACCGGTCCACCCACATACCAAATTATCAAAGTACCAAACGCGAATCAGATGATCGTGATGAAAACTAGCTTGACGATAATTCCCATGTGTCCTCGGGAGCATTTTCCTCCATATAAGAGTTTATCCAGGCTTGTCCTTTGCTACAAAAGGATTGGGCCACCTTGTCGCACCTTATTTACTTCTACTATTTGTCACTTGCTACCAATTACCTTATCACAAAACTATCTGTTACCGATAATTTCAGTTCTTGCAGAAAATACCTTAATGAAAACTGCCTATCATTTCCTTCTGCTCCTCGTTGGGTTTGACCCTCTTACTTATCGAAAGGACTACGATAGATCCCCTCAATTTGGTAAGGAAAAAATTATATAGTGTGCTGAAATTTACTGCCGCTTGTTACTATGGCTCATAATCCTTTGAGGGGCTTGTTCGGGGTATATTCACCCCGACCAGAAGAACAAAGAGTTGCTCCTCAACCTACTGAAAATGTTTGCTTTGAAATTCCTTCGGGTATGATAGAGAAACTATAGATAATCCCTTTACAGGAGACGGAACACTACGTCTCGATTTACACCTAATCTATGTGGATGAAGTCTATGGATTATTTAAGCTTGCAGGTATGCCCGAGGATGTTATCAAGAAGAAGGTCTTCCCTTTATCTTTGAAGGGAGATGCATTGACATGGTTTAGGCTATGCGATGATATTGGATCATGGAACTATAATCGACTGAAGTTGGAATTTCATCAGAAGTTCTACCCTATGCATCAGGTTCATCGTGATCGTAATTATATATATAATTTTTGGCCTCACGAAGGAGAAAGCATCGCTCAAGATTGGGGGAGGCTTAAGTCAATGTTATATTCATGCCCCAATCATGAGCTCTCAAGAGAAATGATCATTCAAAATTTTTATGCTCGGGTTTCTCTCAATAATCGCACCATGCTCGACACTTCTTGTTCTGGTTCTTTTATGATGAAGACTGTTGAATTCAAATGGGATTTATTGGAAAGAATTAAATGCAACTCTGAAGATTGGGATCTCGACGAAGGTAAGGAGTCAGGTATGACCCCTAAGTTTGATTGTGTTAAAGCTTTTATGGATACCAATGTTTTCCGTGAGTTTAGCACTAAATATGGACTTGACTCTGAGATAGTAGCTTCTTTCTGTGAATCATTTGCTACTCATGTTAGTATTCCCAAGGAGAAGTGGTTTAAATACCATCCTCCCATTGAAGCAAAAGTAGTTGAACCTGCTAAAGTTGAATAAAAGACTATCACTTATAATGTTGATCCTATTGTTCCTACTGCTTATATTGAGAAACCACCTTTCCCAGTTAGAATAAAGGATCATGCTAAAGCTTCATCTGTGGTTCGTAAGAGTAGCACTAGAACACCTACACCCTCTGAGCAAATTAAAGTTGAACCTAGTGTTGCTATGGTTAAAGATATCTTGGTAGAAAACTTAGAGGGACATGTTATTTACCTCCAAGAGGAAGCTGCTAGAATAGCCAAACCCGATGCTAGAAATAAACATAGACCTGTTGTAGGCTTGCCTGTTATCTCTGTTAAAATAGGAGATCATTGCTATCATGATTTATGTGACGTAGGTGCTAGTGCGAGTGTAATACCTATTTCCTTATATGATGAAATTATGCATGATATTGCACCCGCTGAGCTAGAAGGTATTGATCTTACTATTAAACTTGCTAATAGGACAAAATTTCACCAATTGGGATTGTTAGAGATGTTGAAGTCTTGTGTGGGAAAGTTAAATACCCTGTTGATTTTCTTGTTCTTGGTTCCCCACAAGATGATTTTTGTCCCATTATATTTGGTGGACCTTTCTTGAATACTGTTAATGCTAAGATAGACTGCGTGAAAGATATTGTTACTGTTGGTTTGGGGGATATGTCTCATGATTTTAACTTTGCTAAATTTCGTAGACAACCCCATGATAAAGAATTACCTAGTAAGGATGAAATTATTGGTCTTGCTTCTATTGATGTGCCTCCTAACGATCCTTTGGAACAATATCTGCTAGACCATGAAAATGATATGTATATGAATGAGAGAAGGGAATTAGATGAAATATTCTTTAAGCAGAGGCCCGTATTAAAAAACAACTTGCATGTTGAAATTCTAGGGGATCCTCCTCCACCCAAGGGTGATCCCGTGTTTGAACTCAAACCTTTACCTGATAATCTTAAGTATGTTTATCTTGATGAAAATAAGATATATCCTGTTATTATTAGTGCTAACCTTTCAGAGCAGGAAGAAGAAAAATTATTGAAAACTCTGAAGAAGCACCGTGCTGCTATTGGATATACTCTGGATGATCTTAAGGGCATTATTCCCACTCTATGTTAACACAAGATAAAATTGGAAGAGCATGCTAAACCGGTTATTGATCATCAACGACGATTAATCCTAAGATGAAAGAAGTGGTAAGGAAGGAAATACTAAAGCTTCTAGAGGCAGGTATAATCTATACAGTTGCTGATAGCCAGTGGGTAAGTCCTGTCCATTGTGTCCCTAAGAAGGGAGGTATGACTGTTGTTCCTAATGATAAAGATGAATTGATCCCGCAAAGAATTGTTACAGGTTATAGGATGGTAATTGATTTCCGCAAATTAAATAAATCTACTAAGAAAGATCATTACCCTTTGCCTTTTATTGATCAAATGCTAGAAAGGTTATCCAAACATACTCATTTTTGCTTTCGAGGTGGTTATTCTGGTTTCTCTCAAATACCTGTGTCAAAAGGGGATCAAGAAAAGACCACTTTTACTTGTCCTTTCGGTACCTTTGCTTATAGATCTATGCCTTTTGGTTTATGTAATGCACCTGCTACCTTTCAAAGATGCATGATGGTTATATTCTCTGATTTTTGTGAAAAGATTGTTGAGGTTTTCATGGATGACTTTTCCGTTTACGGAACTTCTTTTGATGATTGCTTGAGCAACCTTGATCATGTTTTGCAGAGATGTGAAGACACTAATCTTGTGTTGAATTGGGACAAGTGCCACTTTATGGTTAACGAAGGCATTGTCTTGGGACATAAAATTTCTGAAACAGGTATTGAAGTTGACAAAGCTAAAGTTGATGCTATTGAAAAGGTGCCGTGTCCCAAGGACATCAAAGGTATACGAAGTTTCCTTGGTCATGCCGGGTTTTATAGGACGTTCCTTAAGGACTTCTCCAAAATCTCCAGGCCTCTGACTAATCTATTACAAAAAGATATTCCTTTTGTTTTTGATGATGATTGTCTAGAAGCATTTGAAATACTTAAGAAAGCATTGATCTCTGCACTTATTGTCTAGCCTCCTGACTGTAATTTACCCTTTGAGATTATGTGTGATGTTAGTGATTATGCTGTAGGTGCTATTCTAGGACAAAGAGTTGATAAGAAATTGAATGTTATCCAATATGCTAGTAAAACTTTAGAAAATGCCCAGAGAAATAATGCTACTACTGAGAAAGAATTTTTAGCAGTTGTATTTGCATGTGATAAGTTTAGACCTTATATTGTTGATTCTAAAGTAACTATTCACACTGATCATGCTGCTATCAAATACCTTATGGAAAAGAAAGATGTTAAACCTAAACTTATTAGATGGGTTATCTTGCTCCAAGAATTTGATTTGCATATTATTGATAGAAAGGGAGCTGAGAACCCCGTTGCAGACAACTTGTCTAGGCTAGAGAATATTCTTGATGACCCACAACCTATTGATGATAGCTTTCCCGATGAACAATTAGCTATCATAAATACTTCTCGTACTGCTCCATGGTATGCTGATTATGCTAATTACATTGTTGCTAAGTTTATACCTCCTAGCTTCACATACCAGCAAAAGAAAAAGTTCTTCTATGATTTGAGGCATTACTTCTGGGATGACCCACACCTTTATAAAGAAGGAGTAGATGGTATTATTAGACGTTGTGTACCTGAGCATGATCAGGAACAGATCCTACGCAAGTGCCACTCCGAAGCTTATGGAGGACACCATGCTGGAGATAGGACTGCACATAAGGTATTCCAATCTGGTTTTTATTAGCCTACTCTCTTCAAGGATGCCCGTAAGTTTGTCTTATCTTGTGATGAATGTCAAAGAATTGGTAATATCAATAGACATCAAGAAATGCCTATGAATTATTCACTTGGTATTGAACCATTTGATGTCTGGGGCTTTGATTATATGGGACCGTTCCCTTCCTCTAATGGGTATACACATATTTTAGTTGTTGTTGATTATGTTACTAAGTGGGTAGAAGCTATTCCAACTAGTAGTGCTGATCACAACACCTCTATTAAGATGGTTAAAGAAGTTATTTTTCCGAGATTTGGAGTCCCTAGATACCTAATGACTGATGGTGGTTCACACTTTATTCATGGTGCTTTCCGTAAAAAGCTTGCTAAGTATGATGTTAACCATAGAATTGCATCCCCTTATCACCCACAGATTAGTGGTCAAGTAGAACTAAGTAATAGAGAGCTGAAATTAATTTTGCAAAAGACAGTTAATAGGTCCAGAAAGAATTGGTCCAAGAAACTTGATGATGCATTATGGGCCTATAGAACTGCATACAAAAATCCTATGGTATGTCTCCATATAAAATGGTTTATGGAAAAGCTTGTCACTTACCTCTTGAGCTAGAACATAAGGCATATTGGGCTATTAAAGAGCTCAATTATGATTTCAAACTTGCCGGTGAGAAGAGGTTATTTGACATTAGCTCTCTTGATGAATGGAGAACCCAAGCTTATGAGAATGCCAATATGTTTAAAGAAAAAGTTAAAAGATGGCATGACAAAAGGATACAAAAGTGTGAGTTTAACGTAGGTGATTATGTCTTGCTATACAACTCACGTTTAAGATTTTTTTCAGGAAAACTTCTCTCTAAATGGGAAGGTCCTTACGTTATCGAGGAGGTCTATCGTTCTGGTGCCATAAAAATCAACAACTTCGAAGGCACAAATCCGAAGGTGGTGAATGGTTAAAGAATCAAACATTATATCTCAGGTAATCATGTAAATGTTGAAACCAATGTTATTGAAACCGTAACCCCAGAGGAATACATAAGGGACACTTTCCAGAATGATTCAGATCCCGAAAAGGAAGAGGTATGTAGTACGGTAAGTAAACCGTCTCCAAAATAGTTCTAATGGCAATTTTTCACCGTTTTGGAATATTTAGAAAAATAGAAAAATAAGAGGCAGTCCGGAAGAGACACGAGCCGTCCACGAGGGTGGAGGGCGCGCCCCTGCCTCGTGGGCACCTCGTGTGCCTCCCGGACTCCAATTTCTTGTATGTTACTCCTTTTGGTCGGTAAAAATTCATTATATATTCTCCCAAAGGTTTTGACCACGGTACCACGCAAAAATCATCTGTTCTTGTTTCGAGCTATTTTCTGCTAGGGTTGACAAGGCCAGGCATCATGTCATCCTCCTCCTCCAACAATGAGGGCAGCGATGCTTGGCCTATGAAGATAGATCTGAAGAGGGATGGACCCGAGGAGATCAACAAGGAGAATAGGATCAAGAAGGCGATGGAAGATCAGGCTCCGGCAATAGGAGAAGAAGACAACCTTCAACCCCTTCCAAACCTTTTTACTTCAACTGAGATTGAAGCTTTCAAGATAATTGAGTTAGCTCAAATACAAAACAAGTATCTCACAAGTGAAAATAGTTTGCTGAAGAAGCATATCGCTGCACTCAAAGGTATTATTCGCAAGTTGGAGGATCTCCTACGCTCGATGTATGATGATCCGGCATCACTGCTTTCAACCCCATCATCACCAACTTCGAAGAAGGACACATAATCATATGGGTATGGGCAAGCTTGGGGGAGGTGCCCCGGTATCGTATCACCATCACACTCCTATATCTACTATTTTTCTTAGTTCGATCCTTTTGCTATTATCTTGATCCAGTAGAATAAAGTTAGCATGATCTAGTTGTGAGCTTTTGCTTTATGATCTTTACCTTTGTAATCGAGTCCGTCAGCTATATAATAAAGATTAGTGTTGAGTCAAGGACTTGATTTCCTCACTTTGATCATGAGAGAATAAAAGAAAATATAAAAAGTATCAAGAGATCATATTGATCTTATGGGAAGTAATGACTTCACATAAAAAGAGTATTATGAATAAAAGTTGTTGAGAGTTTACAAACATAGTTTTGGTCATCGTTGCAATTAATAGGAAGTAATAAAGAAAGAGAGGTTTCACATACAAATATACTATCTTGGACATCTTTTATGATTGTGAGCACTCATTAAAATATGACATGCTATTGAGTTGATGTTGGACAAGGAAGACAACGTAATGGGTTATGTTTTCCTATATCCAAAATAAAGTATATTTTCATGGATCATCCAACATGTTGAGCTTGCCTTTCCCCCTCATGCTAGCCAAAACTCCTTGCACCAAGTAGAGATACTACTTGTGCTTCCATACATCCTTAAACCCAGTTTTGCCATGAGAGTCCACCATACCTACCTATGGATTGAGTAAGATCCTTCAAGTAAGTTTTCGTGTTTGCAAACTCTCTAAAATATGTATGATTTATTAGTGTGGAGGAAATAAGCTTTATACGATCTTGTGATATGGAATAAAAGCGACGGACTGCATAATAAAGGTCCCTATCACAAGTGGCAATATAAAGTGACGTTCTTTTGCGCTAAGACTTTGTGCATCCAACCATAAAAGCACATGACAACCTCTGCTTCCCTCTGCGAAGGGCCTATCTATTATTCTTGCCTTATAAGAGTCAAGGTAAAAATCACCTTACCATTTTACACTTTATCCTTTGGCAAGCACACTGTGTTGGAAAGATCCTGACATATATACCTAATTGTATGTAAGTTATCATGGTCTATTATCGTTGACATTACCCTTGAGGTAGAAGGCTGGGAGGCAATACCATAAGCCCCTATCTTTCTCTGTGTCCGATTAAAACTCCATACCCATAAGTATTGCGTGAGTGTGAGTAATTGCTATATGATAGTTGAGATATGGACTTGCTGAAAAGCTCTTACAATGGCTCTTTCCGATGTTATGATAAATTGCAATTGCTTCAATGACTCAGAGCATAGTTTGTTGGTTTTCAATGAAGTTTCTGAGTCATACTTGATGTTCTGAATGAATTGTTACTTTAGCATAAGAATCATATGACAATATATGTGTGTTGCTGTTATAAGAATGATCATGATGCCATCATGTCCGTATTTTATTTTTATCGACACCTCTATCTCTAAACATGTGGACATATTTTTCGATATGGCTTTCGCTTGAGGACAAGCAACATCTAAGCTTGGGGGAGTTGATACGTCCATTTCGCATCATGCTTTTATGTTGATATTTATTGCATTATGGGCTGTTATTACACGTTATGTCACAATACTTATGCTTTTATCTCTCTTATTTTACAAGGTTTACATGAAGAGGGAGAATGCCGGCAGCTGGAATTCTGGGCTAGAAAAGGGGCAAACATTGGAAACCTATTCTGCACAACTCAAAAACCTCCAAAACTCCACGGGACACCGTTTCAGAAAATATAAAAAATATCTGGCGAAAGAGATTCACCAGGGGGGCCACCACCTGTCCACGAGGGTAGGGGGCGCGCCCCCCTCTCTGGGCACGCCCCCTTGTCTCGTGGGCCACCCGGTGACCCCCTGATGCCCATCTTCTCCTATATGAGGCGTTTTGACCTAGAAAAAATCGGAAGGAGGCTTTTGGGACCAGACGCCACCGTCTCGAGGCGGAACCTTGGCAGAAACCAATCTAGGGCTCCGGCAGAGCTGTTCTGCCGGGGATACTTCCCTCCGGGAGGGGGAAATTGTCGCCGCCGTCATAACCAACAACTCTCCCATCTTGGTGAGGGTTATCTTCATCAACATCTTCACTAGCACCATCTCCTCTCAAACCCTAGTTCATCTCTTGTATCCAATCTTTGTATCCAAACCTCAGATTGGTACCTGTGGGTTGCTAGTAGTGTCGATTACTCCTTGTAGTTGATGCTAGTTGGTTTACTTGGTGTAAGATCATATGTTCAGATCCATTATGCATATTAATACCCCTCTGATTATTAACAATATTATGTCTTGTAAGTAGTTACTTTTGTTCCTGAGGACATGGGAGAAGTCTTGCTATAAGTAGTCATGTGAATTTGGTATTCGTTCGATATTTTGATGAGATGTATGTTGTCTCTCCTCTAGTGGTGTCATGTGAACATCGACTACATGACACTTCACCATTGTTTGGGCCTAGAGGAAGGAATTGGGAAGTAATAAGTAGATGATGGGTTGCTAGAAAGATAGAAGCTTAAACCCTAGTTTATGCGTTGCTTCGTAAGGGGCTGATTTTGATCCACTTGTTTTATGCTATGGTTAGGTTTACCTTAATACTTCTTTTGTAGTTGTGGATGTTTGCATTAGAGGTTAATCATAAGTGGGAGGCTTGTCCAAGTAAGGACAACACCCAAGCACCGGTCCACCCACATACCAAAGTATCAAAGTACCGAACGCGAATCAGATTGTCGTGATGAAAACTAGCTTGACGATAATTCCCATGTGTCCTCGGGATCGTTTTCCTCCATATAAGAGTTTGTCCAGGCTTGTCCTTTGCTACAAAAAGGATTGGGCCACCTTGATGCACCTTATTTACTTTTACTATTTGTCACTTTCTACCAATTACCTTATCACAAAACTATCTGTTACCGATAATTTCAATGCTTGTAGACAATACCTTACTCAAAACTGCCTATCATTTCCTTCTGCTCCTCGTTGGGTTCGACACTCTTACTTACCGAAAGGACTATGATAGACCCCCTACACTTGTGGGTCATCACATGCTCAAGAGGTAGCAGGCGGCCCCCGATAATACAGGGAAGGGGGCGCCTAGGAGGAAACTGAACCTTCCGGACAGCTCAGACTCACAGTCCGAGGCTGACTTCCGAAGACATCCTAGGATCAAGCCCCTGGCCGAATCATAAGTATTCAGACTTTTACTGTTATCTTCGGCCAGTATGTTATCGTTGCATAAGTAATTCTATTTGTTTGTTTTGCAGTCCTCCCCGCACATTCCCCAGCGCTTCATTATCGTCAGGGAACTCTTTGCCGCCCGACATGGCAGAGAGTGACACGCCACCACGGGCTTAATCGCCCATCATCCTCGGGGACACCGAGGTGTCTTCCCTGCGGGCGTCCCCTGCGCGAGAAGGGGGGAGCGAGGCCGACGAGAGGGTGCCTAAGGTCAACACCTCGGACATCGTCAGCCAAGGGGAAACAGTCCCCATGGCAACCAACGATGGGGAGCCCAAGCAATCCGGGCTCCCGCCGAACACCATTCAGGAGGCCAGTACAGCTCCGGAATCGGACATGCAACCCCCTATGATAGTGGGAGGAGCATCAGCTCCACCGGTGACCTCCATTAATCCGGAGGCGCCGGACACACTTGAGGAAGCACTGCAAGGTGCTTCCATCGTGGTGGAACACCGCACCCTCACTACAAAAAAAGACACATCCGTGACATTTTGGGCCGAACGAAACTTTTTTGTCATACTTATGACACTTCTATGACAATAATTGTGAAAAAACACAATATCATCATAGATGTGGTGGGATCCTACTTCTATGACAAAAAATCATGACAGAAAATGGGCTTTTTGTCCTGGGCGGGCCGGAGACGCGATTGCATGAGATTCTTTGGGCCGTCCATGACCGAAAAAACCATGGTAGAAGCGAGGGCGAGGAAAATATCGGGGTGTTCCCAGTTATGGTGGGTGGTCGGGGCCGAGCGATGCGTGTTTCTCTCGTACACGCACACGCGTGGGTGCGAGGCGTTGGGCTCTAACTGAACCCGAGCGAGGCGTTGAGCTCTAACTGAACCCGAGCGATTGCACTCCAGGCTACGCGTTACTGAACTTGAGCGATCGATTGATGGCTGTTAACTGAACCCGATCGAGCGATTCTTTCGCTACTGCTGCTAACTGAAGCCGATCGATGCTGCCTCTGCATGAACAGTGAGTGTTGCTGGGGGGGGTTTGAATGAACAGTTCCTGATGGGGGTGGCTGAACAGGACCCCGTGGTGTTGCCTTTGGATGAACGGGACCCCGATCGATCGAGCCGGTTGGGGCTGCATGAACAGGACCCCGTGGAGGGCTGCATGAACAAGACCACCCCGTGGAGGGCTGGATGAACAGTAGACGGTGGAGGGCTGGATGAACAGGAGCCCGTGGAGGGGTGGTTGAACAGGAGCCCGTGGAGAGGGCTGGTTGAACAGTAGCCGGTGGAGTAGCACGCGGTGGAGGTTGAACAGTCGCAGGTGGAGGCAGGAGGAGGTCGACGGTGGATGAACATTAGCCAGTAGAGGCTGGAGGGGGTCGACGGTGGAGATGAACAATATCCCGTGGAGTCCCGTTTTGCAGTACGCCACACCCCTCCCGATGAACAGGATCCCCGTTTCGACCGTAGCGCTCCAACACAAGTCTGTTTCCTCTGTTTTGCGGTATGCCACATCCCTCCTGATTAACAGGACCCCTGTTTCGACCATAGGAGGTCCGTTTCCTCCATTTTGCGGTACGCCAGACCCCTCCCGATGAACATGATCCCATTTCGAACATGGCCGGTCGAACACAAGGCCATTTCCTCTGTTCTGCGGTACGACAGGCCTCATTTCCATCGGCTGTTCCGTCCAAGCCCTCCCGATGAACACGACGAATCATTCTGTTCTGACCCAGCCGGTTGGCTCCCCATGAACACGATGACAACGTTGTTTCTCCGTTCCGACCCAGCCATGTACACGAGCCATGGCCGTACGTACACGCGAGTAGGTGTTCGAGACCTCGCCCGTATGTACGTACGTGGCCATATTTACTTTCTTGCACCCTGGCCATTGTATGTACGTCTACATGCTACGCGTGCGCCTCTACATCGACCAGTATGTACGTACACGTTTGCGACCAGAATGAAAAAGCCACGTACGCTTCGACCAGGTGGGTCCCGACTGTCAAGCACTTCCTTGCCTGCGAGGATGTAGCTGGTGGGTCCTAGCAGTCAGGGGGGCAAATCGTTATTTTGCCCGGACGCACTTCCTTGCGTGCGAAGATGTAGCTGGTGGGTCCCAGTAGTCAGGGGGAAACATTTTTTTCGCGAAATACGGTGGCCCGTCCGGAGGGTCCCCGATGTCAGGTGGAGGAATAATTATTTTACGCGTAATAAGGAGGCACTTCCTTGCTGCGGTCGTGGACCCAGCTATCAGCCTCTCCACGTACAGTCCACGTCCGATGCAAAGCCGTTCCTTGACCACGTTGACCACGCCGCGCCGAGAGCACCAGGGCGGTGGACGACGGTGATGCCTAGGAAGGGGACGACGCGGAGCCGGGGAAGATGCGGCAGCGGAAGCCCGCGCGGAGAGGAGTACGAGGGTTCACTGGTTCGACTGTGGTGTGAGGCTGCCGTCGCCGTAGAATAACAGGGGGTGTGGGTGAGTGGAGGGATGGCCTGGCCAGCGGTGGGAGTAGTAGGGGGCGATGAGGCCTCCGTGACAGCACAGCCGGCCATGGGAGGCAGGAGCACGAGGCACGACCGGCACTGGTTGCTAGCCGGTTTGGGGGGATGGAGCAAGAAGACCAGAGGTTGAAGAAGCACTACGGTCGTTGGATGGACATCGTACGGTCACTGGAGCTAGAATCGTGCATATTGACTAAGTTGACAAATCCCTCTGTCCCCGTCAACTTAGTAGGCCCACAAGTCAGCCTGCCACTATACTGGGTCCCAGCTAACAGGGGGAGTATTCATTTTTTGGGCGTAATAAGGAGGCACTTCCTTGCATGCGAAGATATAGCTAGTGGGTCCGAGCTGTCAGCGGCGGTAATGTTTTTTCGCGAAATACAGAGGCCCTTTCGGTGGGTCCCAGATGTCAGGTGGAGGAATCATTATTTTGCGCATAATAAGGAGGCATTTCCTAGCGTGCGGCCGTGGACCCAGCTGTCAGCCTCTCCACGTACAGTCCACTTCAGATGCATGTCGGTCATTGACCACGTTGACCAGGCCGCGCCGAGAGCACCAGGGTGGTGGACGACGGTGAGGCCTAGGAAGGGAATGACACGGAGGCAGGGAAGACTCGGCAGTTGCTTCCCACGCGGAGGGGAGTACGACTGTAAGAGGGTTTACTGGTTCGTCTGCCGTCACCGAAGAATAACAGCAGGTGTGGGTGAGTAGAGGGATGGCTAGGCCAGCGATGGGAGTACGGTGGGGCGTGAGGCCTGCGCGGCAGCATAGCCGGCCGCGGGGAGGAGAGAGCAGGCAGTCCCGCCGGCACTTGTTTGAGCGGCTGGAGCAGGAAGAGCAAAGATTGAAGAAGCACGACGGCCGTTGGATGGACATCCAACAGTCACTGCTTTTGCGTCAACCTTTTTTTAGGAAAGCCTCAAATCTGTGGAAAACATCATACAACCCATCTGCCATTATTAATAATAATTTACAGCCCATTTGCTAATTCTTAAGGTTTTTTTTGGAGCCCATATTCTTTTTGTTAGCATTACAGCCCATATTGTGGCCACAGTTAAAAAATTATACGAAATTTTGCATCTGTGCGGTCCGAACTGTTTTTAATCCCAAAATTTTGAGTCACATTCAAACTGATTTAAAAAATAAATGTATATCAATATAAAATCCAACAAATTGTCCACGCATAAAAATCAATGCAATTTAAAATCTCGAAATGAAAAAAAAAGAAATTTGAAACTAATTGCCGGGTTGATGTGTTTTAAAAATGTACAACCCATTTCTCATTACTGATAGACCATTTTATCGGCTAGCCGGATGAAGCTCTCCTCGTCTTAAAAGATTTGCAGCCCAATAGGCCTAACAAAGCGACTTACTTGGCAAATCACAAAAAAACTGGGCTGTGGCCGTGGACCCAGCTGTCATCCTCTCCACGTATAGTACTCTTCCGATGGAAGTCGGTCGTTGACCACATTGACCATGCCGCGCCGAGAGCACCAAGGCGATGGACGACGGCGAGGAATAGGAAGGAGACAACGCGGAGCCGGGGAAGACGCGATAGTGGATGCCCACGTGGAGAGGAGTACGAGGGTTCACTGGTTCCGCTGCGGTGTGAGGCTGCCGTCACCGCAGAATTACAGGGGGTGTGGGTGAGTGGAGGGATGGCCTGGCCAGCGGGGGGAGTAATATGGGGGCGGCGAGGCCTCCGCGGCAGCACAGCCGGCCATGGGAGGTAGGAGCAGGCGGCACGACCAGTGCTGCTTTGGGCGCCTGGAGCAAGAAGACCAGAGGTTGAAGAAGCACTATGGCCGTTGGATGGACATCGTACGGTCACTGGAGCTAGAATCGTTCATATTGACTATCTTGACAAAGCTCTCTGTCCTTGTCAACTTAGTAGGCCCACAAGTCAGCCACCCACTATGGTGGGTCCCAGTTAGCAGGGGGGTATTCATTTTTTTGTGCGTCATAAGGAGGCACTTCCTTGCGTGTGAAGATATAGCTTGCGGGTCCGACCTGTCAGCGGGGGAATGGGGGCATTTTTTTCGCGAAATACAGAAGCCCTTCCCGTGGGTCCTAACTGTCAGGTGGATGAATCATTATTTTGCGCGTAATAAGGAGGCATTTCCTTACGTGCGACCATGGACCCAGCTGTCAGCCTCTCCACGTACAGTCCACTTCCGATGGATGTCGTTCATTGACTACGTTGACCAGGCCGCGCCAAGAGCACCAGGGCGGTGGACGACAGCGAGGCCTAGGAAGGGAACGACACGGAGCCAGGGAAGACTCGACAGTTGTTTCCCACGCGGAGGAGTACAAGGGTTTACTGGTTCGTCTGCCGTCCCTGGAGAAAACAATAGGTGTGGGTGAGCAGAGGGATGGCTAGGCCAGCGATGGGAGTACGATGGGGCGGTGAGGCCTGCGCGGCAGCATAGCGGGCCGCGGGGACGAGAGAGCAGGCAGTCCCGCCGGCGCTTGTTTGAGCGGCTGGAGCAGGAAGAGCAGATATTGAAGAAGCACGACGGCCGTTCGATGGACATCCAACAGTCACTGCTTGTGTGTCAACCTTTTTTTTAGGAAAGCCTCAAATCTGTGGAAAACATCATAGAGCCCATCTGCCATTATTTCTAATAGTTTACAGCCCATTTGCTAATTCTTAAGGTTTTTTTTGGAACCCATATTCTTTTTGTTAGCATTACAGCCCATATTGTGGCCACGGTTAAAAAATTATACAAAATTTTGCATATTTCGGTGCGGTCCGAACTGTTTTTAATCCCGAAATTTCGAGTCACATTCAAACTGATTTAAAAAATAAACATATATCAATATAAAATCCAACAAATTGTCCACGCATAAAAATTAATGCAATTTAAAATCTCGAAATGAAAATAATAATTTTGAAACTAATTGCTGGTTTGATGTGTTTGAAAAATGTACAACCCATTTCTCATTACTGATAGACCATTTTCTCGTCTAGCCGAATGAAGCTCTCCTCGTCTTGAAAGATTTGTAGCCCAACAGGCTTGACAAAGCGACTTACTTGGAAAATCACAAAAAAAACTGGGCTAGCCATTTTCAAAAAGAAAAAAAAACTACTGGGCTGGTCTGTGGTAAACATAAAAGAGAAGGCTGCCTAGACAGGCCAGAGTGCTCCGCACAGCCCAGTTGACACCCCGCTTCCGTCTCAGAAACAAATTAGATAAATGCCACTCCAATTATGGCGATTCATAAAAATGCCACTACAATTTCCAAACTTTGAAAAATGACACTACACTTTTTGCAAACTTTGGAAAACGCCAAACTTTGAAAAATGCCACTCCAGACTTCGAAAAATGCCACTGGAAATGGCATGAAATGGCATTTTTCAAAGTTTGGAAATTGTAGTGGCATTTCTCAGAAACACCATATTTGGAGTGGCATTTATCAAATTAACCCAAAACAAAAATAACTGGGCGAGCTGCTGGGTCCGTGCTGTCAGCTGCTCGTTGTGCAATTCTCTCGTTTATTGACTACGTTGACAATGGCATGGGATCCAGATGTCAGAAATCAATTGGGAGGAGCCATTTTTTTATTGGCTTGAAATAAGGAGGCACTTGCTTGCGTACTGCCAGGACCTTGGCGGGTCCCTGTTGTCATCTTCTCCACGTATAATCATCTCCTAGTTGTGTACGCGTCAACTTGGTAGGCCCACAAGTCAGCCTCTAAACCCGTGGAGGACAAATACAACCCATTTTAAAAACTAACAACCCATTCCATACGTTCAAACGGAAAGTTCAACATTTAGAGCAAAGTAACAGGACTGATCCACATATAGATTACAGAACTTCACTAGTAGATAAAGGGACATCTGACCCGGTTCGTTAGGGCCTTTAGCCCCGGTTCTTGAACCGGGACTAAAGGGTCGGCACTAATGCCCTGACCCTTTAGTCCCGGTTCAATCCAGAACAGGGGCAGATGGGTCTCCACGTGGCCTGTGCGCGGAGCCCAGGCAGGAGGGCCTTTGGTCCCGGTTGGTGGCACCAACTGGGACCAAAAGACATCCACGCGTCAGCATTTCTGTGGTTGTGGTTTATGTTTTTTTTGAAAGGGGAGGGAGGGGTTGGAGGTTTTGGGGGCTTAATTTAGGTGTTTCATATATTGTGTTAGCTAGCTAATTAATAGAGAGAAGTGTCCTCTCTTAAGTCCGTGCTTGGTCGACGCTACGTACTACACATACGTATAGAGAGGACTAGACACGCTAGCTAGCTAGCTAGTAAGCAAACGAAGGAAACAGAAGATCGTAATCAACATATATATGCATACAGAGAGAAGTAATATCGACCACCTCTCCTTCTCCTAGAGATTGGTCGAACAACAAGTTCTCGTATATCTATCCGACACTACCGGGTACATATATACAATAATTATCTCTTACAAATATAATCTCCTATACGATGGATGCATGGTCCACATAGTATTCTCCGTCTGGCGCGATCACGTGTTCAAGGAAGAATGCCGCCAATTCCTCTTGAATTGCTCGCAGACGATCTGGTGCTAGGAGTTCATCCCGCATCCAAAACATCTAATTTGAAGAAGGGGGTCAATACATGAAATGACGCTATAAAATTGTGAATATTATTAATTAATTGCTTACGCACTTCAAATGATGGTAATGAAATAAAGTTGTGAATATTATTAATTGCTTACGCACTTCAAATTGTGCTTCAGAGTAGCCCCGCTCACAGGTCGTGTGGTGGATGGACTCGCAAATGTAGTATCCACAGAAATCATTCCCGGGTTCCTGCCACAACCACATTACAAGAAATAGAGGTCAATCAAACTGATAAGCAAGAATGCCAAATGGTATTGATGAAACTAGCGTTTGAATCAAGATAGAGGAGATGCGCGGAACATGCTACTATATAGTACTTACTTTCGGGTGTCTAAATTCTAGCTTCTTCGGCAGTCCCGGAGCTTTTTTGGTGAATTTTCTCCAAACCCTGCCAGACAAAGAAAACAATTACTTGATATCAGAAATGAACAAAGTTGCTGATATGCATGGTGGATAATATTGATCGATTTAACTTACTTGTCGAGCATTTGAGTCATGTCCGCATACTCCTTGGGTCTTTACGTTTAGAGTCCAAGACAGTTACTACTCCCTGGTCTAGCTTAATCTCTAAGAGAATATAGTGGAAGCTGCGCACGCATGCATGAACTCATCAATTACATTACTATAACCTTGACTAATATATAAGGGAAACCAAATATGCACAAGACAGTAACACTCACTTGAAGTTGTAAGGAAAGAGTATTATATCTTTGTTTTCATTTACCACCAACGATCGTAGCAAGTTGGTCTCGGTATCCGAGGCACGCCATTTAACCTCGGTTGCATCTATGAGGTATGTGTTAATGAACCCAATATCACCGACTTGTCTTTTCTTCAATTCGACGATCTTCAATCTGCATAATATAGTGAGGATAATTATAAATACATGCAATGAAAGAGCTGAGCTATATAGAGAGACTTAATGACAGAAGTAGTACTACTTACAGACAGTAGCAGGTGACCGTTGCTTTATTGAGGGCCAATTGATTGAAAAACTGATAGAACTCCTCAAATGGAATAGGCAACAGTTCAATTCCAACGAGGTCATGCTTCGGTTTAACTCTCACATACAAACTATCCCTCCCCCCAGACTCTCTGCAGATTTTCAAGTACCAATCATGCAATCTTCGCATATTCGTTGATAGAGATCTTTCATTTTTGACGAGAGGCTTCCCGTACTCGTATCTTTGTATCTGCACCTCCAAGAAATCATAATGTACATCGTCGGACAGGTAATCTCCAAGATTGCTATAACCGGGCACCATCCTCAGATTATTAGCAACCATGTCGCTAGACACCTTGAGCGGGGGGCACGATTGGTCCGCTTGTTCGCCGAGCTGGGCAATTTGTTTCCCAGCTTGTCCTTCTGCTAACCTTTGATCACTTTTAGTACTTCCCGACCGCTTCGCTTCGTGAAATGACTTTTCAATAATGCGGTCATAGTTGTCCTTCGTCTTACTTTTCGCTGGTTTCTTCAGGGCAGCAAGAGTGCGCTTTTCTTTCACCGGATCTATCTTCTCCTCCGGAGGTGGATGTCTCTGTGCTTTCAACCCTTCAAGCCAGTCCTTCACTTCGCCATCAGCGATCTTCGTGTTTTCCTCGTCGGACCTCTTGTATGGTAACTTCTCTAGAGGCGTGAGAGAAGGACCGAATCTGCATTGCCTCCCAATTCTGGCTGTACTGCTAGACGTCGGCAGACCAGACAAAGTAGCTGTCTTCTTTCCTTGCTTACGCGCCGGAGCAGGAGCAGCCGGAGCGGCGGCAGGTCTCTTCCGCCCTTGCTAACTAGGCGGAGAAGGAGGAGGCTGGCTGCTCGGGCGCGCCGGCGCAGGCGGAGAAGGAGGAGGCTGGCCGCTCGGGCGCGCCGGCGCAGGCGGAGAAGGAGGCGGAGTGCTGCCACGCGCTGGAGAAGTAGCCGGAGTGCCCTGATCGTCACTCGCCGGAGGAGGAGGCGGTGGAGGAGGCGGAGTGCCCTGACTCGCCGGAGGAGGAGGAGGAGGAGGCGGAGGCGTCCAGTTGAGAATGTTGATGAGGTCCTTCCGCCATAGGCATGGAGTCTTCAGTGAAGAACCCAGCCGAGTCTCCCCTTCATCGGTAGGGTGGTCAAGCTGGAGCTCCTCAAATCCCTCCGTTATTTCATCCACCATCACCCTAGCATATCCTTCTGGAATCGGCCGGCAGTGAAAAGTTGCGCCGGGTCCAGTAGGATAAACAGAGCCAGCAGCCACCTTGACCTTCATATTTATCCACTGCGTCATAAGGTGGCAATTTTGTACCTCCGTGATAGCATCCACGGGATAGCTGGCAGTAGTCGTCAAGACATGCTCCGGCTGAAGCAGCTCGGTGGAAGCCACGCTGCTTCTCTGCTGAGATGGCGGGGTAGCTTCGGGGGAAGCTTCGACAATTCTTTTGTCCCGATTTGCTTCTCGTTCCTCTATCGCTTGTATTCTGGCGCGCAGCGCCTGCAGTTCGGTCTCCTGCATTTTCTTCCTCCTCTCGTGGCATTTGTAAGAGCCTGTGTCCGGAAACCCAGCACTCCACGGAACGGAGCCTGGCGTGCCTCGTGTCCGTCCAGGGTACTTAGGATTCCCGAGGGCCATTGTCAGCTCGTCGTTCTCTCTGTCGGGGAAGAACGTCCCTTGCTGCGCTGCTTTGATATAGTGCCGAAGCTTCCTGAGTGGTATTTCCAATTGCTTGTCCGTCCAAATCACCTCCCTGATACAGGGTCCAAGGTTCCGCCAGCCCCGAAGAACCAAGTCCGGCAACGGTCTGGCCAGTTCATTGTCTCTGGTTCGATCCCTTTCTGAAGCAGATCATTCTCAGCCTTGGCCCAATTAGGCCGGGCTCTGAGGTAGCCACCTGACCCCGTGCGATGGTGATGCTTCTTCTTCGCAACATTTTTTTGGTTTGTCGCCGACATCTTCTTACTCTTTTCCGATGTCTTATAGGCCACAAATGCGGTCCAGTCATCGTTGATCTTCTCATATATGCCCTGGAATTCTGGAGTCTCTTTTTTGCGGACAAACTTATTCAGGTGTTTCTTCCACCCCCTGAATAGGTCTGCCATCTTCGTAAGAGCAGCAGACTTGATTAATTCCTCTTTAACTGGCTTCGCCGGATCATCCTCTGGCGGTAGGATGAAATTTGACTTCAGCTCAGTCCAAAGATCTTCTTTCTGCATATCAGTGACATAAGACACCTGAGCGTCTTCTGCAGCCGGCTTTAACCATTGCTGGATGCTGATCGGGATCTTGTCCCTAACTAGAACCCCGCACTGATTAACAAATGCGTTCTTTGTCCGGATGGGTTCAATCGGTTCGCCGGAGCGCGAGATTTCTAAGATCTCAAACTTTTCATCCGACCTCAACTTTTTCATCGCGCCTCATCTCTTTACCGAAGATTTGCTCGATCCGGAGGGCTAGAAAAAGGAACAAAGACGAGAGTTAATGAATGCATCAATTAACTAGTCAGCACAGGCTTAACTAATATATATACCTGCTGGCCGGACTTGGTTCGGTCACCGGAGCCAGCATCACGGTCTCCTTGCACCGGCATTGGGTCACCGGATCCATCCTCACGGTCTACTTCTTCCATGTGCATTGGGTCACCGGAGCCATCAATATCATAGCCTAGATCTTCCTCTCTTTCCAGCAACTCATTGGTGTCGTTGAGAAACGACAAGATGGCATCTTGTCCGTCTGCGATTATGTCCATCAACATCGCTTCTTGTGCTTCGTCTCGGGTGTTGTCGTCCATAGTTTCTACAAATATTTACATCATGCCAATTATTATTCAAACATGACAGATGGATATATTAATGGCAAACGTAGAACTAGCTTCGACCCTCGACCCCTGGACGACCCTCGACTGCTCGGCGATCCACAACCCTAGACCCCCTCATGTCACATTTTGTCTAGTGTCAAAGGATTCTACAAAACCAATACTTCATCATTAGGCGAAAGTAACAGGCGCATGATGGTACGAAGCTCTCCAAAGTTATTTTGGAACGGAGTCCCAGATAGGATAATTCGTAACAAAAGACGGATTATCCTATCAGGAACTCCGTTCCAAAACAACTTTGCAGAACTTCGTACCAACATGCCCCGGTTACTTCTGGCAAATGATGACGTCATGGATTTCTTCAATACTTTGACACTAGCTAGGCAACCTCTCGACCCCTCGACCCTCGACTTCTCGGCGATCCACAACCCTAGACCCCCTCATGTCACATTTTGTCTAGTGTCAAAGGATTCAACAAAACCAATACTTCATCATTAGGCGAAAGTAACAGTCGCATGATGGTACGAAGCTCTCCAAAG
>LR738713.1:433236450-433263722 GCA_902687465.1 Secale cereale | reverse complement strand
GTCCCGGTTGGTGCCACGAACCGGGACCAATACCCCCCCTTTAGCCCCGGTTGGTGCCACCAACCGGGACCAAAGCCCTTGTCCTGCCCCGCGGCGCAAATCTTTAGTCCCACCTCGCTAGTTGACAGGGGCTCGGAGTAGTTTATAAGCCCCACTACGGTGGTTGTATTGAGCTCCTCTCTATTGCAGGCTTCTGGGCCTAACTCTGCGCGCTGCCCTGTGAGCTTGCTGGGCCTTATAGTCCAGCTGCATCCTGGGCTGTAGGCCTTGCAGGCTCACTGGGCAGCGCCCATTTTTTTCCTTTTCTGCTTTATTTATTTCTATGTTGTTTTTTGCTGTATTTAGAGTTTCTTTGTGAATATTATTGCTTTATGTAAAACCAATTACAAACTTTTTGTTAGTGCAAGTAGTATTCAAATTTGAATAGTTTAAATTTGAAATTATTTGTTTTCTTTGTTGCTTTATTTATTTTATTTTGTTTCTACTTACAACAAAATACTTATTGTTGCTATTTTTATTTTTTTGCAAGTTTTTTTGTTTTGTTTTCTGCATTATTTATTTTCTTTTGTTTTTTGCTTTATTTTTTAATTCTTTCTGGTAAAACCAATTACAAACTTTCTGTTAGTGCAAGTAGTATTCAAATTTGAATAGTTTAAATTTGAAATTATTTGTTTTCTTTATTGCTTTATTTATTTTATTTTGTTTCTACTTACAACAAAATACTTATTGTTGCTATTTTTATTTTTTTGCAAGTTTTTTTGTTTTGTTTTCTGCATTATTTATTTTCTTTTGTTTTTTGCTTTATTTTTTAATTTTTTCTGGTAAAACCAATTACAAACTTTCTGTTAGTGCAAGTAGTATTGAAATTTGAATAGTACAAACGGACAATGGTATCATACTCGTCTGTTACAAAGTTGGCATGGTATCATCATAATAGTTGCGGAAAAAAGTCTTCACTTTTTCTTCGCTTGTGTCATTTGCTTATTGCGCCGTAACCATGGATAATCTTCATCGTTTATCAGGATGCTTGGGTCAGCCTTGACTTTGAAGGGAGGAATTTCATGAAACTTTTCATAATCTTCGGATATGTCTGTCTTGCCCTCTACTCCCAGGATGTCCCTTTTTCCTAAAAGAACTATGTGGCGCTTTGGCTCATCGTATGATGTATTCGCTTCCTTATCTTTTCTTTTTCTCGGTCTGGTAGACATGTCCTTCACATAGATAACCTGTGCCACATCATTGGCTAGGACGAACGGTTCGTCAGTGTATCCAAGATTTTTCAGATCCACTGTTGTCATTCCGTACTGTGGGTCTACCTATACCCCGCCTCCTGACAGATTGACCCATTTGCACTTAAACAAAGGGACCTTAAAATCATGTCCATAGTCAAGTTCCCATATATCCACTATGTAACCATAATATGTGTCCTTTCCCCTCTCGGTTGTTGCATCAAAGCGGACACCGCTGTTTTGGTTGGTGCTCTTTTGATCTTGGACAATCGTGTAAAATGTATTCCCATTTATCTCGTATCCTTTGTAAATCAATACAGTCAAAGATGGTCCCCTGGACAACAAGTACAACTCATCACGAACAGTGTTGTCACCTCTGAGACGTGTTTCCAACCAACTACTGAAAGTCCTGGTGTATTCACATGTAATCCAGTCGTCGCACTGCTCTGGGTGTTTGGAGCGCAGACTGTTATTGTGTTCATCGACATACGGGGTCACCAAGGTAGAGTTCTGTAGAACTGTGTAGTGTGCTTGAGACCAGGGTCATCTCGTCTCATCTTATACCGCAATGCACCGCATACCGGGCATGCGCTCAGATCCTTGTATGCATCGCGGTAGAGGATGCAGTCATTAGGGCATGCATGTATCTTCTGCACCTCCAATCCTAGAGGGCATACGACCTTCTTTGCTGCATATGTACTGTCGGGCAATTCGTTATCCTTCGGAAGCTTCTTCTTCAATATTTTTAGTAGCTTCTCAAATCCTTTGTCAGCCACAGCATTCTCTGCCTTCCACTGCAGCAATTCCAGTACGGTACCGAGCTTTGTGTTGCCATCTTCACAATTGGGGTACAACCCTTTTTTGTGATCCTCTAACATGCGATCGAACTTCGGCTTCTCCTTTTGACTTTCGCATTGCGTCCTTGCATCGACAATGACCCGGCGGAGATCATCATTTGGTTCCTCTTGATCTTCAGTAGCTTCACCCGTTGCAGCATCATTGGGCACATCGTCTGGTTCCTCTTGATCTTCACCAGCTCCCCCCATTGCAGCATCACCGTATTCAGGGGGCACATAGTTGTCATCGTACTCTTCTTCTTCGCCGTCTTCCATCATAACCCCTATTTCTCCGTGCCTCGTCCAAACATTATAGTGTGGCATGAAACCCTTGTAAAGCAGGTGGGAGTGAAGGATTTTCCGGTTAGAGTAAGACATCGTATTCCCACATTTAGTGCATGGACAACACATAAAACCATTCTGCTTGTTTGCCTCAGCCGCATTTAGAAACTCATGCACGCCCTTAATGTACTCGGAGGTGTGTCTGTCACCGTACATCCATTGCCGGTTCATCTGCGTGCATTATATATAATTAAGTGTGTCAAAAACCATTACAGAACATCATAAATAGATAATTAAGTGACCAAATTAATAGAAGTTCATCATCACATTAAAACCAAAGTACATACATATATAGTTCTCATCTAACAACATATAGCTCTCCATACACATCGAAACTATGTAAAACATTTCAATGCGAAAACAAATGCGATCATAATCGCAACCAAGGTAACAATTGATCCAACGACATAATGATACCAAGCCTCGGTATGAATGTCATATTTTCTAATCTTTCTAATCTTCAACCGCATTGCATCCATCTTGATCTTGTGATCATCGACGACATCTGCAACATGCAACTCCAATATCATCTTCTCGTCCTCAATTTTTTTATTTTTTCCTTCAAGAATTTGTTTTCTTCTTCAACGAAATTTAACCTCTCGACAATAGGGTCCATCTTGATCTTGTGATCATCGACGACTTCCGCAACATGCAACTCCAATTCCATCTTCTCCTCCTCCATTTTTTCCAATTTTTTTTAAGGAAATGTTTTCCTCTTCAACTAAATTTAACCTCTCCACAAGAGGGTCGGTTGGAATTTCCGGTTCAACTACCTCCTAGACATAATAAAACATCTATGCATGTCAGGTTGGTCGGCATAACTATCATAAACACTAAAACAAATAGTTATAAATTAAAGATAATATACCACATCCGAATCGTAGACAGGACGAGGGCCCACGTGGGAGGATATCAAAACCATCGCACTATATAATAACAAGCAATAATAAACGTAAGAAAATTAGACAAATATCTATCTAAAGCAATAATAACAAGCAATAATAAAAGTAAGAAAAGCATGGACATAACAAGAGGCTCACCACGGTGGTGCCGGTGACGAGATCGGCGGGGGCGATCGACGGCGGCGAAGACGGGGACGGGACGTGACGGACCGCTAAACCTAGACAAATTTCAGAGAAAATAGAGCTTCGAGAGGACAAAAGCTTAACTAGTGTGGCTCGGGCATTCCATCGAACACATTGTGTGCATAGGAGGTGAGCTAGAGCACCACCAAGCCCTCTCCCCTCGGCCAGAAAAAACAGAGCAGTGTGCTCTACTCTTGCGCGAGGGGGTATATATAGGCACCTCATTGGTCCCGGTTGGTGCTATGAACCGGGGCTAAAGGGGTGCCTTTGGTCCCGGTTCATGTCACCAACCGGGACCAATGGTGGTGGGCCAGGAGCAAGACCCATTGGTCCCGGTTCGTCGCACCAACCGGGACCAAAAGGTCCAGACGAACCGGGACCAATGGCCCACGTGGCCCGGCCGGCCCCCTGGGCTCACGAACCGGGTCCAATGCCCCCATTGGTCCCGGTTCTGGATTGAACCGGGGCTAATGGGCTGGACAGGCCCGGGCCAAAGCCCTGTTTTCTACTAGTGCTTCCACGTTGACAACCATCATAGCCAAGTTAACTATCTACTCCCACTAATACTCCGTACAAGTACTAACTTACTCTTAGCTAACTAGATGATGCCGGCCGCCATCTGCGGTACACGCTAAACGCCGGCACCGGCGTCCTCCGCCTCGCCTCGGACTTTCCAGAGGTGCGATAGGGCGCGTTGCTCGCGCGTGTTGGCCCTTTCCATGCCGGCGTGCTCCACCGAAGCTTAGACTTCTAAGCTGGAAACCCACTTGACGAGTTGGTAGTAAAAATGGGTGTCGTGAACGCGTGCGTGCCCGACAACCTCCAGGGCTATTTGCCGGGTGCCGGCCTCCATGTAGTTGGCCCAGTTGCGGGCGCTCTGCTCGCTACTCAGAGCGTCGGTGCGCTGCTGCTCCATGCCCCGCTGGCGGCGCAAATCGGTGATACGCTGCTCCTCCGCCAAGCGGTCGCGCTCCAACCACTCCTGCTCCTCCGTCAGGTGGTCGCGCTCCAACAAGTCCTCAATCTCCGCATTGCCATCTAAAGACCGATAGAATGCCTCCTCCGTCCGTCTGCCTTCCGGTGAAAAACCGAACACTAGTTCCGGCGGTGACCGCCTCCGGCCTCGCCTATCGTGGACGGGCGGAGGCATGGCGGACGTGACGAGAGCGAGGATAAGTGGCGAGCGACGTCGGGCCGGTGCGGGCTTATGAGGATAGGGCAAGTTGGGTCACGGTGCCACCATAGATGGCTGGGAAACAGTACTTATAGGCGGAAGGTAGCGCGACGGTTATCGGAATTCAATGCATAATTAAGCAAGCATGGCTTAGCGCACCAGCTTGCCGTGGAAAACTAGAGAAACTGAAATTCTGACTATGCCGTCCCGTCTCGTCCGTGCTGGGTCGCATGCCGGCATGACGGTCAAACGAGTGCACTCGAATCATCTCCCTCCTTGTCAATAATGATTCCACGGATTTAAACGGCCCGCATCAATTAAAGCGCATTTTTTCGCATCAGTTAGCTGCCTTAATTACGGTCGGCTGCATGCAGGCACTCAAAATCGCTCGCAGCCAGTACGCGGAGCAGCATGCAACGAGTCCGAGCCAAGGGCATTAGTTGATGAAATTTAGCTGGGAGATAAGGCATTTCCGAACTCGAATCATCCAGATGAGGTACTCCCTCCTTGTCAAAAATTATTCCACCACTCATCATCTACCTTGGTTGGTGATATTTTTGAATTAAGCCCTGCAAACCGAAAAGGACGTAGTACCTGCGTGATCCACTATTTATTTGTGTTGGATCGAGTAGGTCATTTTTTGAATTGAGCCCTGCAAACCGGAAAGGAGGTAGTACGTGCGTGATCCGCTATTTATCCATGTAGGATCAAGTAGGTCGGATGGTGTACGTGTACGATCGCATTAATTGATGAACATTCACTGGGAGATAAGGCATTTGCGAATGTTTTTGCTGGCACTTTCTTTATATTCGCATGACATTTTCTTTAGAGCAGCTTATCAGTTTCTTCAGAGGTAGGCATTTTTATTCCAAAAACTGCCACTTTGGATCTTGCGTCGCAACTAAAACTGCGAGGAGCGCATTAGTAGGCTAGCTAGTGATCGATCAGTAACTTGTAAACACTAAGCGAACAGATGTAAGGAACTGTTAATGCATCTCAATGATTCATATATCATATACAAATATGTAGCTCCAAAAGCAAAGATCGGCCACAACTAAAACCAACTAGTACGATTCCATACATAAGAACAACATGTTAATGCATCTCAATGATTCATATATCATATACAAATATGTAGCTCCAAAAGCAAAGATCTAGAAAAAAACATATGTTCTTCCTACTAACATGGATGCTTCTCTTGGCAAACATTCAGTATAGACTGAAAGACAAATTTGTTTGTGAAGTCTACAATTCCTCTTGCAAACGTAAGTGGTTTCACCAACAGCTGGAACCATCAGAATGAACCACACATGATGGAGGAACATCCAGTGCAATATGATTTGGTCTTCTCTCGATCACACGACAAGACTACTTTTGGAATACAAACTTTAACTTAGGCAAAATGATGCCCATTGTATAATCAGACTAAAGCGATGAAGCACCTAGTGTTGGCCAATAAATAGTACAATACTACTTTTCTGCACTCCATGAAGTGACCATCCAATCTTTCTGTGTCTATTTTCAAATGGCGCTGCATGCAGTGACTATACTATTCTCTTGTGCAGTTCAACCAAAATTGCGGTCACTTTGTGTGTTTGCCAAATAGTAATGGGCAGACATCTCTGTTTGCACAAATATCAAGCAGCTAGTAAATATATACCCCACCTTGTATTTTCGGTTTAAACATGTCTCTTCCGCTTAGCATCATGTTTTGCACTGGACAATTTGATACAGTCATGTTTTGCCCTGGACAATTTCATACTGAATTGATTTGCTTGTTCAGAGCAGAAATATAGCGCCTATTTTTCATCGGACCAAGGATATCCATGTTCGCAGTGATGGAAGAGGTGAAATCGATACAACCGAAATTGAGCATCCAATCATTGAATCATGTCCTGCACCTCCAATGTAGGTCCACCCTGCCAATAAATTCACATGCAAACCACTAGTATTACTATCTAATGACAAGACAAAAAGAGTAGCAAGATAGTAGCAAACCATGTACCTTCTTAATGAACATCTCATAGTGCCACCAATTGGATATAAAGGTTTGGAAGAAAACATGCTCCTAATGTTGAACCAGTTGGACTTTTTGTGCAGTTCCACTAAAATCGAGCATCCCTGTTTGCATATATATTGAAAGTGTGATTACTATAAAAGTGGCACTAGTTGAAGCATAGACTCACAAATATAAGCATTCCAATTTCTTAATGGGAAAATGTTTCTATAAGCTCTAGCACTCGAAGATTTCCATAAGCTCTAGCACTCAAAGATTTCTATAAGAATTAACAATACAAAATGTAAAGGTAACAAGTTTCAGCATTGGTATGCTAGCTGTGCAAGAGCATTAAACCAAATACAAAAGTCTAAAGGTAACTAGCATTATTAACTAATGATAGTATTAAAAAATTGCAAACCATGTACCTTCAAGGTAAATATCATTTCGAACTCGGGTGAACATGAAAAATTGCTATCCCAATCTTAACATAGGTGTGGCTAGCTTTATTGACAGTATTTGAGTGAACTCTACACCCTCTGTACCAATGCTGAAACTTGTTGCACAAGTAGTATACCAATGCTGAAACTTGTTGCTCCGGGAAAGCTTGCCACACCTTATATATGTTGATACGCTAATGCAACACCATTCAAATAGTACATATATACACTAATCCACTGGCTAGTGGAACAGTGGAGTAATTTTTTATTACAGGGTAGAGTATAATGGTTTTACTGAACTGATCTCCATAAGCTAGCACTTGAATATTTGTATAAGCATTAACAATAAACAATGTAAAGGTAACAAGTTTAAGCATTGGTATACTAGCTGGCAACAACATTAAACCAAATACAAAAGTCTGAAGGTAACTAGCATTATGAACTAATGATAGTATAATTTTTTTGCAATGTACCTTGAAGGTATATATCATTTCTAACTCGAGAGGACCTGAAAATTGCTATCCCAATCTTGATAGTCGATTAAACATAAAACTTGACCAACCGAATCAAAGAAAATAGCCGGATAAGGAGGTGCCCACTCTTGACCTTTCCTCTTGTCTTCATAATTTTGTGTGCAGTTCAACCAAAATAAAAGGACATCAGCGCCTTGGCATTTTGGTGACACTGTACAAAAAATTGACTTATCTCATGAAAGTGAGGTATGTAATCTATAAGCATTAACAGTGCAAAAATCTGATGGTAGTAACAAGTTTCATCGTTGGTATACTGGCTGTGCAACAACATTAGAATGCCTTAGCTGAAAAATCTTTAATACATCCACAATCAACAGCTAACCCTGAAATAATCCAGAGACATTAAATGGCATTGCTTAAATTTATCAGTGGCATTAGACTGAGTGCAGCATTAGTTAAATGTGGCATCACTTTAGCAGTGGCATTGGTTGACTTTACCGCTGGCGTTATACTAACAGCAAAAAAGTGGCAATAAGAGCATGGGAGACCCATTCGGACAATGGGCGCACCAGTACGATGTACCTCCATGGACGCATAGAGTGGTGAGGGAGGTATGGTTGCCCAGAGCAACAAATATCCATGCAACAAATGTGGATTACGTCCCATTTTTGTTATGTTCAGCCACCTTTTTCCTATGTGAGGACAACAAACTGATCGACCTGGTCATTCTCTATTGCATTGTCATGCCTTTCTACCCTTCTTCAACCAAGAGACACGAGACTCGTTCCTTAGCTACTGATTTTCCCCTCTTCAACGTAGATGCGGGTTCGATGCCTACTCTCTTGGACAGTACAGTCTCCCTTCCTTTCCTTATTGAACCCAGGCATGGATTAGTCTGCATGAAGTAGGGTTTCCTTTAATAGTGCAAATTAAGATTTTCGTCTGCGTGACCAGCAGAGAAGAGGATAGCAAATTGGAAAGATGGTGGAGTGGAAAAAGATCCACATGTAGCGACGTGGGAGATGGGGCAATAGAACAAGGGTATGGTTCGAAAAGAGGTAGCATACCTGAGGGTCGGCGGGAAGTGGCTTCGCTCGTGGTCGTCGTCCTCCGCACGCACGACGGCAGCGAGCTTCGGAACGGAGGCCATCCCGCGCAGGCGCTAGGTCTGAGAGGACAGCCTTGTCGTCAGTGCGTGACCTCGCTCGCCGACGACGAGTGCGTCAACGTTGCACGTCCTTTTCATCCCCGACGGATCTGTGACCACCGGTGAGGAGGGAGAGAGAGGCCGTCTTTTTTAGATCTGGAGAGAGGGTGATAGTGTGAGAAGCAAGTGGGCATCCCTTAGCAAGAAAGCTCTGAAGCTCCAGCCTATATATCTTTTCATACTACTAGTACTAGAGGAGGAGTAGTGGTAGAGTAGTTTATATTTTCTCTGCAAACAGTACCAGTTAGTCATGCTTCAAAACTGAACGGCACGCCATTTAAAAAATAAAGGTCGATAACTAATGCGGCACCTCGAGCCAACGCGGCGAGATCGCATTTTGCACGAGAAATTACACACCATGTTTCGTTGACATGTGGTCCTGTGTACCAGATGAATGACTCCAAGTTCGACCACCATGATGCTAGGTGCGAGCCGAGGAACACTGTTGGAGAGACCCCCTCATAATTTTCCTAAATTGGTCGTTTGATTCATAGGATAGAATGCTATAGGATTTTTTTTCCTATGTAATCATGTTTTAATTGGAAATCTAGCATCCACTCCAACTTTTGTTTCACTTCCTTTGATCCTACGAAGAGAGTACTTGCTCTAAATGATGTGTCGCTGCATGAGCCGCCTATATTAATTAACCATGCTCTAAAAAGGTGGACCAGCTTTGGCTATAGTAGTACTGTAGGTTAGTAGTTGACCTTGCGCTTGGCTCTAATCCTCTTCCGGAAGTCGAACAATAATGTGTTGGGGAACGTAGTATTTTAAAATTTTCCTACGATCACGCAAGATCTATCTACCAGATGCATAGCAACGAGATGGGAGAGTGAGTCTACGTACCCTCGTAAACCGAAAGCGAAAGCGTTAGAACAACGCGGTTGATGTAGTCGTACGTCTTCACGGCCCGACCGATCAAGCACCGGAACTACGGCACCTCCGAGTTCTAGCACACGTTCAGCTCGATGACGTCCCTCGAACTCCGATCCAGCTGAGTGTCGAGGGAGAGTTCCGTCAGCACGACGGCGTGGTGACGATCTTGATGTTCTACTGTCGCAGGGCTTCGCCTAAGCACCGCTACAATATTTATCGAGGAGAACTATGGTGGAGGGGGGCACCGCACACGGCTAAGAGATCAAGAGATCAATTGTTGTGTCTAGAGGTGCCCCCCTGCCCCCGTATATAAATGAGGAAGGGAGAGGCCGGCCCTAGAGGGGGCGCACCAAGTGTGGGGAGTCCTACTAGGACTGCCAAGTCCTAGTAGGATTCCCCTTTCCTTTCTGGAGTAGGAGAGAAGGAAAGAGGGGGAGAGGGAGAAGGAAAAGGGGGCTGCACCCCTTGTCCAATTCGGACCAGAAGGGGGTGCACGCCTCCTTCCTTTTGGCCTCTCTCCTCTATTCCCGTAACTCCCCGGTACTCCGAAAATACCCGAATCACTCGGAACCTTTCCGATGTCCGAATATAGTCGTCCAATATATCGATTTTTACGTCTCGACCATTTTGAGACTCCTCGTCATGTCCCCGATCTCATCCGGGACTCCGAACTCCTTTGGTACATCAAAACTCATAAACTCATAATAAAACTATCATCGAAACCTTAAGCGTGCGGACCCTACGGGTTCGAGAACTATGTAGACATGACCGAGACACGTCTCCGGTCAATAACCAATAGCGGAACCTGGATGCTCATATTGGCTCCCACATATTCTACGAAGATCTTTATCGGTCAAACCGCATAACAACATACATTGTTCCCTTTGTCATCGGTATGTTACATGCCCGAGATTCGATCGTCGGTATCTCAATACCTAGTTCAATCTCGTTACCAACAAGTCTCTTTACTCGTTCCGTAATACATCATCCCGCAACTAATTCATTAGCTGCAATGCTTGCAAGGCTTATAGTGATGTGCATTACCGAGTGGGCCCAGAGATACCTCTCCGACAATCGGAGTGACAAATCCTAATCTCGAAATACGCCAACCCAACAAGTACCTTCGGAGACACCTGTAGAGTAACTTTATAATCACCCAGTTACGTTGTGATGTTTGGTAGCACACAAAGTGTTCCTCCGGTATTCGGGAGTTGCATAATCTCATAGTCATAGGAACATGTATAAGTCATGAAGAAAGCAATAGCAGTAAAACTTAAACGATCATAGTGCTAAGCTAATGGATGGGTCTTGTCCATCAGATCATTCTCCTAATGATGTGATCCCGTTGATCAAATGACAACTCATGTCTATGGCTAGGAAACATAACCATCTTTGATCAATGAGCTAGTCTAGTAGAGGCATACTAGGGACACTCTGTTTTGTCTATGTATTCACACATGTATTAAGTTTCCGGTTAATACAATTCTAGCATGAATAATAAACATTTATCATGATATAAGGAAATAAATAATAACTTTATTATTGCCTCTAGGGCATATTTCCTTCAGTCTCCCACTTGCACTAGAGTCAATAATCTAGTTCACATCGCCATGTGATTTAACACCGATAGTTCACATCGTCATGTGATTAACACCCAAAGAGTACTAAGGTGTGATCATGTTTTGCTTCGTGAGAGAAGTTTAGTCAACGGGTCTGTCACATTCAGATCCGTATGTATTTCGCAAATGTCTATGTGTCTACAATGCTCTGCATGGAGCTACTCTAGCTAATTGCTCCCACTTTCAATACGCATCCAGATTGATACTTAGAGTCAGCTGGATTTAGTGTCAAAGCTTGCATCGGCGTAACCCTTTACGACGAACTCTTTATCACCTCCATAATCGAGAAACATTTCCTTAGTCATCCAGTTACTAAGGATAATTTTGACCGCTGTACAGTGATCTACTCCTGGATCACTATTGTACCCTCTTGACAAACTCATGGCAAGGTACACAACATGTTTGGTACACAGCATGGCATACTTTATAGAACCTATGGCTGAGGCATAGGGAATGACTTTCATTCTCTCTATATTTTTCTGCCGTGGTCTGGCTTTGAGTCTTACTCAGCTTCACACCTTACAAGTCAGGTAAGAACAACTTCTTTGACTGATCCATTTTGAACTACTTCGAAATCATATCAAGGTATGTACTCATCGAAAGTCTTATCAAGCGTCTTGATCTATCTCTATAGATCTTGATGCCCAATATGTAAGCAGCTTCACCAAGGTCTTTCTTTGAAAAACTCCTTTCAAACACTCCTTTATGCTTTCCAGAAAATTCTACATCATTTCCGATCGACAATATGTCATTCACATATACTTATCAGAAAGGTTGTAGTGCTCCCACTCACTTCTTGTAAATACAGGCTTCACCGCAAGTCTGTATAAATCTATATGCTTTGATCAACTTATCAAAGCGTATATTCCAACTCCGAGATGCTTGTACCAGTCCATAGATGGATCGCTGGAGCTTGCACATTTTGTTAGCACCTTTAGGATTGACAAAACCTTCTGGTTGCATCATATACAAGTCTTCTTTAATAAATCCATTAAAGAATGCAGTTTTGTTATCCATTTGCCAGATTTCATAAAATGCGGCAATTTCTAACATGATTCGGACAGACTTAAGCATCACTACGGGTGAGAAAGTCTCATCGTAGTCAACTCCTTGAACTTGTTGAAAAACTTTCGCAACAAGTCGAGCTTTGTAAACAGTAACATTACTGTCAGTGTCAGTCTTCCTCTTGAAGATCCATTTATTTTCGATGGCTTGCCGACCATCGGGCAAGTCAACCAAAGTCCACACTTTGTTCTCATACATGGATCCCATCTCAGATTTCATGGTCTCAAGACATTTTGCGGAATCTGGGCTCATCATCGCTTCCTCATAGTTCGTAGGTTCATCATGGTCCAGGAACATGACTTCCAGAACCGGGTTGCCGTACCACTCTGGTGCGGAACGTACTCTGGTTGATCTACGAAGTTCAGCAGTAACTTGATCCGAAGTTTCATGATCATCGTCATTAGCTTCCTCACTAATTGGTGTAGGAATCACTGGAACCAGTTTCTGTGATGTACTACTATCCAATTCGGGAGAAGGTACAATTACCTCATCAAGTTCCACTTTCCTCCCACTCACTTCTTTCGAGAGAAACTCCTTCTCTAGAAAGGATCCACTCTTAGCAACGAAGACCTTGCCTTCGGATCTGTGATAGAAGGTGTACCCAACAGTTTCTTTTGGGTATCCTATGAAGATTTACTTCTCCAATTTGGGTTCGAGCTTATCATGTTGAAACTTTTTCACATAAGCATCGCAGTCCCAAACTTAAAGAAATGACAGCTTAGGTTTCTCGTCAAACCACAGTTCATACGGTGTCATCTCCACGGATTTAGATGGTGCCCTATTTAACGCGAATGTATCTGTCTCTAATGCATAACCCCAAAAGCGATAGTGGTAGATCGGTAAGAGACATAATCGATCGCACCATATCTAATAAAGTACGGTTATGACGTTTGGACACACCATTACACTATGGTGTTCCAGGTGGCGTGAGTAGTGAAACTATTTCACATTGTTTTTACTGAAGGCCAAACTCGCTAACTCGAATATTTTACCTCTACGATCATATCGTAGAAACTCTTATTTTCTTGTTACGATGATTCTCCACTTCACTCTGAAATTCTTTGAACTTTTCAAATGTTTTAGACTTGTGCTTCATTAAGTAGATATACCCATATCTGCTCAAATCATCAGTGAAGGTCAGAAAATAACGATACCCGCCGCGAGCTTCAACACTCATTGGTCCACATACATCTGTATGTATGATCTCCAACAAATCTGTTGCTCGCTCCATTGTTCCGGAGAACGGAGTTTTAGCCATCTTGCCCATGAGGCATGGTTCGCAAGCACCAAGTGATTCATAATCAAGTGATTCCAAAAGTCCATCACTATGGAGTTTCTTCATGCGCTTTACACCATTATGACCTAAACAGCAGTGCCACAAATAAGTTGCACTATCATTATTGACCTTGCATCTTTTGGCTTCAATATTATGAATATGTGTATCACCACGATCGAGATCCAACAAACTATTTTCATTGGGTGTATGACCATCGAAGGTTTTATTCATGTAAACAGAATAACAATTATTCTATGACTTTAAATGAATAACCGTATTGCAACAAATATGATCAAATCATATTCATGCTCAACGCAAATGCCAAATAACATTTATTTAGGTTTTACACTAATCCCGAAAGTATAGGGAGTGTGCGATGATGATCATATCAATCTTGGAACCACTTCCAACACACATCATCACTTCACCTTTAACTAGTCTCTGTTCATTCTGCAATTCTCGTTTCGAGTTACTAATTTTAGCAACTGAACCGGTATCAAATACCCAGGGGTTGCTATGAACACTAGTAAAGTACACATCAATAATCTGTATATCAAAATATACCTTTGTTCACTTTGCCATCCTACTTATCCGCCAAGTATCTAGGGCAGTTCCACTTCCAGTGACCATTTCCTTTGCAGTAGAAGCACTTAGTTTCAGGCTTGAGTTTTAGCTTTGGGTTTCTTCACGGGAGTGACAACTTGCTTGTCATTCATCTTGAAGTTCCCCTTCTATCCCTTTGCCCTTTACTTGAAACAAGTGGTCTTGTTAACCATCAACACTTGATGCTTTTTCATGATTTCTACCTTCGCCGACTTCAGCATTGCGAAGAGCTCGGGAATTCCTTTCATCATCCCTTGCATATTATAGTTCATCACGAAGTTCTACTAACTTGGTGATAGTGACTAGAGAACTTTGTCAATTACTATCTTATCTGGAAGATTAACTCCCACTTGATTCAAGTAATTGTAGTACCCAGACAATCTGAGCACATGCTCACTGGTTGAGCTATTCTCCTCCATCTTGTAGGCAAAGTACTGTCAGAAGTCTTATACCTCTCGACACGGGCATGAGTATGAAATACTAATTTCAACTCTTGGAACATCTTATATGCTCCGTGGCATTCAAAACGTTTTTGAAGTCCCGGTTCTAAGCCATAAAGCATGGTGCACTTAAACTATCAAGTAGTCATCATACCGAGCTTTTGTCAAAACGTTCATAACGTCTACATCTGCTTCTGCAATAGGTATGTCACCTAGTGGTGCATCAAGGACATAATTCTCTGTGCAGCAATGAGGATAATCCTCAGATCACGGAACAATTCCGCATCATTGCTACTAACATCTTTCAACTTAGTTTTCTCTAGGAACATATAAAAAATAAACGGGGAGCAACATCGCGAGCTATTGATCTACAACATAGATATGCTAATACTACGAGGACTAAGTTCATGATAAATTAAAGTTCAATTTAATCATATTACTTAAGAACTCCCACTTAGATAGACATCCCTCTACTCATCTAAATGAACACGTGATCCAAATCAACTAAACCATGTCCGATCATCACGTGAGATGGAGTAGTTTCAATGGTGAACATCTTATGTTGATCATATCTACTATATGATTCACGCTCGACCTTTCGGTCTCCAGTGTTCCGAGGCCATATCTGCATATGCTAGGCTCGTCAAGTTTAACCCGAGTATTCTGCGTGTGCAAAACTGGCTTACACCCGTTGTATTTGAACGTAGAGCTTATCACACCCGATCATCACGTGGTGTCTCGGCATGACGAACTTTCGCAACGGTGCATACTCAGGGAGAACACTTATACCTTGAAATTTAGTAAGGGATCATCTTATAATGCTACCGTCGAACTAAGCAAAATAAGAAGCATAATAAGATAAACATCACATGCAATCAAAATATGTGACATGATATGGCCATCATCATCTTGTGCTTTTGATCTCCATCTCCAAAGCACCGTCATGATCACCTTCGTCACCGGCGCGACACCTTAATCTCCATCGTAGCATCGTTGTCGTCTCGCCAACTATTGCTTCTACGACTATCGCCACCGCTTAGTGATAAAGTAAAGCAATTACATGGCGATTGCATTTCATACAATAAAGCGACAACCATATGGCTCCTGCCAGTTGCCGATAACTTTACAAAACATGATCATTTCATACAAAACCGTATAACTCATCATGTCTTGACCATATCACATCACAACATGCCCTACAAAAACAAGTTAGACGTCCTCTACTTTGTTGTTGCAAGTTTTACGTGGCTGCTACGGGCTTAGCAAGAACCGTTCTTACCTACGCATACAAAACCACAACGATATTTCGTCAAGTATGTGCTGTTTTAACCTTCACAAGGACCGGGCGTAGCCACACTTGATTCAACTAAAGTTGGAGAAACTGACACCCGCCAGCCACCTGTGTGCGAAGCACATCGGTAGAACCAGTCTCGTGTAAGCGTACGCGTAATGTCGGTCCGGGCCGCTTCATCCAACAATACCGCCGAATCAAAGTATGACATGCTGGTAAGCAGTATGACTAGTATCGCCCACAACTCACTTGTGTTCTACCCATGCATATCATCTACGCATAGACCTGGCTCATGATGCCACTGTTGGGGAACGTAGTATTTTAAAATTTTCCTACGATCACGCAAGATCTATCTACCAGATGCATAGCAACGAGATGGGAGAGTGAGTCTACGTACCCTCGTAGACCGAAAGCGAAAGCGTTAGAACAACGCGGTTGATGTAGTCGTATGTCTTCACGGCCCGACCGATCAAGCACCGGAACTACGGCACCTCCGAGTTCTAGCACACGTTCAGCTCGATGACGTCCCTCGAACTCCGATCCAGCTGAGTGTCGAGGGAGAGTTCCGTCAGCACGACGGCGTGGTGACGATCTTGATGTTCTACTGTCGCAGGGCTTCGCCTAAGCACCGCTACAATATTTATCGAGGAGAACTATGGTGGAGGGGGGCACCGCACACGGCTAAGAGATCAAGAGATCAATTGTTGTGTCTAGAGGTGCCCCCCTGCCCCCGTATATAAAGAAGGAAGGGAGAGGCCGGCCCTAGAGGGGGGTGCACCAAGTGTGGGGAGTCCTACTAGGACTGCCAAGTCCTAGTAGGATTCCCCTTTCCTTTCTGGAGTAGGAGAGAAGGAAAGAGGGGGAGAGGGAGAAGGAAAAGGGGGCTGCACCCCTTGTCCAATTCGGACCAGAAGGGGGTGCACGCCTCCTTCCTTTTGGCCTCTCTCCTCTATTCCCGTAACTCCCCGGTACTCCGAAAATACCCGAATCACTCGGAACCTTTCCGATGTCCGAATATAGTCGTCCAATATATCGATTTTTACGTCTCGACCATTTTGAGACTCCTCGTCATGTCCCCGATCTCATCCGGGACTCCGAACTCCTTCGGTACATCAAAACTCATAAACTCATAATAAAACTATCATCGAAACCTTAAGCGTGCGGACCCTACGGGTTCGAGAACTATGTAGACATGACCGAGACACGTCTCCGGTCAATAACCAATAGCGGAACCTGGATGCTCATATTGGCTCCCACATATTCTACGAAGATCTTTATCGGTCAAACCGCATAACAACATACATTGTTCCCTTTGTCATCGGTATGTTACATGCCCGAGACTCGATCGTCGGTATCTCAATACCTAGTTCAATCTCGTTACCAACAAGTATCTTTACTCGTTTCGTAATACATCATCCCGCAACTAATTCATTAGCTGCAATGCTTGCAAGGCTTATAGTGATGTGCATTACCGAGTGGGCCCAGAGATACCTCTCCGACAATCGGAGTGACAAATCCTAATCTCGAAATACGCCAACCCAACAAGTACCTTCGGAGACACCTGTAGAGTACCTTTATAATCACCCAGTTACGTTGTGACGTTTGGTAGCACACAAAGTGTTCCTCCGGTATTCGGGAGTTGCATAATCTCATAGTCATAGGAACATGTATAAGTCATGAAGAAAGCAATAACAGTAAAACTTAAACGATCATAGTGCTAAGCTAACGGATGGGTCTTGTCCATCAGATCATTCTCCTAATGATGTGATCTCGTTGATCAAATGACAACTCATGTCTATGGCTAGGAAACATAACCATCTTTGATCAATGAGCTAGTCTAGTAGAGGCATACTAGGGACACTCTGTTTTGTCTATGTATTCACACATGTATTAAGTTTCCGGTTAATACAATTCTAGCATGAATAAAAAACATTTATCATGATATAAGGAAATAAATAATAACTTTATTATTGCCTCTAGGGCATATTTCCTTCATAATGATGGTACTACTTCTGGAAATCTGACACCAAATGAACTGATGCACGTCCACCGCTTGTAAGCAAACGTTTCTCCTCGTGCTGCGAGCCACCGCGCACGCGTTGGCGAGGGAGAAGGCGTTGTAAGAAAGCTTCTCGTGTTCTGCGAGTTGACGAGACACATCAAAGTTACGTACTCTGTCATTAGTACTCTCTTAAAATACATTTTTATTAGTACTCTCTTCAAAAAGGGCCGACCATGTCCATGGCTACCATCCCGTTCTCTGTCATTGAGTACATGCACTATTCACGTGCCATCGAGGAGAAAAAATATTGCGTAGTACTAGGTGCCATCGAAGTGCACGACTCACTTACGCACTGCATATCTCCATTTTCTTGCATGACACGCCACCTTGATGCTAGATGTCCCGCGTGTCATGGAGGCATATAGTATGATTTTGTAAAATGGAGGCATGTAGATGTCCCGCGTGCCGGCAACAGGATGAACAAAGCTCATGTCTTAAACGAAAGAGTGGGAGAACATAGATCCCCGACAACCGAGAAGGAGCTACAAACCTCGGGGTGGAGCGTCTGCACTCATAATATTTTATATTATTCAGCGATAACTAATGCGGCACCTCGGGCCAACGCGGCCAGATCGCATTTTGCATGAGAAATTACACAACATATTTCGTTGACATGTGGTCCCGTTCCAACATGTTAGTGAGACGATGGCGAGTCCTTTTGTACAATTTCTGAAAGGACATGTAGGCCGGGGCGCCTCTTCATGTACCGTGGCAAACTGGCAACCATCCGCCGACTCTTCGCCTTTCCCTCTCGATTTGGAACTGCTGTCACACGCTCTTCCTCCCTCCTCCATTTGCCTTCACCCTTCCTTCTGCCATTATTCGATCGTCTTCTCCATGGAGGGAACAAGCCGAAAATGACCCCGTTATTCTTGCCCCGATCTGAATGATGACATGGTGGGGGAACTCATTGATTGGTGCGACGTCATCACCTCGTCTAGCATGGCAGGTTTGTTCTAGAACATTCTCGTCTCAACTAATAACATCATTACAAGGAACCCAAGGGTCCAGGAGCGGGTTGATCTCCCCTATCTTCTTGGCCATGACCCTGCTGAGCGGCGCGGGGAGGAGGGAAGCCTCGCCTTGTGCAAGTTGATGCCGCTTGATAATGATACGTATGATGTTAAGATGCCATCGCTTGAGGGCAAGCATTGGGTAGGCGCTAATGGAGATTGGGTTGTTTATATTGGGTACAATTGCGAGTGGGAACTTGTGAATGTGTACACTCGTCAGCGGATTCCACTTCCAAAAATCTCCGAGTGCCTTGAGGTTGAGCACACAGATGATCGACGTATGTTCAAATATGATCATGGTGACCGTCGTCTACAGAAGATAGCAATTTCTCGAGTTCCCAGCCGCTCTTGGAATTACAAGAAGTATAAAGTTGTTGCTATCTTCGACAAGTTTGTTGCCGTCCTTCGTGGTTCGACTGGATGGATATTGCTCAAAAGTCAGTTTCTATACACGGATGTGTTCTGTGATGTAATTGAATACGAGAGGCTTGTGTTTTCTGCCACCACTCGTGGCACTGTTTTTGCATGTGATCCTTATTTTTTCGGTACGTTTGTCTTCCACTGTAATTATAATTGTTTCATCCACATGCATGCGAGTTAGCAAGTTTCCCTTCTCTACTAATTTACCTTCTTCTTGTGTTTCCAAGGTCCTGTGAACATTCCACCACCTATACTTGAAATTTTTTATAACCAAGGGGGAGACGACGATGGTGATGATCACGAGCATGAGGACGAGCAGGGCCCATATGCTCACTGGCGGCTGGCAACTAATTCCAATGGATCACAACAACTTGTCTATATATAGCCCACTGCTGATGTTACTACTGAGGGAGCAGGTGTTGCCTCTCATGGTCGCACTCTCCAGACCTATTCCAACACCCGTTGCATGGTATTCGGGATGGATACTAGTGTGCTAGCGCCAACACCTTCTCCCTGGTACAGTATTGATAGTCTTGGAGCAAACTCACTCTTCCTTGGGCAAAACTATCCAATGATGGTGAAAGGCGATCCAACTACTGTTGACACAACGTTACTACCATTTATGAGAAGCAACTGTATCTATACGTCGGACATTGCGGTGGCTCCCTACCCTGGTCATGATATAGTAGGCCGCTTCAGCCTGGATGATTAGTCATGCATTGATCTCGAAATTGACACTAGCTGGCCCTTCCCAGAGAATCACTTGTGGTTCAAAGCAAGCATTTCCAACGCCGAGGATTGGTTGAATTGAAGTTCATTTCATTGCTTGTTATTTGTTGTGCGATTAAAACTTTAGTATTTATAATGTATCCTTGTTATCCTTGTTAATAAAATGATATGCATGTGATAAACTTACTAAATTTATGAATGACTTTCGAGTTGCTTCTCTGAGTGGGTGCTGCAACGAGGAAAAATATATATTCCGAGTACATAATTGTACGTGCATTGCAACAGGTTATCGGATGAGGCCAATTAACAATAGTACACTATTTGTACTAGCTTCACATGCTGCACTATCTCTACGTCTACGTACGTAATACAACAAGTTTTAAACTTGAGACCAGCCACCCATCCTCACAAAGAACACTTTTTAACCTAGCACAGACTCCAGGAAATTTGGCCACAGTGTGAGGTGGGCCATATGAATGTGTTCGCTGTACGTAACCAGCACCTCGAATCCTCGATACTACTACTATAAGTACTAGGAGTAGTAGGGTGGCATGGGCCAGAACAAGCATTCATGTCTAGGAGTATGGCACACGCCACCAGCACGACTTCCATATGACACCATATTTGTTGGAGTCCGTGCTACAACAATCTCTTCAACCTCGTCGTTTCTCTAACTCAGCCATCACGCGGCGGGCGACGTGGGGGTTTGCCGATAGTCGGTTTCCTCAACTGCGGTCCCACTTGTAAGGCCAACTCCAACGCACGACCCCAAACGGACCTCCGTTTTGCCCGAATTCTGTCCATTTGGGTAGGGCAATGGGGTCGTGTCCGGGCCATTTCTTGGATGCAGTGGCCGTGCGCCGAACGCGCGGACGCATCCCGTCCGCATACATTTTTCTTTGCAAACACATATCTTTTTTTCATCATTGATTTTTTGGTACATGGAAATACATCACCAAAATTTTGACTAGAAAAACAAGAACCACAAGAATACATTTTAGAAGATATCCAACTTCCATAATTGCTCCTGTAAGTTGGATTAGTGCCTTCTTGATACATTCAATGTTGATCTGCGGAGGCTCGATCCTGCGTGCTTCTTTCTTCTTCGAGTGTAAAGAAGTAGACGTGTCTAGCCTCTATTCTATCAACAAGTGCACTAGTCTCATCTCTAGCCTATATGCTAGCTAAAAGTGCTAAAACATCTACTAAATTGCGCTCTATCAATATATCGTTGTACTCTTCTTCCCAATACCAAAACTTGCATCTATTCTACACAATAAAATTTAAAGTTAGCACAACTAGTCTAATCCGAGAGCACAATCGAAGATTTGGTCGAGTTCTTCCTCCTTTTGCCGACACGTGGGAGATCCAACATCCAGGTCGTGTCATGCAAGAAAATAGAGTGGTAGTTGAAGCCACGTGATGTGCATCTTGGGTTAAACTGTAAATAGAATCTTACTACTCTTGAGTAACTCCAAAAGCGGCCACCGAAGATCTTTATTGGATTTGTTTTTCATCACCAGCACGTCGAGGTGAAAGATGTGCAGGTTCAATGGGACCTCTTGCGTTTTCACTGACATGTGGGACCGCATATGAGCAAACAGACGATGGGCTCCGCACATTTGCTGGCTGGCTGAGAAGATAGATAGAGGAGGGCCGAGCACGGACTCCAGGAAATTTGTTCTACGTAACCAGCACCTCGATATAGTGGGGTGGCATGGGCCATAACTAGCATTCATGTCTAGCAGTACGGCACACACCACCCACACGAGTCCCATCCGACACCAATTTTCTTGGAGTCCATGGTACATCAATCTCTTCTCCCTCCTGTTTTCTGAGCCATCGAGCGGTGGGCGGGGTGGGGGTTTGTCGATAGTCGGTGTGCTCAACTGCGGTCCCACTTGTAAGTGAAAATGCAACACAACACACATTCCCCCTTGAGTGGCGTGCCGGACCAACCGTGTGGGGGTGCGACGCGAACACGACAGGCTTTTCCTTTTGAACTTGTAACTTGTAAAATTTGGTTCTGCTCCATGGCGCGACTGATAGATAGAAATAAAGATTTTCCCTAGAGTAATGAGAAGTTTGGTTCTGGCGTGGTTCATGCATGGAATACGTAGGAAAAATATGAAGTTGATGCGAAAGGTAAGATAATTACTAGTAGTACCATATACTACTACATGGATTTGACGGAAAGATAAAGATACATACAGATCCATCAACGACATCCTCACGCCCTAGTGCACCGGGTCACCAACCGACGTGTGAGGAGCAGCGGCATTGGCGGCAAGCTCAACGTGCTTCTGAACAATGCCGTCCAAGGTTGCCCTGCGGTCCAAGAAGTCCAACGTTCTATCGTCCTCCTCTTGCATGTAGTAGTCCTTGTGGACGATTTGCGCGTAGACGTGGGTGATTATGTCGATGGTGTCTTGCTGCGCCAGGCGCTGTGTGGCGAGCGCGACCTCGAGGTGGACATTATGTGGCGTGACTGCAGGCAGTCGTAGGGCCACCAGTGCGTCGAAGTGGTTGACACCATAGAGGCCCTTGAGGGTGGCAGGCATCGCAGAGCCTGGGCGCGTGGGCTGGAGGCATACGTCAAGGTCATCTGCGAGCTTCTTGACGACGGTGAACTTGTCGAGGAAGCCGACGAGGACCTCGTCGAACAAGGAGACGAAGCTGTCGTCCAAGCGGCCCCTCGCCCTGGTGGCCTCAAGCACTACCTGGAGACGTTTCTCGGTGCCGGGCCGTAGGCCGGCGTCGTAGCCCATCTGGCACAGCCGGCTGATGCTTGCGCTCATCGCCTCCATGGCTCTAGCTTCTAGTCAACTAATCTTGCGATTGGAGTGATCACTCTTGCCCTTGGGTGCGTAGGTGCGTAGGATTTCGTAGATTGGACTGGCGGGAGCCTTTATATGAGAAGTGCAGACTGCGTTGAATTCACGTGCGTGTTGGCCATCTACTTCTCGCCCCTCTACTGCACCTGCCTTTGGCTATATAACAGGTTGGCCAGCCACCCGTTGGGCCCACGTGTCATACACCCAAAGGCAGGTGCAGTAAGTCAATGAAGTTGCGTCCCCCTCCGTGCTCGTGCATGCTTTCAATGACTTGAGACTACCAAACATCACATGCAGTGGTTAGTTAATTGCATGTAATCCTATTAAGTAGCAAAAAGACAGTAAGTTATATCGCCGATAGGAATAAAACAATACACCATGTATTTATTTACAGAGGGGGTAATACATTTTTTGTGACATGAATTACTAGATATTGCTAGTCAAATACTAAATCCGGATGGACGTGGTAGTACTACTAAATCCAGACGGTGGTGCTAGTACTAGTAGTAGTAGTACTACCAATGTAGTAGCACTGTACTACCCGTTGGTCAAATTATTATGTGCTGCTCCTCACAATGAAGTGACAAGACCGTACGCCGGAGATGACACCTGAGTATAGGCGTCGTGTTCGGCATACCATAGTCAGCTCACCGTCTGTAGTCACTATCATTATGGCGTTAGACCTAGCTTGCTTACAACTAGCCGTGTTCGACATAATTTCCCGTGGATAGATGCCCGTGCATTGCACGGAACACCAAGATTGGGGGGTGGACGGCGCCGGCAGCGGCCATCGCGCCAGATTTTTCCATGGCCTTCTAGATGTGGTGGGGAGGAGATAAGGCTAATTGTGAGAGACAAGGAGTTGTTTGTAAATAGGGAACAAGTGCGGGCATCTTTTTGCAAAACTGGAGAAGTTTGGTTTGTATGCGTCAGATCTAGATCTGACGGCTATTGGTGAAAGATGGAAGGCACAACATCATCACCAACTCATGACCTGTTTGATTCGCGGGATTTTGAAAATGCAGGAATAGGACACGGCAATATTACAAGTTTCAAACTGATATTACAAATGTTAGGAGTAATGCTGCACCTACGAAGAGGGAATTACTAGGAAGTTTACGTAAGAAATTTCGTTACTTTAGGTGGATGCAGCATTATCGTACAAACTAAAATCCACCTCCCTGACAAGTCACTAATGGGCAAATTTTCGAGTCTCTGGCCACTTGATGTTTCAAAAACAAATTCAGCTTCTGCGAAGACTTTGTCATTTAGGCTTAGACGCTTGCGGTGATCAACCCGCCATTCATTGTTGCGCCAGAGAATGCCAAACCTCATTACCTTAAGCACACTTGCCTCTAGAACAAAGAACCTGGCCAATTTAATCTCAGATGTGCAGCCTCGATAGTCGATCAAATCAATTTCTGTAAGATGGAGATCAAGGCATTCGATGAGATTGTTATAGTGCAGCACATTTTTCACTTTCGGGTCTTTTTTTATCTGCAAAAGAAGAGAACATATTGGAGCAGCTGGATGTATAAGATTGTCGTGTCATAAAGAGGTACCAATATCATTCGCTCATACGATAGGGTTGGCTGGCTAGTGATATTTTTTCACTCTCTCTCTCTATCTCTCTCCTCTCATTTACCTAGGAGTACATGAAGAGCTTGGGAATTTGTTGCCTTCCACTATGTGGCCGATGCCATATTTCGCAAAAGTATGCCACATAATACGAATCGATGTCAAATCAAAAGATTTTGGTACCGCTCTCGCAATGTGAGAGAGTTGGCACCGCTGTGCACACAGACCCACATGTATAAACAAATCAATCAAACCAACTACACCGGCCTCTCACTCTCCCAAACAAGTGTTTTTTATTGCCTCAGTCCTCAACGCACCCTCAATTTACTAGCATGCGGGGTGCTACCCCGAGTGGTTTCAACTTTGCTTACTTCACCGCGTGTCAGTTGGGCCTCTAGTTTACTTATTTTCACCCACTGCCACATGGGCCAGCACACAAAGATACTGAACACGAGCTGACAAGGCAGCATGTGGACTGGTTGACCGATCAACTAAACAATATACGGAGCTATACGCTGACATAGTGAGCGTATAATCCGTCGGTATAGAGTGTTCGTGTGAGTGGGGAGGCCCGTGAGAGATAGCAGAGAGAGAGAGAAAGAGCTACTCCCTCCGTTCGATAATGTAGTTCCAACATTTTTTTAAAAGTCAAACTTTTGAAACTTTGACCAAGTTTATAAACAAATTACTTATATCTACAATACCAAAGATAAATGATAGTATGAAGTAAGTACATGTTGTGATGAATCTAATGATCTTTCCAGATGTAAATGTTTTTCTCCACATATACCTGGTCAAACTTTTCTGAGGTTTGACTTTTCAAAACATCCATTTGCTTATGGACGTGAGAGAGTCCCTAACTAGAGAGAGAGAGAGAGATATATAGAGTGAAATAGAAAGAGTGAGTGAAAAAAGTGTGTGTGCGTGTGTGAAAGAGACATGGACAACACTCGATAAAAGTCAAGAAAAAACGTGTGTGTCTTATGCAAGCATATCACACATGCATCTTCGACAACGGAGGTAAGGTAAGGAGATAGTGTCTGGTTGTTTGCAACCGAGAGAGCAAGACCCCTAGCACGTGGCCAAGAGGGGTCTGACAAACAAGGGAGAGAGGTCGAGAGAGACGTACGAAGAAAATGCAGACATGGGGAGGAGAGAGTGTATGTTTGTCATAGAGAGATCCCCTGGAGATCGTGATGGGACTACATGGGTGGGAGATCGAGTGACAAGGTGTGTGCGCGATAGAAGATACCCCGAGAGATACAATATAGACGTATGGATGGAAGGAGACAATATGTGTGTTCCTGATGCTAGTGAGAGATAATCATACTTAGGGGGGAGTGCTTGCGGCTATGATGGTGTGAGGGATTATGGTACTTATTAGGGGGGTGCGTGTCACATAGAGAGAGAACAAGGGCAGAGAGTGTTGGATGGGTCTATATGTATAGCGCGAGCGAGACATGTGTATGTGTGAACCAGGGAGATATAAAGTTTGAGAGAGATTGAGGAGCCCCGATAAGACTGAGTGGTGCGTCGGATAGCTGAGAGGGGGAAAGAGATATTCCATCCGCTTGATAATGCAGTGCGTGTAATTTTTTTAGAAGTCAAACTTTGGAAACTTTGATCAAGTTTACACAAATGTTATTTATATCTTCAATACCAAAGATACATCATACGAAACTACATCTCATGGTGAATCTAATCGTATATGTTTGCCGTTCCAGATGTAATTGTTTTTCTCCATGTACATGGTCAAACTTTGTGATGTTTGACTTTTCAATAAATCAATATGCTATGGACCGAGGAGAGTGCCTAAGTCGAGAGGGATCAAGTGCGTGTGAAGGAGAATGAGTAAGTGTGCAAAAAGAGTATGTCTGTGAAAGAGAAAGTGACAACAAACGATAAATTAGAGAGAGAGTGTGTTTTTTCGTTTCTTAGGCGAACATATCACGCATGCATCTCCGAGATAGAAAAGTGAGGCGAGGAGATACACGAAGATAGCTAGTGTGTGATTGTTTGCAATGGAGAGAGACACCCCTATAACACATGTCCAGTAGAGGTCTAGCCAACAAGGTACAAAGGTCGAGAGGGACACATGGACAACATGGACGCATGGGGAGGGCAAGAGGGTGTGTTTACGATAGAGAGACCCCCTCGAGATCGTGAGGGGGCTATATGGGTGGGAGATCGAGGGAGGTGCGTGAGCGATAGAAAGATGCCCCGAGAGAAATCGAGATAGACCATGCACATGTTTGTGATGGAGACTAAGATTAGCTAGTCATATACATATAGGGGGGACTGCGTGTGCATACAATTGAGTGAGAGACCATCATATTTGGCTAGCTAGGCATGAGATTGTGTGTGTGCGTGTGAGATGGAGAGAGAACAAGGGAGAGATATAGAATTTTAGATGGGCCTATCGAGTGCGAGTGAGATATGCATGTGTATGTGTGACCTAGGTAGATGGAGAGTTTTAGGGAGAGGGGGAAGAGCTCCGAGACGACAGAGTGGTGCGTGAGAGAGTTACGGGTAACGAGCCAAGGAATATGTGTGCGTACGATGAGTGCACCCAATATATCTAGCTTGGACTAGAGAATCATACATAGTGTGCGAGAGAGACCTATAGATGGAGTATATATGCATGCGAACTAGAAAGACCCCCCCCCCACGCACACACACACAAA
>LR738713.1:433030158-433236263 GCA_902687465.1 Secale cereale | reverse complement strand
AGAGAGAGAGAGAGAGAGAGAGAGAGAGAGCAGGAGTCCGGGAGAGGGGGAGAGGGGGAGGTCGCGTTTTATGCATCAAAGACTGATATAAACCATGTTTCGATATAAACTTGCATTCAAATATTTAAATTGGAGAACATGTTGTTTGCAATCCACACATGAACGGATATATGCGTATATCAAACAAGTTCATTAATTTGACTTTCAACGTGTTCCAGGAGTACTATAATAATGTACAACATGCTATTCGATTGAGGTGTTCAATTTTGGATTTAGTTCACTACTTTGACCTGGTGAACGAGCTATTTCATTGAATCGAGATATTTCATTTTGGGGTTGATTCCTGTTTTTGAGTGGGTCAACTATTTGTCATATAGTAAATCGCTAGCAACAAGCATGTAAAAACACATTATTCCCGAGCATCATCTCTCCATCTAAAAAAGAAGTGGCAAGCTAATATTTCTAAATTTGATTTGAATCGACTTGGTAAGGTAGACGTGGATAGTCGTTCTCCAAAATTTTGAACGAGCCGTTAAACATCCTCTGCTCGGTGGAATTCGCCCGAGCAAATAAATGGGAGACGCGAAATTACCGTCCTATGTGGGAGATGCATTAATTGGCCCGTTGTGCATCGAGGGTAGGTTCGTAACTGAAAGTGCAGTATATCGACTAGAGGGGGGGTGAATAGGCGATTTTTATAAAATGCTTCAAAACATGGTAGCTTTGAAGACAAAAGATAAACTCAGTCCTATTAGTATGCAGCGGAAAGTAGACTACACTAGACAAGCCATAGTCATGTATTCAATGAAGTGAAAGCACGAAGACTAATAGCAGCTAGGCAGTTGGGATCATGATGGAAGAAGGAATGAAGCCAATCATAACAAGTAGATACTCAGTGAAGTCAATCAGATAAGGCAAGCATGCAATGACTTCACAACATAGAACAGTAAGTAAAGGGAGGGAAAGGATAGAACCAGTAGCTCGGGGAGGACAGTGATTTGTTAGACCAGTTCCAGTTGCTGTGACAACTATACGTCTGGTTAGGGAGGCTGAGATTTAACTCAGAAGACCGTGTCTTCACCTTATTCCCCTTGAGCTAAGGACACCTAGTCCTCGCCCAATCACTCTGGTAAGTCTTCAAGGTAGACTTCCAAACCTTCACAGACTTCGTTCACCGGCGATCCACAATGACTCTTGGATGTTCAGAACGCGACGCCTAACCGGCTGGAGGAAACACAGTCCTCAAGTGTAATAAGTCTTCAGGTCACACAGGCAGAAAGACTTCAGTGATGCGTAACACTCTTTGGCTCTGGGTGTTTTGGCTTTGTCCTCGCAAGGATTTCTCTCTCAAATGCTTCGGAGGTGGCTTACTCTAAAACTACAAAAGCCGTGTAATAACTCTGAGCAGCCACCAATTTATGGTGTAGGGGGTGGGCTATTTATAGCCACTGGGCAACCCGACCTGATTTGTCCGAAGTGACCCTGGGTCACTAAGGAACTGACACGTGTTCCAACGGTCAGATTTCAAACACTCACACAACAACTTTACTTGGGCTACAAGTAAAGCTGACTCATCCAGCTCTGGATAAGATTTACTCTCACTGTCTTCGCTCGAAGACATAGGATTTGGTTGAGCATCACTTCAGTCACTCTGACTTAGATCACTTAGACCCCACTTAACAGTACGGTGGTTCCTATGACTGAACAAAGAAGAAAAGGAAACAATGAAACATCTAAGTCTTCGTTCTCCATAGTCTTCACACAATGTCTTCTCTTGTCATAGTCTTCAATATGATTATCTTCATATACCACCACTGATGTCAATGTCTTCATACATTTTTAGGGGTCATCTCCGGTAGGTAAACCGAATCAATGAGGGACTACTACCTGTGTTATCCTGCAATTCTCACAAACACATTAGTCCCTCAACCAGGTTTGTCTTCAATACTCCAAAACCAACTAGGGGTGGCACTAGATGCACTTACAATGTCCCCCTTTTTGGTGATTGATGACAAACTGGTTGAAGTTTTCAACGGGGATAAAGGTATGTGAAATTGTAAAGGATAGAGGTATTGTCTTCGTAAGTAGCAAAAGGCTCCCCCTGAAGATGTGCATATAGTTGATTTGCCTTTGAATGCAAATGCACATGGCAGGTTGTACTTGTGGAGATCCTCTTGAACTTATGAAGACAATTCATCATGCACAATTGATATGTCGAATATAATGATATGCATAATGAAAAATGGACGTCTGCAATAATGACTAAGTGCGGAATATAAGGTAGTAGATACATAATTTATCATCGCATTACAGAGTAGCAGACGACCATCAGTTTAAGTGTTACAACTCAAAGAACCAAATGTAGCAAAAACGAGAGTTGTAAACACTAGGCAAAATATATAGCACCCGCCCATATGGACCCGCTTGAAGACTATCAACTCATACGCTTCTCCCCCTTTTGTCAGTAATGACCAAAAAGGTCTGAAGACATAGAGCCTCTACTCGTTCCCAGTTGGAGCAGGAGAGGATGCAGGGTCGACGTTGGTGTTTGGCGGTGCAGAAGTAGTTGGTGCAGTGTCGATGCGCGCTGAAGTAGGAGGAGGTGAGGTAGCATCATCTTGATCATCTATCACCCTGGCGTCAATTGTTGCAGCGGAGGAGGAGTATTCAGAGTCTTCAAGAGACAGAGTTCGACGCATAACAGCATTCCTTGGAGGAGTGTGGTCAAACTTGAATCTCTCTGTGAAGCCATCGTCTTTAAGATCCGCTTCAGCACTCAGCAAGGTCAAACTCTTCCAAGACCTCCGACAGGTTTCATGAGCAACAAAGGCATTCTTGGTGGCAAGATTGCGAATGCAATTGACATCCACCAAGAGGCTTTGCATCTGACGCTTTAGCCTGTGGTGATGCTTATCCTATTTCTGATGGAGGGCAACCAGAAGCTCTCGGTTATTGAGAACACGAGATCGCTTCTGAGGCCTTTCGGCAAAGGTGATCTCAGTAGCTTCGGTTTCAGCGTGTCGAGGTAGACGAGTACGGCCAGCCAGAGGATAAATGCGTGAGACTGCTGAAACTCCTTCAATCTGCTGAGTGAAGCTCTGGTGATCAGCGTTGTGAAGACCAACATGCTCTTGTTATATAGCTTCAGCTGACATATCAACCTCATGCAAGAAGATATGATGGTTGCGAGCAGAGGGCTGATAGGTGATAGCTGAATGCAGCTTGATGAGGCGCATAATCCATGGGGCATAGAATTTCAGAGCAAACAGATCAGAGCCAGACATAGCCAATTGCCTAATGAAGAAATCTTGAGCATTGAAGCTGATGCCATTGAAGATATAGAAGACCAAAGTATTCATGGTGCCTTCAAGCTTGGCTGATGAAGAATGTCCTTTGACGGGCCATAGAGTACGCCTGATGATATGATAGATGGTGCGTGGCAGGTACTCTAGGTCTTCAACAAAGAGTTCCTTAGGATATTAAAACATCACTTGGCAGAGGCTTCATCATGCTTAGCATTCGGCTCATGTTGGGCTTGTGCTTCTAAAATATACTCTCCAAGGCTTCATTGTACAATTGACAGCCAGGTTCATACAGATCTCCTGGAGTGGGCAGGCCAGTAAGCTCAATGAGATCAAAGGCTTTGGCTTCATGATGGACATTGCCTATCATCCACTCAAGGACCCATGTCTTCGGATCCCTGCTGTAGCCTCGAATATGGAGGGTTGCATAGAATTGCAAAAGCAGCTCTTCATTCCAATGCTCCTTATTAGTTACAAAATTTAGCAGGCCAGCATCACGGAAGCAATCACGAGCTTCCTCCAGACAGGGCAGACCAGCAATAGCTTCAGTGTCAAGACGCATATGAGGGAAAATGCGCCCTTGATCATAGAGTACTCTTGAGTAATAACTGCGCTGCTGATGGCTCCAGAACCTATCTGATGATATTCTTGGCTTGGAATATGGGTTCTTGGCGCTGTCAAAGAAGGTGTTGTGCACAGTGAAGCTATTGGCATTGAATGACCCTTGAGATGTTGCAATACCTGGAAACCTTGGCAGTCTTAGCTTAGGCTTCTGAACTTGAGGCATGTGCTCAACATGATGATCAAACTGAGGACCAGCAACATGCGGTCCAGTAGTAGGTGGTGGAGTCAGAATGGGCCACCAGACAGTAATGAGCTGATCATCTTGGTTGTATGCTTGCTCAATTGTATGGGGCCTAGGAGGCGGAACAGGAGCAGAGGCATTAGCTTGAGGCTGCAGATTTGCTTCAGGTGCAGCACTGGCTTCAGGCGCCATCACTTCAGGCACCATTATGTCTTCAGGTGCCACATTAGCTTCAGCCATGACCACGTCATTGGCTTCAATGTTGGTGGTGGCATCCTCTGAGTTTGTAACCTCCACTTCAGGAGCTAGAGGGTCGGACACGTTCTCCTCATGAACAGGGGGTGTGGCAGTACGTGCTTCTTCTGCTTGGGGTTGTTCTTCTCCTTGGGGTGGTTCTTCTTCGGCAGATGCAGCCGGAATATCTTCAGCCGCTTTGGCTTCAGATTCTGAGGGGTTCACAGTAGGAGCAACCTCAGGTACAGATGGTTGCTCTACTCCTTCTGGAACACTTGGGGTGACGACTTGAGGCCTTGGTCCTTTGCGAAGCCTGCAAAAAGCTGGCGATGCCTGAGGGGATGGAGGTTGTTGGGCCTCAAAGTTTTCATCTTCAAGCACCGAACTGGTGTCTTGAGTTGGCTGAGGTGTGGCTGGTGTATCCTGTGGGTGATCAGCCCACGAGTCATCCTGTGCAATTGGCGTCAATGGACGACCAATGCTGATGCGTTCGCTGTTCGTAAGAACAGGTGAAGATTCAACGTTGTACTCGATCTGAGGAAGGACTTCATCATCTTCAACATTGTCATGAGGACCAATGTCTTCAGCTGCGGTGGGGTCAGCAGCTGGAATGTCTTCAGCCTCTGTGGGAGCAGGCTCATGGATTGTCATGCGACGTTCTCTATGGGCAGATGTAGGGCGAGCAACTGATACGGGCTCGACAAAGATAGGCTCTTTGGAAGCAGCCTTATCCTTCTTTGTCTTGCGCTTCTTGGTGGGTGGAGCTTCATCAGTAGTTTGCTTGCGCTTGCGAGCTTCTGCTTCAGCCACCTTTGTCTTCTTGAGTTCTGAAGCAGTTGGAGTGGCCTTAGGCTTCGTGCCAGTCATGCTGGCAGGGAAGACTATGCGAGGCATTTCCTGCCTTGATTCTTCAGCTTCGGGCACAGGTTGCTTCTTCTACTTCTTGGCAGCCATCCTTGGGTCAATGTCAGGACGCCCAAGGGCCTTGCGCTTTTCAGCTTCATTGAAAGCTTGAACGCATTTGGCAGCCAAGTCCTTGATTCGCTCACGAGAACCTTTAGCGTCATCACGCCTCTGGCGAAAGGCTTCTTTGAGCTCATGCATCATAACTTTGAGGTTCTGAATCTCTTGTACGCTGAGCTTGTCCACGTGCTTCTTGAACTGAGCCTTTTCATAATCGATCTTTTGCTTCAGCTCAACAATTCTCTGAGCCAGCCGAAGCAATGGCGCCATGAAAGGAGACGCTGAGGCCAACTGGGAGTTGAAGATCGTCGAAGCTAAGGTTGGGGGTGTCAAACCATTCATCAATGAAATTGTTGAGCACTTCCACGTCAAAGAGCGACAAATCATTGAAGATTTCAGCATCTTGCTTGCTCTTGATCAGTAGCTCCAGAGCATCGTCACCGAGATCCTCATCGCTCGAGAGATCAAGGGCTTCATTGGCAGTCTTCAGAACAGCGTCAGGAGTGAGAGCTGGACTGGGGTTGTGCGAGGGCTTCTTCCTCAGCTGTCTGCTTTTGGAGATGCGAGAGTGCTCCTCAGACTGCACACTTGGTGCTAGTGGAGCAGTGACCAAAGGCTTCACTCTAGAAGCAATTGGTGGAGTGGTCTTCGAAGCCTTGGATTTCTTCTTCTTGGGATTCGGGGTTGCAGGTGCTTGTTCAGAATCAGCATCAGCTGCAGGTTGATCCACATCCGCCCCTTGAACCCTGATGTGACTGATGAGGCCTTCTAAGTTGTAGAAGGGCCCAATCAGGTTTGGTTCAGCTTCGCGCGTGCCATCATCGCGGGGCGTAGAGGGGCCAAGATTGAAGTCCAATCCCCAATTCTTCTTGTTCTCTTTGGCTGAGTTCTTGGCATATTGAAGATTTCGCTTGAACAGATTGTCGTCGCGACACTAGAGCAGAGAACTAGGATCAGCATTAGTAGGTTGAGGCCCTCTGACCATCCAAGGATAGAAGCCTTGAGCAATGGCTTCAGCACGAGTCTTGGGGGGAAGATTTTTATAGGTGATATCTCCCCATGGATGCTTGATGGCGTTCTTTTCAGCATACTCTTGGGTCACGAACCTGTACTTGAACCACTGTTCAGCCCAATATCTTCGAATCCATTGGATTCGTGTCTTCCTTTGATTATAATCCTCCTCTGGATCAGTCTTGTACATCTCAATGAGATCAGGAGGCAAGTCTATGGAGGTGTTACCACGGCGCTATCTGCCACCCTTTCTAACTGTCTTGTCAGTTGCCAATGGCTTCAACCTGAAGGGCTTCAAACTGAATGGCTTCAAAACTGGCAAATGCTTCGGTCTGCTGGTCAGACAGGAACTGTCTTCAGGGGAGCTAATGTGACGCTGCAAGAATTCTGCAAATGAATGCAGACTATGAGAACCAAGGGATTCTCGCATGGACATGTACCTGTGACAGCATTAGAGATGCGAGGGAAGGGGAAGAGGTCATATGCATTCCCAGAAGTTTTTGAAGATAAAACAGTTTTGAAGACTTTGACCTCATAGCGCGAAGACATTCACTCATGTGATGAGAGTTGGTTCCAGATTTGTACGAATCCACGAATAGGTACAAGTGAGGAATCTAACTATGTTTGAAGCATATGTGAATGTACTAGGCAAGATATGAGATGCAGACAGGATAGATCTATACATTTGTGTAGGCAAAAACCTCTTGTGGTAAATGATGAATCTCTATGGATCAAGAAGATGGTAAAAGAAAGTTTTATTTACCACACGATGAACTGCTTAGACGGAGAGGAGTTGGATGCCCAGCAGTTCGATCTTCCGTGCCCTAACTTGGCAACGGAGGACATCTACGGCGACGTCGGAGTAGATGATGTCCGCGATCGGCGTGAGGACGGCGTCGACGAGGTTGCGGCAGCGAAGCGCTTTGTCGCCGGCGTCGTCGAGAGCTAGCAGAGGCGCTAGGGTTGGTCGAGGTGGAGAGGTGGTAGAAGAACTTTTGACCGTGATGGGACGTGCATTTATAGGCATGGGAGACGGCACAGCGCAATTACGCAGGTGCCCCTGGCGGTTCACATACGAGGGACACGTGGCGGTCATGTAACGCATTGGGAGTTGTCCCACGATCCCACGTACACCACGACTGTCGGAGTGGTCGTTCCGACTTCTCCGGGTTTCAGGCATAAAGGATGGAGCATTAAAATCAGATTTGAAGTTTGTCTCTGTATCTTCTGCTGACAAGGATGCAGAGAAGATATTTGACAGATTCAACAGAATGCATATGATTTGGATAGACAGAGTGTGAGATGAGAAAGCATAGAGAGGTTAGGGTCCGATCACATTCACTTAGGTCAAAAGATTCAATTACGAAGACATAGCTATAAGTGAATGCTGTTGAAGACACAACACAACTATATATATATATATATATATATATATATATATATATATATATATATATATATATATATATATATATATATATATATCCTATATGAAGATAAACCAACTGCGAAGACTTTGCAAATGTAACGCCACGAGAAACACTTCAAACAAGAATTTGGTCGTGGCGTTACCCACCGTATAGGAAGTATTAGACCCAGACACGGCGCACAATTATCGTGGCACTCCGAAGTCAATTTCCATGTTAATGTGTTCACACTTAGAATGTAAGTCTTCATTGATTGAAGATATACTTTACTTTGTGTGTTGCACATCTAAGTCATCAATATGCATAAGTATTAGGATGTGTGCCTGATTATAGGACATTTGAGGATTCTAAGATATTTAGCTCACACCGCAACTTGCAAAACCTTTTCTCATCCAAGGGCTTTGTGAAGATATCTGCCAGTTGCTCTTCAGTGTTGACGTGTATGATATCAATATCTTCCTTCATGACATGATCTCTAAGAAAGTGATGACGAATTTCAATGTGCTTTGTCTTCGAGTGCTGAACTGGGTTGTTGGCAATCTTGATAGCGCTTTCATTATCGCAGTAGAGTGGCACATGCTTCAGATGAATGCCATAGTCCTTGAGCGTTTGCTTCATCCAGAGAAGCTGAGCGTAGCAAGATCCAGCAGCAATGTATTCAGATTCAGCAGTGGAGAGTGATACACAATTCTGATTCTTTGAAGACCAACAGACAAGAGATCGTCGTAGAAAGTGACATGTGCTCGATGTAGACTTGCGATCAACTTTGTCACCAGCATAATCAGCATCTGAGAATCCAACTAGGTCAAACTCTGAGCCCTTTGGATATCATAATCCTAGTGTTGGGGTGTTAGCCAAATATCGAAGTATTCGCTTCACAGCTAAGTGATGCGACTCCTTTGGTGCCGCTTGATATCGAGCACACATGCAAACACTAAGCATAATATCTGGCCTAGATGCACATTAATAAAGCAAAGAGCCAATCATTGAGCGGTATACCTGTTGATCAAACTCTTTACCATTGGCGTCGGGACCCAGATGGTGTTTAGCAGGCATTGGCGTCGAGTACCCTTTGAAGTCTTGCATTCCATACTTTTTCAGGCAGTCTTTAAGGTACTTCTCTTGAGATATGAAGATGCCGTTGCTTTGCTGACGAATTTGAAGACCAAGGAAGAACTTCAGCTCACCCATCATGGACATCTGATATTGCTCTTGCATCATGTGACCAAACTCATCACTGTATTTTTTGCCAGTGCAGCCGAAGATAATGTCGTCCACATAGATTTGGCAGACAAATAGTTCATCATCATATGTCTTCGTGAAGAGTGTGGGATCTAGGGATCCAGGTTTGAATCCTTTGCTCTTCAGGAAGTCTTTGAGTGTGTCACACCAAGCACGAGGCGCTTGTTTGAGGCCATACAGTGCCTTGTTGAGTTTGTATACCATATCAGGACGTTTTGGATCTTCAAAGCCAGGTGGTTGTGCAACATACACCTCTTCTTCAATTCTTCCATTGAGAAAGGCACTCTTTACATCCATTTGATACAGGAGTATGTTGTGATGATTTGCATAGGCTAACAGTATGCGAATAGCTTCAAGTCTGGCCACAAGAGCAAATGTTTCATCGAAGTCAATCCCTTCGACTTGAGTGTATCCTTATGCAACGAGACGAGCTTTGTTTCTGACCACTTGACCATGCTCATCTTTCTTGTTGCGATAGATCCATTTTGTGCCTATTATGTTGTGCTTGCGAGGGTCAGGACGCTTGACAAGTTCCCACACATTGTTCATCTCAAACTGTTAAAGCTCTTCTTGCATTGCTTGAATCCATTCGGGTTCCATAAAAGCTTCATCAACTTTCTTGGGTTTAGATATTGAGACAAAGGCAAAGTGCCCACAGAAATTTGCAAGCTGTGTTGCTCTTGAGCGAGTAAGTGGTCCAGGAGCATTTATGCTGTCAATTATCTTCTCAACTTGTACTTCATTTGCAACACGAGGATGAGCTAGACGAAGATTTTGCTCTTGCTATACATTGTCATCGTCAGGAGTGTTGTCTTCAGGCTGAGCATTGTCGTCAGGTTGATTTGGAGCAGAGATGATGAGTTCCTCGTCAGGTTGTGCTTCAGAAGGCATGATCTCACCGGTTCCCATTAGCTTGATAGATTCATTTGGTGAAGCCTCATCTAGCACATTTGGTAGGGACTCCCTTTGTGAACCATTGTCTCATCAAACTGCACATCCACAGTTTCAACAGTTTTATAGAGAAAGATGTTGAAGACTCTGTAGGAGTGTGAGTCCTTTCCATATCCGAGCATGAAGCCTTCATGTGCTTTCCGTGCAAATTTTGACTTGTGATGAGGATCCTTGATCCAGCACTTAGCTCCAAATACTCTGAAGTAACTTACGTTAGGCTTCTTTCCAGTGAGGAGTTCATAGGATGTTTTCTTCAGAAGCTTGTGAAGATAAACACGGTTGATGATATGGCATGCAGTATCAATAGCTTCGGGCCAGAACCTTCTTGGTGTCTTGTATTCATCGAGCATCGTTCGAGCCATCTCAATTAGAGTTCTGTTCTTGCGCTCAACTATCCCATTTTGCTGAGGTGTATACGGGGCTGAGAATTCATGAGTGATTCCCATCGTATCTAGATAAAGATCAAGGCCAGTGTTCTTGAACTCAGTGCCATTGTCACTTCTGATATGCTTGATCTTGACGCCATAGTTGTTCATGGCACGGTTGGCGAAGCGTCTGAAGACATCTTGCACTTCAGTCTTGTAGAGTATTATGTGCACCCATGTGTATCTTGAATAATCATCAACAATGACGAAGCCATAGAGACAGGCTGTGGTAGAGAATGTGGAGTAGTGAGTAGGGCCAAATAAGTCCATGTGAAGCAGCTCGAAGGGTTTGGATGTCGTCATGATTGTCTTCGAGTGATGCTTGCCTCTAGTCATCTTCCCAGCTTCACAGGCACCACATAGATGATCTTTCTTGAACTTGACTTCCTCGATGCCTACGACATGCTTCTTCTTCGCGAGAGTGTGCAAGTTCCTCATGCCAGCATGTCCTAGCCTCCGATGCCAAAGCCAACACTCTGAAGCTTTTGCTAGAAGACATACGGCCATATGCGGTCCAGTTGAGAAATCTACCATATACAGATCACATTTTCTGTATCCTTCAAATACTAAAGACTTGTCAGATTCCATTAGTACAAGGCAATGAAATTTATCGAAGATCACAATCATGTTTAAGTCACAAAGCATTGAGACAGACATTAAGTTGAAGCCAAGAGATTCAACAAGCATGACTTTATCCATGTGCTGATCTCTTGAGATTACAACTCTACCTAGACCCAACACTTTGCTTTTACCAGTATCAGCAAATGTGATGTGACTCTTGTTAGATGGACGTAAGGTTGAGTCCAGGAGAAGATTTCGATCACCAGTCATATGATTTGTGCATCCGCTATCCATAATCCATTCTGAAGACTTTGGTGTCACTACATACAATGCAGTTAGGAGGATAGGCTTCACCACAAGCCATTATGAAGCATAAACATTTAACATATAAGTGGATTATGAAAGCTCAGACGAGGGTTAGGACTGATAAGATGTTTAGCAAGTGATTCATGAGCAGTATGAGCAGTAAGTAATTTGGGCATTTGATCTTGTGCCCTACAAGTGTTTTAGGTCCCCAGCAATAGCATCAGACGCCTTTGATTTTAGGCTGGAGATCGTTCCCTGCAAGAGAAAGTTAGTTCTTCTTAACCACCCACATCTTCAGGGGTGGCTTAGAAGCAATGAGTCTAAGAGCAGCATCTGCAAATTTTGGCTTTGGAGCCCTAGCAAATAATCTTGCAGGAGGAGAATAATACTCATAAGAATAGGCAGAAAAATTCTTTGTTTTATGAATATAGCGGTTTGAAGAAACACGCTCATATTCATGGGTCTGAGTATGGTTTCCCTGCAAAACATCCGCGTTAGGGTGACTCAGGTGAGTTCTTTGTCTGTATGAAGCCTTAGGACCATATGAAGCCTTTGGTATGGGGTTTGTCTTCTTCCCAGGAGGTGTCATGATAACATTTGCTGGAAGTTTCTCAAAACAACCTTTGGGTACCCAGATCTTCTTCATAGGTGGCCCGTTCCTACAGTTAGTACCAATATACCGGGCAAACACTTCACCACTTTGATTCTTAAATAGTTTATAATTTGCATCAAAGGATTCATCAATGATAACAGGATTAGCACAAGTGAAGCCAGATAGAGCAGATGGATCCACTGAAGGTTCCTTTGCAGCAACCCATGTGGTTTTGGGATACTGCTCAGGCTTCCAGTATGAACCATCAACATTCATTTTCCTGTCGAACCCGACACCCTCTTTCCTAGGGTTTCGGTTCAGTATCTGCTTTTTGAGGACATCACATAGAGTCTGATGCCCTTTGAGGCTTTTGTACATCCCTGTTTCAAGCAAAGTCTTCAACCTAGCATTTTCATTAGCAATAGTAGTGGTATCCTCAACAGAGGGGTTAGTTACCACATCAGTAGTTGAAGATATTGCAATAGTGGCAGCAGAAGGACATTCAACAACAGATGTAGCATTATCACGCTCAATGCATTTTAGACATGGTGGTTCAAACTCTTCGTGAGTGGCACTAATTTGTTGAGCAATTAATGAATCACGCTCCTTCTGAAGATCTTCATAACATACTCTTAGCTTTTCATGATCAGATAAGAGAGTGTTATGATGACTTTGAAGCGTAGTTAACTTAGCCTGAAGTCTCTGAAGACTTTCAGCTAGGTTTTTCGACTGATCCATTTCTTCACCCAACATATCATTTCTCTTATTAAGCATTTTTTGAGCCTTTTCCAGAGCAATTTGTTGTTTAGTGGCAAGGGAAGCAAGCTTGACATAGTTGGGTCCAAATTCATCACCAGATTCATCATCACTAGATTCAGATGGATAGCATTAGGTTACCTTGGCACCTTTTGCCATAAGACAAGGTGCAGAGGATGATGGTTCTGGATCGAAAGTCATCGTTTTGAGAGATTCTTTGAATTCCTCAAACCCGGAATCATCACGAGTTCGATGACCTTCATAGACTTCAGAGAGACGGTCCCAGATAAGCTTCGCATGATCAAGATGCATGATGTTCCTGAACTAATTTTGAGACAGACAGGAGCAGATGACGTCCTTCGCTGTGAGATTGAGAAGAGTGAACTTGCGAATGTCATCAGCTTCTGCCTTCTTGCATAGATCAGTAAGACCAATCTCAGTGACGGTCCACAGCTCACTGTTAATCGCCATGAGATGTTTCTTCATCATGGCCTTCCACTTGGGATACTCGTGACTGTCAAACATGGGGCAACACACTGTCTTCATTCCTGCGGTCGACATAACTAAAACTCCAGGTGGTTAAACCGAATCACACAAAACAAGGGAGTACCTTGCTCTGATACCAATTGAAAGTGCAGATATCGGCTAGAGGGGGGTGAATAGGCGATTTTTATGAAATGCTTCAAAACATGGTAGCTTTGAAGACAAAAGATAAACTCAGTCCTATTAGTATGCAGCGGAAAGTAGACTACACTAGACAAGCCATAGTCATGTATTCAATGAAGTGAAAGCACGAAGACTAATAGCAGCTAGGCAGTTGGGATCATGATGGAAGAAGGAATGAAGCCAATCATAACAAGTAGATACTCAGTGAAGTCAATCAGATAAGGCAAGCATGCAATGACTTCACAACATAGAACAGTAAGTAAAGGGAGGGAAAGGATAGAACTAGTAGCTCGGGGAGGACAGTGATTTGTTAGACCAGTTCCAGTTGCTGTGACAACTGTACGTCTGGTTAGGGAGGCTGAGATTTAACTCAGAAGACCGTGTCTTCACCTTATTCCCCTTGAGCTAAGGACACCTAGTCCTCGCCCAATCACTCTGGTAAGTCTTCAAGGTAGACTTCCAAACCTTCACAGACTTCGTTCACCGGCGATCCACAATGACTCTTGGATGTTCAGAACGCGACGCCTAACCGGCTGGAGGAAACACAGTCCTCAAGTGTAATAAGTCTTCAGGTCACACAGGCAGAAAGACTTCAGTGATGCGTAACACTCTTTGGCTCTGGGTGTTTTGGCTTTGTCCTCGCAAGGATTTCTCTCTCAAATGCTTCGGAGGTGGCTTACTCTAAAACTACAAAAGCCATGTAATAACTCTGAGCAGCCACCAATTTATGGTGTAGGGGGTGGGCTATTTATAGCCACTGGGCAACCCGACCTGATTTGTCCGAAGTGACCCTGGGTCACTAAGGAACTGACACGTGTTCCAACGGTCAGATTTCAAACACTCACACGGCAACTTTACTTGGGCTACAAGTAAAGCTGACTCATCCAGCTCTGGATAAGATTTACTCTCATTGTCTTCGCTCGAAGACATAGGATTTGGTTGAGCATCACTTCAGTCACTCTGACTTAGATCACATAGACCCCACTTAACAGTACGGTGGTTCCTATGACTCAACAAAGAAGAAAAGGAAACAACGAAACATCTAAGTCTTCGTTCTCCATAGTCTTCACACAATGTCTTCTCTTGTCATAGTCTTCAATATGATTATCTTCATATACCACCACTGATGTCAATGTCTTCATACATTTTTAGGGGTCATCTCCGGTAGGTAAACCGAATCAATGAGGGACTACTACCTGTGTTATCCTGCAATTCTCACAAACACATTAGTCCCTCAACCAGGTTTGTCGTCAATACTCCAAAACCAACTAGGGGTGGCACTAGATGCACTTACAGTAACTTCATCCAAGCGCACCTTCTCCTCGGCCGAAAGGACGTGTGCCGAATAATTCATAAACCATGGTCGGCAAAACAGCCTCTCCTCGCCCGAAATAGCTCGCGCCCACTATTAGAAAACACGCTCTCCTCGCCCGAAATCGCTCGCGCCCACTATATTTCAAAACACGCCCTCCTCGACCAAAATCTCTCCTGCCCACTATTTCGGGAGAAGCAAAGTTACTCTACTATCCCCGACCCTCAGTACACAGACCCAAGCCGAGAAGCCTAAATGCAGGGGTAGAACTATAACTCACCCTCACGTTTCAGACAAATGTGTACATGGTTCCACTCCCCTCCCAATCCCCCCCATTCATACCTCATGGGCGCCAAATCACCTTCCCCCCGGAAGCTCCCTTCTCCCGAGCCGCGAAACCTCAGCCCCTCCTCCTTGGCGCCCCCACCGCACCAATTTCACAGCCGCCCTCCTCCCTAATGCCGGAGACGCTGTCCATTTACCGTCGACCACTGGGCCGTGTGCCTCTTACTCTGTGCTGCTAGAGCTGCCTCGACGACGGCCGCGTGAACCGTACCGGAGCCGATTCACCCCCGCTGTTGTTCACGGCGCCAGAGCGGGTCCAACTTTGGATCCGTCTAGAGTCCCGGCGCTGCTTCCCCGTAGCCATCGACCATCACGACATCGTTGTTTCCTTGCCGCCGGTGGCCACCGCAACCGCGCCGGCCTCACCGACTTGGCAGCTGGACCTGCCTACTTCATCATGCTGCCAGATAGATCACACCCTCATCTCAAATCACTTTATTTGGGCGTCAGTTCTCTGAATTTTTATTCTGGGCCAATCGATTCCCAATGGGAAGCAGCACCCCTAGAGGCGGCGGAGCTCCTAGGCTGCTGGTTGGCTGGTGTCTAACATAAGGGTGCGGTGCCACAAGTTCGCCGCGGAAGCAGCGCTTAGATGGCTATCTTAGAGTTGTGTGGGTTCAAGGTACTGCGCCTCCAGATCTGGATGACAGGGAGTCTTTGTGGATTGGCCCGGGGGCGGCGCAACCACGGCAGGGCGGTGGGGCGGGGAGCTGGGTTTTGGCCAGGGCCTCGGACGGCGGAGGCAAGCTGCTCTGCCGTTGGTCGCTGGCTCTTCGGGGAAGATTCCTAACAGTGTTAGCCGGGAGGCACAAGAAGGCCATCAAGCCATCCGGCGTAGACCGGACAGTACCAAAATAAAATAAAATCGTGTGACCCCAATTTAGTCTCAGTCAACAGACGTGTGACCACTCTCATACCTTGTTGTTGATCTCTTAGTGTATTTCTTCAGATCAAAGAGATGTGTCGTTCTTAACATTATGTGGTATATGCATCTTCAGCCACACCGTCTTTCGACTCACTGCAGCTGCTCCAACAAGGGAAGCATACACCAGAAGGGAGCTATAGTTCCCACTCAACAGTTCCCTGCATCGAATGCGCGTGCCCGACATGGATAGCCACAACAACTGCAGGGCCATCGACAAGTCAGCACATGATGCTCACTCCTATGGATGGCGGCTAGATAGGTTGTACCCTCATCTTACTTGTGTGCAACATTTATGGCTTTGTTATTCATCTAAACATGGAAAATAGATTATCACATTTCACTATATATTCATGCTGATCTCTTACGGGTCTTGTTCAGGAGTTAACGTTGTTCCATAGTTCAGCTAAGATACTTGTACTTTAGGTAACATTGTTCCATAGTTATCATCCATCAGCCAATGCTATCCCACAGGCTGGTGATTATAGTATTATACCACTTCTAGTATTACCTATGTTGCTCTTTAATACTTTTGTATGCCATCTAGTTAATCTCGAGTACAAATGATACATATTCTGTAGCTTTCAGCTGTGTTCTCCCTTTAGTTTTTGAGACCTGTTGCTGCTAGTTGACCCCAGTCCTACTATTTATGTCGTCTCCTACATGCACTCATTACATAAATCTAACTACTAGTTGTCTTCCATGCATGTCAGATATAATTGCACACACTTATATATCCACAAGAACCTCACAGAGCAATGTAAAGGCCAATAAACTTGATGTCAATGATACCCAATATGATGGAACATGTAAAGGCAGTTCTTCAGAACACTTGCAGAAAGATGTTGAATCCTCTTCACCCCACAAGGTGTGACGCCCGGGTAATCAAGCTACAGTAACCCTCTAGTAATGATGCCACGTCACCACAATTACTATTGCTAATCTCACGTTAGCTCAAATTCAAATTCAAAATCAAGTCAAACATTTTTTTTTTCAATTGTCAAAACTAAAATGTCCTAGATGTGTCATATCATCCATAACAAATTATGGTGGTGAAACCAACATATTCTAATATGTTTAAAAGCCCTAGGATAATAGAAACATGGGCTAAAACTAAATGCTTTTAACATTATATAAATAATAAATAAATTATTTTGTGCTAAACTGTAATGTGGCAGACTAATTTCTGACACTAAATTAGGTGCAAGAATTATGTTTTGTAAAACTAAAACAATATGAAAAGGAATTAGAACACAAAAATAAAAATAAAAAGGAAAATAAACAAACAAAAAAAGAAGGAGGAAACCTCCCTCCCCCACTGGGCCTCGGCCCAGCTGGCTACCAGGCCAACCAGGCCGGCCCACCTAACCCCCCCTTGTTCCCCTTCCTCTGTTCACCCCACCCCCGTGGACGCAGAGCGCCCGTCCACGGCTCCGATGGCCACGGGGCGGCCATCCGGCACCCCCCGGCGGCTACTAGATCGCCGTCAACCCCCTGCCTTGGACGAACCCTAACTAACCCCGCACACTCCCTCTCGCCCTCGCGCTTCAAATCCGCCCACGCCCGAGCGCTACCATGGCTATGCCGCTGCCGTCCACATAGCTACGGCCGCCGCCTCACCTCTCTGACCTGTCAGCTCGCTCCACCTCCATAGGCCATGCCTCCGCGTCAATCCGCGCGACGCCGGACGACCCGGAATACCTTCCACGACACCGTCTATCTCCTCTGCATCGTGCTTCTCGGCCTCGTCTTCCTCCTTCAGCCACCGTTATGCCTCCGACGAATCTGACGCCGCTGGAGCTACTAAGCTCCCAACGAGCCCCCATGCGCTCCCAGGGTGAGCTCCCGTTCTCCCCTCCCCCTCCCTGCGTCATCTCGCTCGCCCCTTAGCTCGCCCCTCCATGGACGAAGCTCGTCGTCATCGTTTACCTCACCACCGCGGCCACCGCACGCGCAGCTCGCGTCCGAGTCCTACGCCGTACTCAGCACGCCCCCAGAAGACGAACGCCGCCCCCAGCGCCGCCTACCGTGCTCTGTGGCCTCGGGTTCACTCCTGCCCGAGCTCTGGTTGCCGCAGACCTCGTCGCCAGCACCGAATCTGGCCACCCCGGGTCAAACTACAACCACCACTGGACGCCCCTCTTCAGACTCATTCGATTGCATCCTTTTGTGCGCGTTTTGGACGCGGAGGACGGATCTCATCACTGCCGCTTGGCCCCGGCTGTGCCCATTGCTGCACTCGCCACCGCGCCATCCCCGGCCGCGCGCGCCCACTCGCCGCTCGCGCTCGCCTCGTCCGCTCCTATGCTGCTGTGCTGCCTGCCGCTGATTGGTAATGCTGTTGCGCCGTTTGCCGCTGCTGTTGCTGTCCGCGCTGCTGCGCTGCCGTCGGTAGCCGCTGCTGCTTTGCTCCTAGCCGCCGGCGCCGTGCGCTCCTTCCCGGCCCGGGCGTGGCCTCGAATCCGCCCGCGCTGCCCCCTCGACACACTGCGGCGGCTGTCGCCGAGGCCGGCGGCCCCCTTTGTGGCGTCGGACCTGCAAGCGGGCGCACGCCCCGCCCAGCACGCCACCGCGCGCGCACGAGCGCGCCGGTCCTGCTCGCCTCCCCTCAAGTGGCCTCCCCGCTCGGTCGGGTTCTAGCAGCCGCTGCGCCTAATCGGGCTGCGGCATCGCCCGCACCCGTATACCCACTAAGGCCCATGGCCTAATGACAGCCGGGGCCCAGCCCCTGGAACATTTTTCTTAAAAAAAATAAAAAAATTATAATACTATAAATAAAATATTAATTAATTAATTAATTAACTAACTTAATTAACCTATGTTAGTTAATCTAATTAGCTAACTAAACTATTTAAAACTGTTAGTTAGGATAACAGTCAATGACTAACGGACCCCACAAGTCAGTTTGACTGGTCAACAGTCAGAGTAGACCGCTGACGTCATGCTGACGTCACGATGACATCATAAATGCATTTTTGAATTAAATTAATTCTGTAAATTCTAGAAAATGATTAAAACTTTGAAAATCAATATAAAATAATCCGTAACTCGGATGAAAATAATTTATATATGAAAGTTGCTCAGAACAACGAGACGAATCCGGATACGCAGCCCGTTCGTGCACCACACGTTCCTAGCATAGCCAACCTGCAACAATACCCCTCTGTTTCATGTGTCCGAAAACGCGAAACACCGGGAGTACTTTTCTAGATGTTTTCCCCCTTCGTTGGTATCACCTCCTACCACATTAGGTCACACGTAGCACCGCGTTTTGCCATGTTATGCTTTGTGGTGCGATATTTGCTTTATATTTACTGTTTCTCCCCCCTCTTCTCTGCGATAGACACCAGGACTGAGACTGCTGACGGTGCCACTATGATCGACTGCGTCGACGATGACCCCTCCTTCTTGCCAGAGCAACCAGGCAAGCCCCCCCCCTTGATCACAAGATATCGCCTATTCTTCTCTCTACTGCTTGCATTAGAGTAGTGTAGCATGTTACTGCTATCGAATAATCCTATTCTGTTGCATAGCATGTCATTGTTGCTACAACTGTTGATACCTTTACCTGCTATCCTAATGCTTAGTATAGGATGCTAGTATTCCATCAGTGGCCCTTCATTCTTGTCCGTCTGCCATGCTATACTACCGGGCCGTGATCACTCGGGTGGTGATCACGGGTATATTTTTACTATTACATACTCATGATGATAATTCGGATATGGGGGCTGAAGGGGCAGGTGGTTCCACACAGGTAGTGGTGGGCCTGGGTTCCCGGCAGCCCCTGATGCTTACTTTGTGGCGGAGCAACTGGGCGGGTTGCGACCAACTAGGAGACAGGTGAGCCTGGCCCTGGTCGTTGTCCGCGGTTATTTCATAATAACACGTTTAACGGGATCTTGGTATTTGATCTGAGTCTGGCCATTGGCCTATACGCACTAACAAGCTACGTGGGAATAGTTATGGGCACTCGACGTCGTGGTATCAGCCGAAGCCTTCTTGACGTCAGTGACTTAGCGGCGCGCGTCGGATTGGACTGGAAAGCCGCTCTGGTATTAAGAGCGGCTAGGTCTGCTTACCGACCGCCCTCGCAACGTGCAGGTGTGCATTGGGAGATGGGCCCAGACCCTCGTGTGCTTAGGGTTTAGACCGGCGTGCTGACCTCTCTGTTGTGCTTAGGTAGGGCTACGACGTGTTGATCTTTCGAGGCCGGGCATGACCCCGGAAAGTGTGTCCGGCCAAATAGGATCGAGCGTTCTGGGTTATGTGGTGCACCCCTGCAGGGAAGTTAATCTATTCGAATAGCCGTGTCCCTCGGTAAAAGGACGACCCAGAGTTGTACTCTGACCTCATGACAACTAGAACTGGATACTTAATAAAACACACCCAGACAAGTTCCAGATACAACCCGGTGATCGTTTTCTCACAGGGCGACGAGGGGAGGATCGCCGGGTAGGATTATGCTATGCGATGTTACTTGGTGAACTTACCATCTACTCCCTTCTACTGCTGCAAGATGGAAGCTGCCAGAAGCGAGGATACTTGTTACCTTCCAGCTACTCTCTTCTACTACTGGAAGATGGAGGTGGCCAGAAGCGTAGTCTTCGATTGGATTAGCTATCCCCCTCTTATTCTGGCATTCTGCAGTTTAACCCACATATATTACCCCTTTACATAGATACCATTTCATATGTAGTATAGATCCTTGCTTGCGAGTACTTTGGATGAGTACTCACGGTTGCTTTGCTCCCCCTTTTCCCCTTTTGTCCCTTCTTCTCGGATGACGCAACCAGATGGTGGAGTTCAGGAGCCAGAGGATCCCGAAGATGTTTCTACGTGGAGTTCGGCTTCGAGGAGTAGTTAGGAGGTCCCAGGCAGGAGGCCTTGCCTTTTCGATCGTTGTTACTTTTGTGCTAGCCTTCTTAAGGCAAACTTGTTAACTTATGTCTGTACTCAGATATCTTTGCTTCCGCTGACTCTTGTGTATTTGAGCCCTCGAGGCCCCTGGCTTGTAATATAAAGCTTGTATTATTTTAATTTGTTTCTAGAGTTGTGTTGTGATATCTTCCAGTGAGTCCTTGATCTTGGTCGTACACATTTGCGTGCATGATTAGTATACGGACAAATCGGGGGCGTCACAAGTTGGTATCAGAGTCGACTGCCTGTAGGAACCCCCCTTTCCAACTCCTTGGCCGAAGTTGAGTCTAGTCGTTGAAAAACTTTTACTAACTTGGCTGTGTGGCTCACGGGCCCACGTCGCCATTGGGTGGTATTAGGATCTCTTATTCCCCGTCCTTACTCTGGGACTCTGATCTCTCTTCTATTCGGGTTAAATAAATTTATTAACTTTAGCACTAGGTTATCATAACTGATTCTCCCGAAGAGCCCTCGTTCCTGAAGATCACCTACTTCGTCAGAAGATTCTGAGGATGTCCCTCGATATTTTCCCGAGACTCGTGTGCTCATCGCCTTTGCAATTCACTGCCACCGATATATCCCTATGGATATCTGCATGCACTTGTCATTCTCATGACCATTCCTCGTCGCACTTGTTGATACAAGATGCCTCGAAATATTCTCGGTTGTCCTGAGAATCCTTTGAGTTTACTGCCCTGTAGTTTTATTTAGCATGAAAACCCTTACGGTTATTTCCTCACATTTATTGAGGATCCGTTCTTCTCAATTGTTCACGTGTCTCACCAAATTCTTCGGAATACTTTTCGATCTTTCGAAAATCCTCTACAGCCTGTTACTCTTGAAATTCTTTCCTGCTTGCATTATGGTTAATTCCATATGACTAGTAGTCTTTGTTAACATCACTTGTCTTAGCCATTTTGAGCATAATTATTCAATGTGTGCGTATGCACGCAGTCATCAGGTTATCCCTTTTAAAATTATCTTTCTGGCTCAAATGTCATTCCATACATGAGTTGGTTTTCAGCAATTCAAACCTTTATTGATTGTCCAACTAAGTGTTTTCCACTTGTCCATCCTTGATCAGAGCGTCTGCTTCTGATCCTTCGTTTTGGAAACCATAATTTCTTTCTATTTAAGAATCAGACTAATCAGGTGATTCTTGAATCTGATGCCTCTCATTCTTTCTTCTTCTGAGTGAGTACCGATACTCACATCAGCTCCGTTGTGGATCGCCCGATCCGTTGTTGGATTGTTATCCAACAGTGTCCTTCATATTCAATTACCTTGTGAGTTCTTCCCGTGATACATAATTCCTTTGGTAAATTGTATCCTCTGCTTGGCCAACCATGCTCTGCTTTTGAGCTTGAGTATTTACTTTTGAAACTTGTGGTATATGTTACTAAAATGTCCGATGGGTTAAACCTATGCCTTCCCCTAATGTGTGAGAACCCAAAAGTTTTCACAAGTCATACTCTTCCGTTCTACCAAATAAAATTCCAACACTACAAGTTTATCAAAGCGAGAGGTGAATGAAATGCTATGCATTAAAGAAATGGGAGTCAACCTTGAACTTTGTGTTCATGCCCATGAAAATTATGTAGACTATCTCGGAAGCTTCTTGCAAAATGATTATCCAGCTGTATGATTCTTTCGGTATTCTTGAATAGATTCCTTACAGTTATGGTTCTGACCATGCTGTCCTGATCTAATATATCTGATGGGAATTCATTCCAGTACCTCGTCTATTTTGGCAAGGTTGAAGTATCTACTGTCATAGGACAACGAACCAGTTCTACTTCTATGATGTTCTACCTTCGAGTATTACCCCCTGGTATCTTGAAGATGTCTTGCCATTGCACCACATCTTACTAGCTTTGTTGAAGTAATGTCTTTCCTTGTCGTAATAACTCTACGGGTTCTGGGTTGTTGTCAACCGAGGACACCGACTAGTGAAATTATTCTGCATTACAAATCAAATACCCCTAGTATTTTTACTTGGAAATTCTGAACTCAATCTGGTCATTCCAAGACTATCGGCTGCATCCTGGTCTTGCTATCTTTGACTGTGCTACCTCGTCCTTCTCTGGTGCACGAATTCTTCAGTGTGTGAGCACGACTTACGTCGAGCTTCCAACATCATGTTGCTTGTCTTGAAAGGAAACTTTGGTTCCAAGCTTGCATCTTATATATTGATCCTATAACTGGCTACTTCGTCATTCCCTTGCTTGTTACTGTTGTTGTTTGATTGCATCCTCTTGAAACCAACCGGCAAATGTGTCGGATCACCTTCAACACTTTGACTTCTTCCAAGATGTCAACTGTGTTCATGATGAGAAATACCATCCTTTCCCTCGATGATTTTTATTATCATCGACAACACCCTTGACTTCCTTTCATTGCGAACTTGTCCACATTATGAATACAACTTGCTTTCCAGCTAGTGTTGTGTTCTCCATTGAAGTATTACTGTCTTCTATGTCGAGAATGTTGTGGGGATTGCTCCACCTCTTAGAAATTCTCGGTATGAAGATACTTCTCATCATCACCATTCTTCCTTGGTCCCCGTGTTGTTTTTAACCGGGATAACAATATGCTAACGATGTTGCTTGAGTTATATACTTCTAGCAATCCTATTGCTATGAAGTTAACGATCGACAGTTCGTTCTTAGACTGTTGGTTATTGAATCATCACTCTAACATTGATCTTGCTGCCTAAGGTCATATTTCGGGCACACCTTTCAACTGATGATTAACGGTGTATGTTTTCCTCGAGCATACAACATTATTATTAATTGAATTGACAAGTGTCATCTTCTTGTTCACATTATTGTGGAAATCCATCCGTTTGGAATTCTCGATGAATTGTCGTTGAGCCCATCAGCCACCTTCTCATCCTCTCCTTGGTTTAATGATGAACTCTTGTTTCGGGAACCCACTCCCATAGTTCATTTCCCGAGAATCTTGCCATGTCATTTTGTCGATTTGTGTTGCACCTTTTCTTCTCGAACATCCTGAGTCTGAGGTATCATGACTGTGCAAGATGTCACCACCCTTCCTACTTTCAACCCACATGGTGGGCCCATAACCCACAGGTACACGGGATCGAAACCTGACTCTTCTATACAACCTTGATTCTAAAGTATCATTTACACTTGGCTCGTAAGTAATTCACGAGCTAAATGGTATACCATGTTTCATCCTGGTATCAAACACATTAATTGTTCTCATTGCTCAAGCCCCCGTTTCAGCTTTTGTTTAGGCATCGAATGAGTGCCTACCCATTTGGAACTTTTGTACCATCGCATATTGCTCTCAAGGAGTTCACTACAATACTACTCGTAGGGTACTTCGTGTATTTCCCAATTAGTTCACCGTCAGATGCCCAGCCTTGTGGAGACGCGTTCTTCCAAAATTTCCCCCCTTATCGCGTTCGTAGGACGATGGAGATCCAGTAGAAAGGAAGACAACTTGATCACGATGACTGGCAGGGAAATGAAGACATCAACGAAAGGGATCAACCTCTACGAAAGGGCAGCCAAGACCGGGAAGACTCGTTAGCTTTTCGCTACCAGCACTTTTCCCCCCTTACTCCATCGCTTGAATCTCGGGACGAGATTTCTTGTAGTGGAGGAGAATTGTGACGCCCGGGTAATCAAGCTACAGTAACCCTCTGGTAATGATGCCACGTCACCACAATTACTATTGCTAATCTCGCGTTAGCTCAAATTCAAATTCCAAATCAAGTCAAACAATTAATTTTTTCAATTGTCAAAACTAAAATGTCCTAGATGTGTCATATCATCCATAACAAATTATGGTGGTGAAACCAACATATTCTTATATGTTTAAAAGCCCTAAGATAATAGAAACATGGGCTAAAACAATTATTTAAATGCTTTTAACATTATATAAATAATATATAAATTATTTTGTGCTAAACTGTAATGTGGCAGACTAATTTGTGACACTAAATTAGGTGCAAGAATTATGTTTTGTAAAACTAAAACAATATGAAAAGGAATTAGAAAATAGAAATAAAAATAAAAAGGAAAATAAACAAACAAAAAAAGAAGAAGGAGGAAACCTCCCTCCCCCACTGGGCCTCAGCCCAGCTGGCCACCAGGGCAACCAGGCCGGCCCACCTAACCCCCCTTGTTCCCCTTCCTCTGTTCACCCCACCCCCGTGGACGCAGAGCGCCCGTCCACGGCTTCGATGGCCATGGGGCGGCCATCCGGCACCCCCCGGTGACTACTAAATACCCCCGCACACTCCCTCTCGCCCTCGCGCTTCAGATCCACCCACGCCCGAGCGCTGCCATGGCTATGCCGCCGCCGTCCACATAGCTACGGCCGCCGCCTCACCTCTCCGACCTGTCCGCTCGCTCCACCTCCGTAGGGCACGCCTCCGCATCAAGCCGCGCGGCACCGGATGACCCGAAATGCCTTCTACGACGCCGTCTATCTCCTATGCATCATGATTCTCGGCCTCGTCTTCCTCCTTCAGCCACCGCGATGCCTCCGACGAATCCGATGTCGCTGCAGCTAGTAAGCTACCAACGAGCCCCCGTGCGCTCCCAGGGTGAGCTCCCGTTCTCCCCTCCCCCACTATGCATCGTCTCGCTCACCCCTTAGCTCGCCCCGCCATGGACGAAGCTCGTCGTCATTGTTTACCTCACCACCGCGGCCACCGCACGCGCAGCTCACGTCCGAGTCCTGCGTCGTGCTCAGCACGCCCCCAGAAGACGAACGCCGCCCCCAGTGCCGCCTACCGTGCTCTGTGGCCTCGGGTTCACTCCTGACCGAGCTCCGATTGCCGCAGACCTCGTCGCCAGCGCCGAATTTGGCCAGCCCGGGTCGAACTACTACCACCACTGGACGTCCCTCTTCACACTCATTCGATTGCATCCTTCTGCGCGCGTTTTGGACGCCAGAGGACGGATCCCGTCACTGCCGCTTGGCCCCGGCTGTGCCCGTTGCCGGACTCGCCACCGCGCCATCCTCGGCCGCGCGCGCCCACTCGTCGCCCGCGCCCGCCTCGTCCGCTCCTATGCTGTTGCGCTGCCTGCCGCTGCTTGGTACTGCTGCTGCGCCGCTTGCCGCTGTTGTTGCTGGCCGCGCTGCTGTGCTGCCATCGGTAGCCGCTGCTGCTTTGCTCCTAGCCGCCAGCGCCGTGCGCTGCTCCCCAGCCTGGGCGTGGACTCGAATCCGCCCGCGCCGCCCCCTCGACACACTGCGGCGGCTGCCGCCGAGGCCGGCGGCCCCCTTTGTGGCGTCGGACCTGCAAGCGGGCGCACGCCCCGCACGGCACGCCGCCGCGCGCGCACGAGCGCGCCGGTCCTGCTCGCCTCCCCTCGAGCGGCCTCCCCGCTCGGTCGGGTTCTAGCGGCCACTACGCCCAATCGGGCTGCGGCATCGCCCGCACCCGTATACCCACTAAGGCCCGTGGCCTAATGATAGCCGGGGCCCAGCCCATGGAACATTTTTCTTTTAAAAAATAAAAATATATTATAATAATAATATAAATAAAATATTAATTAATTAATTAACTTAATTAACCTATGTTAGTTAATCTAATTAGCTAACTAAACTAATTAAAATTGTTAGTTAGGATAATAGTCAATGACTAACGGACCCCACAAGTCAGTTTGACTAGTCAACACTCAGAGTAGACCGTTGACGTCATGCTGATGTCACGATGACGTCATAAATGCATTTTTGAAATAAATTAATTCTATAAATTCTAGAAAATGCTTAAAACTTTGAAAATCAATATAAAATAATCCGTAACTCGGATGAAAATAATTTATATATGAAAGTTGCTCAGAACGACAAGACGAATACGGATACGCAGTCCGTTCGTTCACCACATGTTCCTAGCATAGCCAACCTGCAACAATACCCCTCCGTTTCATGTGTCCGAAAACGCGAAACATCGGGAGTACTTTTCCGAATGTTTGCCCCCTTCGTCGGTAACACCTCCTACCGCGTTAGCTCACACGTAGCACCGCGTTTTGCCATGTTATGCTTTGTGGTGCGATGTTTGCTTTATATTTACTGTTTCTCCCCCCTCTTCTCTCCGATAGACATCGGGACTGAGACTGCTGACGGTGCAACTGTGATCGACTGGGTCAACGATGACCCCTCCTTGCCAGAGCAACCAGGCAAGCCCCCCCCCCCCTTGATCACAAGATATCGCCTATTATTCTCTCTACTGCTTGCATTAGAGAAGTGTAGCATGTTACTGCTATCGAATAATCCTATTCTATTGCATAACATGTCATTGTTGCTACAACTGTTGATACCTTTACCTGCTATCCTAATGCTTAGTATAGGATGCTAGTATTCCATCAGTGGCCCTTCATTCTTGCCCATCTGCCATGCTATACTATCGGGCCGTGATCACTCGGGTGGTGATCACGGGTATATTTTTACTATTACATACTCATGATGATAATTCGGATATGGGGGCTGAAGGGGCAGGTGGTTCCACACAGGTAGTGGTGGGCCTGGGTTCCCGACAGCCCCCTGATGGTTACTTTGTGGCGGAGCGACAGGGTAGGTTGCGACCACCTAGGAACAGGTGGGCCTGGCCCTGGTCATTGTCCGTGGTTATTTCATAATAACACGTTTAACGAGATCTTGGTATTTGATCTGAGTCTGGCCATTGGCCTATACACACTAACCAGCTACGTGGGAATAGTTATGGGCACTCGACGTCGTGGTATCAGCCGAAGCCTTATTGACGTCAGCGACTTAGCGGCGCGCGCCGGATTGGACTAGAAAGCCGCTCTAGTATTAGGAGCGGCTAGGTCTGCTTACCGGCCGCCCTCACAACGTGCAGGTGTGCATTGGGCGATGGGCCCAGACCCCCGTGCGCTTAGGGTTTAGACCGGCGTGCTGACTTCTCTATTGTGCTTAGGTAGGGATGCGACATGTTGATCTTCCGAGGCCGGGCATGACCACGGAAAGTGTGTCTGGCCAAATGGGATCGAGCGTGCTGGGTTATTTGGTGCACCCCTGCAGGGAAGTTAACCTATTCGAATAGCCGTGTCCCTCGGTAAAAGGACGACCCGGAGTTGTACAGTGACCTCATGACAACTAGAACTGGATACTTAATAAAACACACCCAGACAAGTTCCACATACAACCCGGTGATCGCTTTCTCACAGGGCGGCGAGGGGAGGATCGCCGGGTAGGATTATGCTATGCGATGTTACTTGGTGAACTTACCATCTACTCCCTTCTACTGCTGCAAGACGGAGGCTGCCAGAAGTGAGGATACTTGTTACCTTCTAGCTACTCTCTTCTACTGCTGCAAGATGGAGGTGGCCAGAAGCGTAGTCTTCGATTGGATTAGCTATCCCCCTCTTATTCTAGCATTCTGCAGTTTAACCCACATATATTACCCCTTTACACAGATACCATTGCATATGTAGTATAGATCCTTGCTTGCGAGTACTTTGGATGAGTACTCACGGTTGCTTTGCTCCCTGTTTTCCCCTTTTGTCCCTTCTTCTCGGATGACGCAACCAGATGGTGGAGTCCAGGAGCCAGAGGATCCCGAAGATGTTTCTACGTGGAGTTCGGCTTTGAGGAGTAGTTAGGAGGTCCCAGGCAGGAGGCCTTGCCTTTTTGATCGTTGTTACTTTTGTGCTAGCCTTCTTAAGGCAAACTTGTTAACTTATGTCTGTACTCAGATATCTTTGCTTCCGTTGACTCTTGTGTATTCGAGCCCTCGAGGCCCCTGGCTTGTAATATAAAGCTTGTATTATTTTAATTTGTGTCTAGAGTTGTGTTGTGATATCTTCCAGTGAGTCCCTGATATTGGTCGTACACATTTGCGTGCATGATTAGTGTACGAACAAATCGGGGGCGTCACACAAGGTCCTTGCTCTAACTTGGCCCGTGATATGGGTACAACATGCATATAATGTCCTAAAGTATATCTACTTTGTTGCAATGCCATGTGCTTAGCATGCTGATCATGCATGTAAATATGTCATGCCTTCCTGTTTTTCAGTACCTATTCCATTCATGATAACATGTTTTCAAATTCAAGTACTGTCATTCTACTCTATCGCAATGCCATCTGCTTAATTTGGACATCATGCTTCTGAATATCTTTTGCATTGTTATTCATCAGTATGTACTTCATCTGTCTACCATACCATGTTTTTTTACATTGAAGTGTTGTTCTAGTGCTCTGTTGCAATGCCATCTTAGTTTCCCAATCATACACTTGTATGCTGCCTTAGTTTTTTCTGTACGTATTCCGCTAGCATACAATTTTACATTCAACTAGTGTTTTTTATTGTGTTGTCCTGTCGTATCCCTAGCTCTTACACCATACTCCCTCTGTCCGGATTACATGTTGCCGAAATGGATAAAAAAAGGATGTATCTAGAACTGAAATACGCCTAGACCCATCCATTTTTTTCCGGATGGATGGAATACATGTCAATATGTCATGCCTTTCTATTCTTTAGTACCTATTCCATCTCTCTGATGTAGCATGTTTTATAATTGAAGCACCATTCTTCTATACAAGGCATGCAAGGGGCAGACGACTATGTTAGAATCTGAAGGGCTACAAACCAGGTCTTTGCAAAAGATCCAAATGCCAGGAGATAATAAACCGACTCCAGTTTATATAGATACTGCTCCAGCATAGAGAAACCCAACTCCTACTGATAATAAGCAGATTCCAGTGGCCAAAGAACTAGTCCACTCCAGTCCAGCAAAAATATGTCAACTCCATTCTAAGAAGCGTGTGCGTATCCTTTCATCATGAAATTTTATAGCATGCCGATCATATTTTCTACATGTTTCTTACCCATCTCTCTTTTAGAAAATAAGCTAACAGATAGAAGAATTTCTGCACTGGTATCGTCTGTGAGGAAAGATTCCTGCAGGAATTCTCTGTACTCCAATGCAGATGTAAGTACCTGTTGTATATCACTATATTTTTACATCAGCATGTATTTTGTTAATCGGCGTGAATCCAACCTTTATCTAATCTAAATTTAGTTGTAGAAAAATGTATGATTAAAGGCCACAATGTTGATTTTTGTAAGGAAATATGCCTGGTAGTTTTGCATCCTGAGCTGCATGAGTGTACTATCTCATATTAGTGGGTTTGATTACTTTGGTTCTGCAGTGGGTTTTTAGTGTTTTTTTATTGTGTTGTCCTGTCGTATCCCTAGCTCTTACATCATACTCCCTCCGTCCGGATTACATGTCACAGAAATGGATAAAACTGGATGTATCTAGAACTGAAATACACCTAGACCGATCCATTTATTTCCGGATGGAGTGAATACATGGAAATATGTCATGCCTTTCTATTCTTCAGTACCTATTCCATCTCTGTTGTAGCATGTTTTATAATTGAAGCACCATTCTACTATATAAGGCATGCAAGGGGAAGACGACTATGTTAGAATCTGAAGGGTTGCAAACCAGGTCTTCGCAAAAGATCCAAACGCCAGTAGATAGTAAACCAACTCCATTTTTCATAGATACTGCTCCAGCACAGAGAAACCCAACTCCCACTGATAATAAACAGATTCCAGTGGCCAAAGAACTAGTCCGCTCGAGTCCAGCAAAAGAATGTCAACTCCATTCTAAGAAGCGTGTGCGTATCCTCGCATCATGAAATTTTATAGCATTCTGACCATATTGTCTACATGTTCCTTACCCATCTCTCTTTTAGAAAATAAGGTTAAATGATAGAATATTTCCTTCATTGGCATTATATTCGAGGAAAATATCTTGCGGGAATTCTCTGTGCTCCAATGCTGATGTAAGTACCTGTTGTATATCACTATATTTTTACATCGGCATGTATTTTGTTAATCGACGTGAATCCAACCTTTTTTCTGATCTAAAATTAGTTGTAGCAAAATGTAAAAGGCGCCAATGTTAATTTTTGTAAAGAAAACTACCTGGTAGTTTTGCATACTGAGCTGCATGAGTGTACTATCTCATATCATGCACATTACTGAATTGTAGTGCTGCTATGGTTGCCCATTCATTCATTGTGTCAATGTTGCTTTCGTATTACCTTACCTGGTTGATGATATTTGTGCCATATTTTGTTAATTTGGTGTTGGCTAGTTGCCCAAACATTCGTTGTGCTAATGTTGCTTTCCTATTATCTGACTTGGCCAATTATAGCAATGCTAGTGTCTTAATTTGGTGCAGGCTGCTGAAGATAAGAAGACAAACTCTGAAAACAGCAAGGCAACCCCATTGTTTCTTTCCAATAAATCTAGGCCAGGTAATATGCCAATAACTCATGATTAATCTGTTTGGTTCCCCTCCTAATTTATGTTATCATGCAGTGGTTGAGACACTCTCCCCTATCAATAATACAAGCCTGCCAAAATCTCCATCTGAATCTATTGAGTATCCTCTGTCTTGAATGCAACGGAAAAAATGTATGCTTGTGAACCAATTAATGGCTGAAGGAATGATGGAAATGGTGGAGGAATCAGAGGTGCAGAGTCATGTTACACAACAACTGATCATTCAGAGACAATGTAGCAAAGCAGCAAGAACTTGCCCACATGCTTATGGGCGTCATCCGTGCCGAGGTTGCAGATTGTGACGTTGTAGATCGTTAGGTTCTTTTCATTTATTTGCACTGGCATCAATCTTTGATTGCCTAGTGGATGTAATTTCCTATAATATATGTTGGATGTGCAACATTTTTCCCTGTATGCCGTACCTTTGCTTGATCAGTTTTGGTCCTGTGCATAATTGCTCGTCGTAATGGACTCAAATTATCTAATTTGGCCTAAAGATATGTACGAACTTTAGTGGGCCCATTAAGTTAATGGGCCGTTACAAGGCCGAAAGTTAATAGTCGGCCCTCTTAACTCCCGGGTCGTTAACATGCTGACATCTAAGCGGGCAACAGGTGGGCCCAATTGATTTCACGGGCCGTTAACAGGTCGTTACTAAGTTCGGGCTACATATGGCCCAACTATACTGTGGGCCTTTAGCAGGCCGAAAGAGACAGCGGGCTTGTACTGGACCATGAAGAGCATGGGCCACTAAGAGGCCGAAAGTTAGGTCGTATTGTAAATGGCCCAACTGTGTTGTGGGCCTTTAGCAGGCCGAAAGAGAAACCGGGCTGGTATTGGACCATGAAGGGCATGGGCCGTTAAAAGGCCGAAACTCAGGTCCGACTACAAATGGCCCAACTCATTTATGGTCCGTTAACAGGCTGAAAGGCACACAGGGCCGGGAATAAGCCCAACACTTAAATGGGTCGCAAAAAGGCCAAAACTCAGGTCCGACTACAAATGGCCCAACAGATATATGGGCTGTCACCAGGCTGAAAGAAACACCGGGCCGGAAATTGGCCCAACACTTAAATGGGTCGCTAAAAGGCCGAAACTCAGGCCCGACTACAAATGGCCCAACTGATTTATGGGTCGTCAACAGGCTGAAAGACACACCGGGCCAGAAATTAGCCCAATATTTAAATGGGTCGCTAAAAGGCCGAAAGATGTACATCGTGAAAATTGGCCCATCCACTGAATGGTCCGTTAACAGGCCGAAATCTCATCGGGCCGATATTGAGCCCAAATATATAGTGGGATGTTAATGGGCTCGAACTGACGATGGGCTGCAATGGTGTCAAATCGTTGACGGGCCGAATTGGCACATATCGTATGGGTCGTGGGCTTAAATGGACCTGACACAAGTAGGCCTTATATGGGCCGGCCTGCTATTTTTCACTTGGCGGACCTTTTTCACCTGAATGGGCCACTGTTGGGCCATGCCACGTGTCGACCTGTCATAGGCGCCACCTGTCCAATGAGTGGATGACATCTGTCCCAACGGTGAGGCAACACGTGTTTCCTCCGGCCAATCATGATTTTACACGTGGAAAATCCCCATTGGTCGGGGCTGTTAACGGGTTATCGGATCCAAAACCGGACCCGATAGCTTAACGGCGTTCCATTATGATGGATGCTGATACGTCTCAAACGTATCTACTTTTCCAAACACTTTTGATATTGTTTTGACCTCATTCTTGCATGATTTGGACTAAACTAACCCGGACTGACGCTGTTTTCAGCAGAGCTGCCTGTATGGTTTATTTGTGTGCAGGAAAACAGATTTATCAGTATCTCAGAAAAATCCACGAAAAATCACAGAAAATCCACGCACCCGAAGGAACCAGATGCCAGAAGTGGGGCCAGGGGGTGCCCAGGCACCCTGTGGGCGCGCCCCCCCCCCCTGGGTCGCGCCGGGGGGGCGCCTGGGTGGGGCCCACACCCCCTGGTGCCCTACTTTAGCCCGTATTTTTACTCCCGACGAAAAAACCCTAGATCAGAAGTTCTTTCGCAGTTTTTCGTCCCGGAGCCGCCGCCACCCTCTGTTCTTCCTCGGGAGGGCTAATCTGGAGGCTGATTTGGCCTCCGGAGAGGGGAGATCATCGCCATCGTCATCATCATCACCACTCCATCCTCCCTCCATGACTTCTCCCTCCATGTGTGAGTAATTCCCCTGCTGTAGGCGAAGGGGATGGTAGGGACTGGATGAGTTAGATCATGTAATAGTTTATCAGATCGTTGGGGGCATGTTGCCTATCATCTACTATGGTGTTTATCATCTTTGCTACAACTTGTTATTCTTAATGCTTGACACTTAGGGCCCGAGTGCCATGATTTCAGATCTGAACCATATGTGTTTGAATGAATATATTTGTGTTCGTGATCCTATCTATGAGTTGTATGCACCTGTTACGGTTCGGAACCGGCGATCCCAAAAGTGACAGCTTGGGACACCAAAGGGGATGGTCCGTAGTTTGAGGATTACATGTATCCATTGAGTTCATTGCTTTGTTCCGGTGCTCTTTGACAAGAGCACCTTAATATCCATAAGTTCCTTTTGGCCCCGTACATAGCGGGATGGTAGGACAAAAGATGTTGTGCAAGTTCTTATTGCAAGCACGTACAACTACCTACGGGATACATGCCTAATGTTTGATATTTGCCTAGATGATCATTACTTTTCCGTGTGCCGTGCCCCAAGTTAGAATCTATCTCATCCATGCAGCGCCCAACCATCCATCTCCCTAGCCTACAGTATTTTAAACCTTGCTTGTCACTAGTTGCTACTTTTGCTATTTACTTCGCTATCTACTGTTGATATTTACTTTTGCTGTTTACTTTTACTATTACTATCATCACTATCATATCACTGTTACCACTTATCTTTTGTTGCAAGTAAGTATATTTCAGGTGCGGTTGAATTGACAACTCAACTGTTAAAGCTTATAAATACTCTTTGGCTCGCCGTGTGTCGAATCAATAAATTGGGTTATTCTTACCCGCGAAGACTATCTCGATCCCTTACGGTTGAGGGTTATCAAGTACCGTTTTCTGGCGCCGTTGCCGGGGAGCATAGCAATATTTACAAGTCTACTTGAGGTATCCTACCTGCTGCACTTTATTCACTCTGGGTAAGAAAGGAGACCCCAAGGTTCCGATCTTACTATCCACTACAAGAAGAGGTACTGCTCTGAGCACTAGTGCTACGCTTGATTCACCTTCCGTTATGAGTAAGTTTGCCTCACCACCACCACATGATGCTCCTACTGAATCTGTTACTATGTCTGATACTCTTGATGATGCTTCTACTACTTTTGATGATATTAGTTCGCTTGGTTATGCTCTTGAGAAACAAATTGCTGATGCTGCTAAAAAGTCTGGAATTGAACTCCCTATTAGTCGCTACCCTATTGGTGAAACTTATGATTATCCTGATTTGAGTAAACTCAAAGAGAGTCTCCTTGATGGTGATTACTATATATAGATGAAGAATTATGCAGGGAACTGACAGAGTTTTCCGGCTCTGACCCCGAAGCTATTAAGAAACTATTTGAAAAACACTCTTTGAAGAACAAAACTGTTCCTAATCCTGAATTTGCTACATCTCCTATATGCATTGATGATCCTGATTTTGATTTCTCTGTTGATCTTTCACTTATACCTATGGTTGAAGCTGACCCCTTTTATGGCAGAGAAAATGATGATGCTATTGCACACCTAACTTGGTGAGCTAGGTAGCCTGTTTACCACAGATGAAAATATACGCTACTTTTATGTGACCAAGCTTCTTCCTTTCTCGTTGAAGGAAGGTGCTAAAGCATGGTATGATTCACTCCCATACGGTTCCATTAAGAGTCCTCAGGACTTAGCTCACTCTTTTGTTGATAAGTACTTTCCTGCTCATATGCAACATGCTGCTTTACAAAGAATTTATAACTTTAAACAGTTGCAGGATGAGTCCCTCCCTAAAGCTTGGGGGAGGTACTGCGGTCTGATTCGGGCTAGACCAGACATGAAATCCCTAAGAATGAATTGATCGATATATTCTATGCTGGTCTAACTGATGAATCCAGGTCCTATTTGGACAGTTGTGCTGGTTGTGTTTTCAGGAAAAGAACACCGGACGATGCGGAAGATTTAATGGGCAGGATTGCCAAAAACCATGAAGATTGGTCCGTCCCTGAACCACCTCCACCAACAAAGAAGAGGGGCATGTTTGTTCTAAGCCCCGAGGATATGCGAGAAGCAAAGAAGTCTATTAAAGATAAAGGTATTAAAGCTGAAGACGTGAAGAATCTACCCCCTATTGAGAAGCTGTGTGAGCCTACCACTCACCCTCCTATGGTAGAGGTACACTCTCTTTTAGATTTCAACGCAAGTGACATCCCTCATGGTAAGCCTCCTGATCAATGTTTAGATGAGTTTGATAATTTTATTATGAAACGGAATCATTTCAATGAGAGGATAGAAAGTCAGTTGCATGATAATTCCCTTGCTATCAAAAGACTGCTTGATGTTTTAGATAGAACAGTTAATGATGTTCAATGTCTTGTGAAGCATTTTCGTATGGTTCAAACTCAGCTTGATCAAATTTCTAATGTGCAAAGAGATTTGCTTGCTAACAATGCCAAACAAGATAATTTGCAGGCTTTTGGGATTAAGACCCGAGGAGGAACTAGTACTCAAGATCCTCTCTATCCAGAGGGACATCTGAAGAGAATCGAGCAAGATTCTCAAATGCAGGAAGAAGAAATTCTTGTCTCTCCAAATAAGAAGAAACATAAAGAGACTGACAATTCTAATGATCCTATTGCAGATGAAGAGCCAGCTATTGATCCCAACAGTGTATCTATTTCCGATGCTGAGACTGAAGACGGTGCTGAACCTGAAGGTAATAATAATGAGAAGAATGATCCGCCTGAAGTTCGAGAAGAAGAAGCACCTGACAAACGTAAGAGGTACACTAAAGAAGACTTCATCGCAAGAAAACATGGGAAGGAGAGAGAACCATGGGTACAGAAACCCATGCCCTTTCCAGGTAAGTCAATCAAATCCAAAGAAGAAGAGCATTATAATAAGTTTTGTGAATGGATTAAACCTCTTTTTCTTCAAATCCCTTTGACTGATGCTATTAAGTTACTTCCTTATTCAAAATATATGAAAGGTATTGTCACTAACAAAAGAAAAGTTCCTAATGATGCAATATCTACTATGCTTGCTAACTATTCTTTCAATGGAAAGATTCCTGAGAAGCTCGGTGATCCAGGTATACCCACCATTCCTTGCTCCATAAAGAATAATTATGTCAAAACTGCTTTATGTGATCTTGGAGCAGGAGTGAGTGTTATGCATCTCTCTCTTTACGAGAGGCTTTGTTTAGAGAAACTAATTCCTACAGATATCTCCCTTCAGATGGCTGACAAGTCAACCGCTGTTCCGATAGGTATTTGTGAGGATGTTCCCGTAGAAGTTGCTAATTGTTTAATTCTTACTGATTTTGTTGTGCTTGACATGCCCGAGGATGGGAGCATGTCCATTATTCTTGGTAGACCTTTTCTTAACACCGCAGGTGCTATTATTGATTGCAATAAAGGGAAGGTTACCTTCCATGTGAATGATAAAGAACACACGGTATATTTTCCGAAGAAGACCGACAGGAGGCATGCCCTCAACTCTATAGAGAATATCGAGACCGTGAAAATTGGAGAATGGGACTGTCCACTACATGTGCCTCACAAATATAAAACTATCATGGTGGGGACAATGTCCATCAAAGTAAAGGTTTAGTAACTACTTCGTAGGAGGTGAGACTTTTTGCTCTATATATCGCTTGTTTGTTGGTAAGACTTGATCAACCTTACTAGTGAACATGTGTTATATGGATAAAAAGTTGAGCTTATTATGTTTTCATTTGTTTTTAGTTTTGTCCTACTTGCTGTACCAAGTAATTATGTTTTTGAAGCTTCACAATACTACTAACTGCTTCAAGTTTTCAGAGAGTTTCGCAGCTTTTTGAACTTCGAAAATTTTTCAACAGTGAAGTTTTCAGAAAAATTCCAGAAAAATTATAATAAAAATTTCCACAACGGGAGGGACCCAGAAAGTCCTGGGGCCAGCCAGGAGGGGCCACCAGTGGCCCAGGCGGCCAGCTGGCGCGGCCCAGCCCCTGGCCGCGCCCACAGGGCGCCTGGGGCCCACGGGACCCCCCCTCCAGGTATGTCTTCTTCCTCCCTCTCTCTTTTTCTCCAGAAACCCGAGTTCTGGTCTTGTTCTTGTGTTCTTGCTGTTCTTGGAGGTGATTCTTCGATCTCTCTCTATAGCCCATCATTTGAGCTGAAATTTTGAGCGAATACTCCCTGGTATGTGACTCCTCCACCCCTCCAATTAGATTTTTGATTGGTGACCTCATTTGTGAGTATTTAGTAGTTCTTGGTGCTGTAGAGATGAGCTTGCATGCATGTGTAGAAAGTTATTTTCCAAGTTTTGATGCAAGTTTATGCCTTGGGCAAGTGAGTTGAGTAGTTTGCCTTAGCTCACTTTGTTTTAATCCTCCTTTTTGTAAATTGTAAAAAAATTCAGAAATGAGTTTGTTAGGAAGGGCAAAAGGATGGCTTGAGAAGAGGAGGCCCGCACACTCCGATCCAGTCACTAGAGCCGCAGCTTCACCATCGACTGCTAGGGTGAGCTACAATGAAGATCATGTGCCCCTGGAGTTGTTGGAAGACACAAGTCCAGCACGTGCGATGACATTTCCATGTGATGAATTCATGGAAGCTACGGGAATCAAGGATGAGTTTTATAATCTTTGTGCTAATGCAGGTTTGACACGACTCGTCACGAGCCGTGTTACCCAGGATCAAAAACTCACCTCCAGTTTCATTAACTGTTTTAGATATAATCCTGATTCAGGTGCTATTGAGTTTAAAATTTATAATGATCTTATCACCATGACTTTGGGAAATTTTTGTGAAGTAATAGGTATGCCGAACGTTGGGAGGACGGCTAGGATGGCCACTCAGCCCTCCGAGCTGAAAACCGTCATCAACTCTCTCTGCAGCATGGGTACGAGGGATATTCATCGATCGAAGATCTCCAGCATCTTATTTCCTCACCTCAGGTATTTTGCATATTATATTGCTAGAGGGGTGTTAGCTCGTGACAACACGAGTGTCGGTGTACTAAGATAGGGGTACCTTAGTACCCCAACTTGTGCACGGGCAGTAGCAGCTTCCCGCGGCAGGGTCTACCACGTGCTTGCCGGAAACCTTTCTGGTCCCTATAAAGCCATTCAAGAACAAAGTATACAAGTCAGAAGATCAAGGCCTCGGCAAGTGGAGCTTGCCGGGAAGGCCGTCCCAGGCTCAAGGCTACCACTTTAGCACAAGGCCCTGGCAAGAGGAGCTTGCCAGGAAGACCAAGGAATGCACACCTCAAGAAGCGCCTCGACGCATCATGCGCCCCGGCAGGGCCCGGGGAGCGACAAGCTTCCGGGCCCGGCAAGGTCAAGGCCCCGGCAAGGTGCTTGCCGGGGAGAACTCACGCTGTGTGCCCGCGCTCCAGCTCGTCTACCCACGCGTCGCCCTGGGGCCCTTCCGGGGACGCGTGGCAGATGGCTGTGCAGCCTGGGGTACACGGTGGCAATCCACGGTGACGAGGCTACCGCCGTGTCGAATGGAGAAGCATGGACGGACACTTTTGGGGTCGACGGTGACGGGCATTTAATGCCCTTGTCCCCCACTGTCAAAGTTAGGTGATGACCACTGTTCATCCACTGTTCACGCACTATTCCCGCACTGTTACAACTACCACCACAGTTACATTTTTGCCCTCCTCTACGTTGACACCTGTCGGTGACCCCTTGGGCTATAAAAGGAGGCCCATGCACAACGTAGAAAGGGTTCGAACCTTTAGCAACTCTCTTGCTCGGTGTAGCTAGTACTGTAGCTCTTCAAGCTCCCGAGCTCAATACAACCAAAGCAGGAGTAGGGTTTTACGCGTCCGCGCGGCCCGAACCTGGGTAAACTGCCCGCGTGCCCTCCTCGATCTTCTCTTTGTGCTCCCTCCGCTCCCTTACCGCAACGTAGAAGGGGCTCCGGTCCCATAGGTGCTCGTGGGAGGACAGTTTCCCCCGACATCTTTGGCGCGCCAGGTAGGGGGCGTCGAGGTTGTGCGAACCTGATCCGGCGCTCACGCGGGCGCATTCTTCATCAACCTCTCCAGCTTCATCAACTTCATCAGCACCAACAAGGCTCCGAAGAAGAAGGCTTCGGAGGTCGGAGACCCGTCTGCGTCTGTTCCACCGCCACCAGAACCAACGATGGGTGGAGGAGACGCCGGCGGAAGGGTGGTTGCCGGTGAGGAAACTCACGGCGCCACCAAATCCAAGGACAAGACGGACGACCGGACAAATTCCAAGGCCTTGGTGTCCGTAGATGCGCCACGTCCATCTCAGCAGACGACAGGCCAGCAGCGCCATGGTATAGGAGGTACCATCCGCTTGCTGGGCCAAGGACAAGCCGGAGGATCGCGGGACGCTCAAGGCCATCGTCCTGGCACGAGCAAGGCGCGGTCGCCGGGTCGGGAGACTGCTCCTTCTAACCCTGTTAGGAGTCCGAGCATATCCCGCTCCTCGCACCACTCGCCCCCGCTCTCCTCCTCTCCAGCAGAAGCTCTCGCAAGAGCGCAACTACTCCTCGATTTCCCTCCAGCGGCAGACAAGGCCGAAGACTGGAGGGCGACGATTCATAGCCTCATCGCCTTCGCCAACAACGACACGCCGCAGCAGCCGGCGACATCACGGCCACGGCAAGTCGAGCAGACGAAGGCCGATGGCGACAAGACCGCCGGGGGTGCAACCACCGTGCACTCCCTGCCGCGGAAGCAGAAGACGCCACCCCGCCGGATTAACGTCGACGATGACTCCACGGCGTCGTCGGATCCGCGGGCTCGTCGGGACCAGCGCCAAGTCCTCGACGACCGGCGACAAGAAGACGCTCGGACGCGCATCGAGCGCCGACGAGAAACCAGGCGACAATCGGACCAGCGCGCTGGAACCGCTGTCGACACGTACGCTCCCGGTGAGCCAGGCGACTTGCCGTACGCGGCAGGTTGCCCTGCGTTCACCCGTGAGCTGCGGCGTGTCCAGTGGCCCAGCATGAAAAACTTCAAGCCCGACGTACCCGAGAAGTACGACGGCAAGACGCACCCCTCGGAGTTCCTCAGCATCTACACCATCGCGGTGCAGGCTGCCGGGGGACGCGACAAGAAGATACTTGCCAACTACTTCCCGCTAGTGCTTAAGCCGAACGTTCGTTCTTGGCTTATGCACTTGCCGGAAGGCTCCATTTCTTCGTGGGCAGATCTGTGCCACCAATTTGTTGGCGCCTTCACGGGCGGCCACAAACCCCACGGCCAGGAGAGTGATCTCCACATATTGGCCCAGAAGGAAGGAGAACCCCTACGCAAGTACATTCAACGGTTCAGCCGCGTGCAGCACAACATTCCCGATGTCCACCCTGCTGCGGTTATCAGCGCGTTCCACCAGAACGTGCGTAACCGCCGCATGCGGGAGGAGATGGCCATGACTAAGATCCGGGATGTCAGCGAGCTCTATGCTCTGGCTGACAAGTGCGCGCGCGCCGAAGAGGGGAGGAGACTCCTCGGAGAGGATACTGGCGTAGGGGGAAGCGACAGTGAGGACGCCGCCCCGGCAAAGAAGAGCCGGCGGCGGAACAATAGAAAAAAGAAGAGCAAGGAAGTGCTGGTCGTCGAGCAGTCCGGCAAGGAGGCTCCCGCCAAGAAGACACAGGCTGGCGGCTCCGGCAAGGAGCCTGCCCCTGTAGCGGTAGCCGACAAGCAAGACGGCTCCGACAAGCAATACTGCAAGATCCACCGCACCAAGGGCCACGACCTTTCAAACTGCAAGCGAGTCGAGTACCTCGTAGAACAGCAGAAGGCTGAATACGAGCGTCGCGACAAGGAGAAGGCCCAAGGTGGCGGGGGAGAGCCGAGCAAGAAGCGGCCATTCAATGGCCGGGGAGGACGCCGCGGCAAGGCCAAGCAGCGGCAAGGTGATCGACCTCCCCGGGGCCGCGACAAGGACGAGGAAGAAGACGACGACGACGACATGGAGGAAGGTGATAACAGCGAGCAGGAGTTCCAGAAGGCCACGGAAGTCCTGTGTGTCGACGGGGGCGCCTCTCTGCACACTTCCCACCGCCAACTCAAGCAGTGGGTGCGGGAAGTAAACGCAGCAGAGCCGCCCGTTGAGTCGCGCAGGCTGCTGAAGTGGTCCAGCACGCCCATCATTTTTGATCTTGAGGATCACCCTGACCGCACCACTGCGGTCGGGTGCTTGCCGATGTTGGTCTCACCAACTATCCGCAACCTCAAGGTCACCAAAATGTTGGTTGACGGCGGGGCCGGCCTGAACTTGATCTCCTCGGCTGTGATCAAGAAACTCCAGATCCCAGATGGCGAGCTCAAAGAGACCGGTTCGTTCCAAGGAATAAACCCGGGAAGGAGCAAGCCCAAGGGGAAGATCACTCTGCCCGTGACCTTTGGCGGGGAGCTCAACTTCAGGACGGAGAGGATAACCTTCGACGTGGCCGATATCCCATTGCCATACAATGGGATACTTGGACGTCCTGCCCTCGCAAAGTTCATGGCAGCTTCCCACTACGCCTACAACGTACTCAAGATGCTGGGGCCGATAAGCGTCATCTCTGTCCCTGGCGACAAGAAGGACGCGCTCATCTGCGCCGACAAGATATACCGGGACGCAGCAGCCGCAGCGGAGAGCAACACACTTGCCGCTGAAGCTCCCGGGGGGAAGAAGACCAAGTTCAAGTCCGACAAGTGCTCTGGGGCCCACTCCGGCAAACGCACCTCCTCGGAGTGCTGCGCTGCCGTCGAGGACGCACCATCGAGCTCCACCGGCAAGTGCAAGAAGGGGATGGCCGCTCCACCGGCAACCAAGAAGGTGTCCGCCAAGGAGGACGACACTGGTGGTACCTTCACCATCAGTGCTACGCTTGACAGCAAATAGGAAAGCGCGCTCGTTGCCTTCTTGCGGGTGAATGTCGATGTGTTTGCATGGCAACCATCTGACATCCCCGGTGTTCCCAGGAAGGTAATTGAGCACAAGCTTGCTGTTTGCCCTCATGCGCGGCCCGTCAAGCAGAAGGTCAGGAAGCAAGCCGTGGAGCGCCAAGAATTCATCGCCGAAGAGATAAAGAAGCTAGAAGCAGCAGGCCTGGTTAGAGGCGTGATCCATCCCACGTGGTTGGCCAATCCAGTTGTCGTACGCAAGGCCAATGGGAAATGGAGGCTTTGTATAGACTTCACCGATGTGAATAAAGCATGTCCCAAGGATCCATTTCCCTTGCCGCGTATTGACCAGATTGTTGACTCCACCGCCGGATGTGAGCTGCTTTCCTTCCTTGATGCATACTCAGGTTACCACCAGATTTTCATGGCCAAGGAAGATGAAGAGAAGACTGCATTTATCACCCCATGCGGCACATATTGCTTCATACGCATGCCCTTTGGATTGAAGAATGCAGGCTCGACATTTGCAAGGGTGGTGCACACTGCTTTTGAGCCACAGATTCACAGAAATGTGGAAGCCTACATGGATGACATAGTGGTCAAGAGCAAGAGCAAAGATACCCTGATCCAAGATCTGGAAGAAACTTTTGAGAATCTGCGCAAGATCCAGCTTAAGTTGAACCCCGAGAAGTGCGTCTTTGGAGTCCCCTCCGGCAAGCTTCTCGGGTTCTTTGTGTCCCAGAGGGGGATTGAAGCCAATCCCGACAAGATAAAAGCCATCGAGCAGATCGAATCCCCGAAGCACGTCAAGGACGTAAGAAGACTTGCAGGTTGTGTAGCTGCCCTCAGTAGGTTCATTTCAAAGTCTGCAGAACGCGCCGTGCCTTTCTTCAAAATCTTGAAGAAGGCAGGTCCTATGAAATGGACTCCGGAAGTGGAGGCAGCGCTGCAAGACTTGAAAGGATACCTATCCTCCACTCCAATACTTGTCGCACCTAGGCCACAAGAAAAGTTGCTGCTGTACCTAGCAGCAACCAATCAAGTGGTTAGTGCTGCGTTAGTAGCGGAGAGGGAGGCAGAGGAGGAGTCTACACCACCGGCAAGCGAATCCAGCGACAAGCAGGGGGCTTCCCCGACAAGCTCGGGCTCCGACAAGGACAAGTCTGCGCAGGAACAAGGAGAAGCGCGAAGGAAGATGGTGCAGCGCCCAGTGTATTTTGTGAGTTCCCTTCTTCAGGGGGCTAGGTCAAGATACTCTGGGGTGCAGAAGTTGCTTTTCGGCCTCCTCATGGCCTCGAGAAAGCTGCGCCATTACTTCCAAGCGCACGAGATAACAGTGGTCACTCGCTTTCCGTTGAAGAGGATATTGCAGAATCCAGAAGCAACAGGCAGGATCGTCGAGTGGGCACTGGAGCTGTCGAGCTTTGGTCTTAAGTTTGAGAGTACTTCAACCATACAGAGCAGAGCTTTGGCAGAATTTATAGCTGAATGGACTCCAACGCTCGATGAAGAAGTTCCAGAGACAAGCGTTCCCGTACAAGAAGCGAGCAATGAATGGGTAATGTACTTTGATGGTGTCTTCTCGCTGCAAGGCGCCGGTGCCGGCGTGGTACTCATAGCGCCCACCGGAGAGCACCTCAAATATGTTGTCCAGATGCACTTTCCCAAGGAGCAAGCAACAAACAATACTGCAGAGTATGAAGGCTTGCTTGCCGGCCTCAGGATTGCGGCCGAACTTGGGATCAAGAAGTTGATTGTGCGGGGAGATTCTCAGCTGGTGGTCCGACAAGTTAACAAGAGTTACCAGAGCCCTTTGATGGAAGCCTATGTTGATGAAGTGAGGAAGCTTGAAGAACACTTTGAGGGTTTGCAAATGGAGCATGTTCCAAGAGCTCAGAATGATATTGCCGATGGCCTCTCAAAGTGTGCTGCAATGAAGTTACCTGTGGAACCAGGGACCTTCCTGCTCAAGCTAACTCAACCATCCGTTACACCATTAGTTGGGCTAAGTAAGAAGAGAAAATTGGTCTCCGGCGACTACTTGCCGGCGGATCTTCCAGAAGCCGCCGCCAAGGTCCCCAAGATCAACAACCAAGATGCTGAGGAACAGTTTGCTCCTGCAGATCCTAGGGTCTGTACAGTTGAAGCAAGAGTTCCCGACAAGCCCTGCCCCGGCAGGCTTGCCGGGGGACCATCAGCTCCGGCAGAACCGGAGGTTCTTGCCGTAGAAGCTGGGGTTCCCGCAGCGGCCCTCATGCCTTTAGTCCTTGCCGTTGAGCCTCGGGCTCCGGCATGGGCACAACAGATCGTCCGTTTTCTGCAAACTGGAGAACTTCCCGACGACCCAGAAGAAATAGAGAAGATAACCAGGCAGTCAAGTATGTACCAATTTGTTGATAACGAATTGTACAGAAGAAGACTCAATGGTGTCAGGTTGAAGTGCATTTCCAGGGAAGATGGACAGAAGCTGTTGGCAGAGATACATGGAGGCATATGTGGCCACCACATTGGCGCAAGGGCACTTGCCGGAAAGGCGTTCCGGCAAGGGTTCTTCTGGCCAGAAGCCCTCCAGGATGCAACTGCACAAGTAACCAAGTGTGAAGCGTGCCAGTTCCATGCCAAGCAAATTCATCAGCCAGCTCAAGCTCTCCAAGCGATCCCTTTGTCCTGGCCCTTCTCGGTCTGGGGGCTCGATATCCTCGGCCCCTTCCCCCGTGCTGTCGGGGGCTTTGAGTACTTGTACGTTGCAATCGACAAGTTCACAAAGTGGCCAGAAGTGGAACCAGTGAGAAAGGTGACAGCACAGTCAGCGGTCAGGTTCTTCAGGTCGATTGTTTGTCGTTTCGGAATCCCTAACAGGATTATCACCGACAACGGCACACAATTCACTAGTCGCACCTTCATGCAGTACGTCCAAGACCTTGGCGCCAAGGTCTGTTTCGCTTCTGTTGCTCACCCGAGGAGCAACGGTCAAGCGGAGAGGGCCAATGCTGAAGTGTTGCGTGGACTCAAGACAAGAACCTTCGACAGGCTGCACAAGTGCGGAAGAAACTGGATAGAGGAGCTACCGGCGGCTCTTTGGTCAATCAGGACGACACCAAGTCGAGCCACCGGACAGACACCCTTTGCCCTTGTCTATGGGGCAGAGGCAGTTCTCCCCACGGAACTCGTATACGGATCTCCTCGAGTGCTCGCCTATGATGAGCTCGAGCAAGAGCAACTGCGACAAGATGATGCATTGCTCCTTGAGGAGGAACGTCTCCAGGCTGCTGTACGAGCTGCTCGATAGCAGCAAGCCTTGCGCCGCTATCATAGCCGCAAGGTTAAAGCCAGGAGTCTCGAGGAAGGCGACCTTGTTCTTCGGCGTGTTCAGTCCGCCAAGAATTCCAACAAGTTGACGCCGAAGTGGGAAGGCCCTTATCGGGTGAGACAAGTCACAAGGCCCGGCGCTGTCTGCCTTGAGACCGAAGAAGGCTTACCGGTGAGCAATTCCTGGAACATAGAGCATCTTCGCAAGTTTCACCCATAAGGCGCGGTTGCCGTGATCCGCTCCGGCAAGCACCTTTTGTACGAGTCTTTCCGCTGTTGCATGTAAACCTTTGTACAAAGCCGGGCGCAGATCCCGTGCATCAGTAAAGCTTTTGTGTTTCGCACTATTTGCCATTTCCATGCTTTTCTTTGTCATTTGCATGCATTATTTGGCACCTGGAGCAAAGCACATCCCCGGTAAGCGATAGCAAGCCGTAAGGCCCTATGCTTGTTTTTCCTCCTCTTTTTCTTTCCCTCTTAAGCAGAAGGAGATTTCCTCGCGCACAAGTTTGCCGGGGGGAAGAGGAGATGGAGGATGAACCAAGTGCTGTTCAAGAAAGAGGAGCCTTGTCGGGGAACAAGCGATATATGAAAGCTAAGTTACCAGAATTTGAGCGGTTCAAATTTTTAAATTTTAGTTATCTTCCTTGAACAACCACACTTTGTATGGAAAACCTGTGCGCGGAGGAACCTACCCGTGGCTAGCCGCACCCTTACCTTGTTTCCGAGCACGCTCAATGACTTAAGTGAGCTGCGACAAGTGTCGCGCCCTTATTTCGTTTTCGAGTTCGCTCAGCAAGATAAGTGCGCTGCGCCTAGCTGCGGCAAGGTTACTTGCCGGTAAGGTCCTTTGCCAGCAGACTGCTAAGAGTCCAGCACTCAGCGCTCGCGGCAAGGGCCCCTTGCCGGCAAGTCCCCTAGAAGCGTAGGGTTGAAAGCATACAAAGTGGAGGACCAAAAGCGAGGGAGATAACAATGCGCTGATTGCTCGAAAATAAGATAGTATATTACAGAGATAACTTGTCGCAATGACTAATAGATTCATGTTCATGGCACGCTTTGCAGCAGCAAAGGAAATAGAAAGAAATAGGCCTAATCTACGCGATCGCCTTCACGCCTGGAGATCTTGTTCACCTTGGCGATGATGTGGGCAACCTGCGCCTTCAGCGCCTCCAGATCTGCGTCGGCCGGCAAGCTGCGGAGGACGTTGACAAGATTAATGGCAGGGTTGCGGTAGACAATCTTCGTCAAGACGCGCTCCAAAGTGCCCGCGCAGAGCTGGCGCGACTCCTCGGCCAGCTGCGCGGGGAGCTTCTCCTACAGCCGTGCAAGCGCCGGCGCGACTCCCCTAAAGAAGAGACTTAACTTGGCGCTGTGGGGGAGATTCTGGTCCGGAGAATACACGAGGTGCTCCACCCTCAGCGCCATCAGTTCCTTGTCGATATTAGCAGCAGAAGCGACCAGGTCGTCGGTCCACTGCTCCACAGCCCGACTGAAGTTGTTCGCTGAAGTGGCGGCGCTCTCCACTAGGCCTCGTTCCTTGCGGAGCTCGTCCTTCAGCTTCGTTTCGCGGTCCCGGGCAGCGTCAAGTGAATCAGTTAAAGTGGAGACCTTCAACTCCAAGTCAGCGATTGAATCTTTGGCGGCAGTAAGCTCGTCGCCCTTCTTGGAGAGGCGTACCTGAAGGTCGGAGTTGGTGTGGGCGTCCTTCTCGCGCTCTACGTTGAGCGCGGTGACCCTATCCTCACTCGCCTTCAGGTACCGCTCCAACTGATCAACTTTGAGCTCCAGTTCCCTCTTGGCGGTTTCCGCGGCGGCTGCGGCTTCCTTCACCTCCTTCATGGCCTGCTCCCGGGCAGTGAGCTCGTCATCATGGGCGTCTAGCTCAACCTTCCGCTGGTTGAGCGCCCCCTCCCGACGAGACAGTTCCTCGGCAGCCAGCCGCTGTCGCTCTTCTGCCTCCGCCTTCTCCAGGAGGAAGGCTTGCTGTTCTCCGGCAAGCTCTTCCCGCTCCTCCGCCAAGTTGCGGAGGGCGGCCTGGTTGGCGGCGCGAAGCTCCGCGACCCGCTTCTCCAAGTCCACTCCAGCCTTGGCGGCAAGAGCTTCCCGGGAGTCCAGCTTCGCCTGCCTGGCCCGGTAAAGGGCCAGGAGCCGGCGAAGTAGCTTCTCCTCCTCGGGCTCGTCGCTCCCGCCAGGCGCTTCAACAATCTTCAATCCCGCGGAGGCGAGGACCTCTCCGTCGTAGGTCTCTCCCTCCACGGGGGCTCGCGACGAGGACCCCCAAGGGACTTGTATGAAGACGCCATTGGGGGCCTCGAGATAGATCCCTGGCTGCTCCTTGGCGGCGGAGATGTCGGCGGCCGGTGCAGCGCTTGGCGCTCCTGCTGCCTCCGGGCCAGCAGTGTGGTCGCCGTCTCCCTCCTCAGCCGTGGCGTCTGCGGCCGGGGCAGTCTCCTCAGCGGCAGGCTCGTCGGCTCCTGCCATGCCCTCAGTGGCAGTGGCGTTGCCGCCGTCGCCTTGCGCGCCCTCCTCGCCGGTGGCCTCAGTCTCCATCCGCTCCGGCGCGGGAGGATCTAGCAGAAAGAAAAGAAAAGATCAAGCAAATATTCAAAAAGGCAAGTTTAAGAAGATGAAGCTACAAGATTTACCTTCGCGGACTTCCTCGACGACCGGCTCCCTCGCCGGGGAGTCCTCCCTTGGCGGTGGAGCAGTGGCCCCTGCTGGCGGAGGGCCGCTCGCGCCCTCCCTTGGCGGGGTGGCCACTCTCGTCGGGCTGCTCGCCCTTGGCGGGGAGCCCGCCCTTGGCGGGGTGCCCGTCCTTGTCGGAGCATTCTCCCTTGCCGGGGAGTCTACCCTTGGCGGGGAGGGTGGAACCTGTGGCTCGTCGGAGGCAGTCTCCGGGCGCTCCTACAGCTGCGGCTCCACTTCTACACAAGACAAACAAGGCAACAAGATATTAGTACAAAGTAAAAACCTCAAGCGCGCCCGATGAGCAGAAAGCTCAAGACCAGACTTACGCTGGGGGCTGCGCTGGGGGCTGCTCCTCGGAGCAGCGGGTTGATCCGGCAGGTTCGTCGCCGGCGCGTCCCCTGTCGTCGCGACGGGCGAGTCGTCCTCGACCTCGACCACAGGGATCTTGGCCCTCTTCGCCGTCCGCTGGGCCAGGGTCCTGAAAACAAAGCAAGAACAAGATCAGAATCATCAAGAAAGACCAAGTCAGAATTGAAGAAGTTATAAGTTACAAGTGCTTACTCCTCTTCCTCGTCGTCGTCGGAGCTGAGGGCGGAGAAATCAAACTCCACCTGAGGTGCTCCCGCGCGAGGAGCAGGAGGAGAAGGCTCCCTCGGGCGCTTGGCGGTCTCCGGGGCTGGGGGCTGCGAAGACCCAGCCTCCGTTGACGCCGAGGCCCGAGGAGCAGGCGGAGCGGCCGCTTCACTCCGGGAGGATCCCCCTCCGCTTGGCGCTGGTGCGCGGGGCGCCTCCGTTGCGGCTGGTGCACGGGGCGCCTCCGTCGTGGCTTGGCTCGCCCTGGTGGCTCGCGTCGCCCGGCGAGTAGGCTGCTGTCGGGGCGCCTCCGTCCTCGTCGCTGTAGCCGCCTTGCGGAGGCGTTTCCTCGGTGCTTGCGTGGGACTTGCCGGAGGCGGGGAATTCTCTGAGGACGAGGAGGCGTCGTCGTCGAGCCCCAGAGATCCACCGGTATCTTCATCGGCCTCGACGTCCTCTTCCTCCTCCCCGGCAGGCTCGCTGGGCCCAGCACCATGCCCGGCAGCCTCGCTCCCTCCGGCGGTCCCGCTTCCTCTGGCGGCCCCGCTCCCTCCGGCGGTCCCGCTTCCTCCGGCGGCCCCGCTCCCTCCGGCGGTCCTGCTCCCTCCGGCAACCTCGCCCCCTGCGGCGACCTCGCTCACAACACCAGGTATTCCGGAAAGCCTCAGGGAAGGCACCCCGCTAAACTCCTCGGGCGGAAGCTTGAGCAGTCTGCGGATCTCTGCCTCCTCTGCTTTGCACGCCTCGTCCGCGGCCTGCGTCTCGTCGACGGTGAATCCGAAATCTCCCGCCGCTGCAGCTGCGGCGGCCTCTTCCATCCGGGAAGCAATATAAGCTATATCCCGGGCCGTAGTGGCCCGGGTAAGGCCCCTGTTCTCCTCGGAGTTCTTGGGCGTCTCAACCAAGTTATCAAAGAAGCTCAGAATGGCATCCGACGGAGGCTGGATCCAAGTGGGGACGATGCCGTGGGAGTCGCACTCCGGCATCATCGCGCGCAGGGAGTCACGGGCGGTGCTGTTGCACAGTGGCACCACTCCCTTGGCGGGTCTGAACCACTCCGGATGCGCCGGGTCATGCTTGAAGAGCTCTCGCACCATTCCTTTCAGCTCCAAAGCGGTGAAATTGAAGTTCAATCCGCAGCGCAGCCTCATGATATCCGCCGCATTGCCAAATTCCCAGGCGGGCCTTTTTCTCTCTTGTAAAGGGGCAATGCGGCGGCGGAGGAAATCTGCGCCAACCTCTCCGATGGTCAGATTGGCTACCCGGAGACGGATGATCCTGACGAGGGCAATGCTGAGCCTGTTGTCCTCCGGGGCCAATTCGCTCCAATCCCTTCCGCGCACTATGGCAGTTGTGCGCGGCGCAGTGAAGGGCTCCGGCTTGTCCTCCACCACCCAACACCAATCTGCGCGCCATTCTTCCCACTTGCCGCGGAGTTCTCCTTTCAGGTATGAGTCCTTCTTATTCAACCGAAAGATCCAGGAGATGCCGCCGGAGAGGGGAGCGCCAGCCTCTACTCTAGGCATGAAGAAATGGCGAAAAAGTGCTACATTTGGATGGATCCCCACATAGTTTTCGCACAGATGTGCGAAAACCGCCATCGTAAGGATGGCGTTGGGGGTAAAGTCTAGGAGGTGGAGGTTGTATGTGTTCATAATGTCGCAGAAAAACTCCGAGTACGGAGGGCACAATCCGCAGTGGAAGAAGACAGCAAAGAAGAAATACCCGCCGGGAAACAGATCTTTGGCGATGGCGGGGAAGGCTCTGGTACGGGGATGAGCTTTGGTCTCCCCGGACCAGAAGAGGTAGTACTTGTTTCGCAGCTCCCTCGCGCTGAGCCTCGGCGCGAAGACCACGTTCCTCTTCCGCAGGGCGGCAAGCTTCGCCGCCTGCTCGGATTTCTCCTTCTTGGCCTTGTCCGCTTTCGCCTTCTCGCTCTTCGGAGCCATGGCGGAGGTGGCGAGGGAAGAGGCGAGGAGTTCGACGGCGGAGGGGGGAGTGGAGGCGAGAGGCAGCGGAGGATTTCTGGAGGTTGAAGATGCAATGAAGACGAAGGAGGGAAACTGCCCCTGCTTCCTCTGCTTTTAAGGGGGAAGTGGGGGACGCTTCGCATTTCCCATTAAAGAACGAGGCCACGATCTCTCCCACGACGCCGCAATCGACGCGTGCCATTAGGGAGGGGCGCGGCGGATGCGGAAGGGGATTTACGGCTTGCCGTGGGCCGCGTGTGCCCGTGCACTGTTTTGGGCCTGGCCCAACAGCGCTCGGCACCGCGTGTGGCCCAGGCCCGGGGGCTCCTGTCGGTGTACTAAGATAGGGGTACCTTAGTACCCCAACTTGTGCACGGGCAGTAGCAGCTTCCCGCGGCAGGGTCTACCACGTGCTTGCCGGAAACCTTTCTGGTCCCTATAAAGCCATTCAAGAACAAAGTATACAAGTCAGAAGATCAAGGCCCCGGCAAGTGGAGCTTGCCGGGAAGGCCGTCCCAGGCTCAAGGCTACCACTTTTGCACAAGGCCCTGGCAAGAGGAGCTTGCCAGGAAGACCAAGGAATGCACACCTCAAGAAGCGCCTCGACGCATCATGCGCCCCGGCAGGGCCCGGGGAGCGACAAGCTTCCGGGCCCGGCAAGGTCAAGGCCCCGGCAAGGTGCTTGCCGGGGAGAACTCACGCTGTGTGCCCGCGCTCCAGCTCGTCTACCCACGCGTCGCCCTGGGGCCCTTCCGGGGACGCGTGGCAGATGGCTGTGCAGCCTGGGGTACACGGTGGCAATCCACGGTGACGAGGCTACCGCCGTGTCGAATGGAGAAGCATGGACGGACACTTTTGGGGTCGACGGTGACGGGCATTTAATGCCCTTGTCCCCCACTATCAAAGTTAGGTGATGACCACTGTTCATCCACTGTTCACGCACTATTCCCGCACTGTTACAACTACCACCACAGTTACATTTTTGCCCTCCTCTACGTTGACACCTGTCGGTGACCCCTTGGGCTATAAAAGGAGGCCCATGCACAACGTAGAAAGGGTTCGAACCTTTAGCAACTCTCTTGCTCGGTGTAGCTAGTACTGTAGCTCTTCAAGCTCCCGAGCTCAATACAACCAAAGCAGGAGTAGGGTTTTACGCGTCCGCGCGGCCCGAACCTGGGTAAACTGCCCGCGTGCCCTCCTCGATCTGCTCTTCGTGCTCCCTCCGCTCCCTTACCGCAACGTAGAAGGGGCTCCGGTCCCATAGGTGCTCGTGGGAGGACAGTTTCCCCCGACAACGAGCAGCATTTCTGCTCCGGATATCGCTATCCTGGCAGCAGCCCTCTCAGGGAGGTCTGATTATAATCTGGGTACCTTAATTGCTCGACGCCTTGCTATGAACGGTAACAAGGGGGACTTATATGGTGGCGTTTATGCCACACTTATCTTAGAGCATCTTGGAGGCACCCCACACCCTGATGATACTCCTTTTACTTATTTAAGCTTTGATCTTGCTGCTATGAAAAGGCATAAGTTTGTTACCATGGGTTCTGAGCTTGATAACCTTGTTTATATCTTGCGTTTCGGAACTACCGCGGAATGCGAGATCCGTCTACCTGCACCTCTTTTGTTTGATTTTTCTCGCAGGAACGGATGGCCCTTTGATGTTGTCCTGTTCGATGAGTTCATGGTTCAGCATCAGTTTCATAACCCCATGGAGGGGGTTGTGCCCGACGATGAGAGGCACGGTGAGATACCACATTTTTAGGAAGAGACCGCCACCGAGTTTGGTAAAGGGTCTTCCTCTGTTTGGCGTTCGGAACCTTCCTCGTGGGAGACTCCGAGGAGTTCGGTGTACGCGCCAGCATCCTTCTACGACCCGTGGACTCACCACCACACCCCCGGAGCAGGAGGCTCCTGGGGGCAGTAGCTGCTACCAACTTAGGCCAAAAGCCTAAGCTTGGGGGAGTACGTGCCCTTCTCACTTTCCATTGTATTATCCGTTTTATTCGCTTTGATCTTTTCGAAGTTTTTGCCCGTTCTTCTTTATTTCTCTCTTTGCAAAAACAACAAAAAGATTTTCTCTTTCTTTTACTTTTATTCAACCTTTGAAAAAACCAAAAAGATTTCCTTTCTCTCTTTAGTTTGCTTTGTTTTCAGAGATCAGCTCGAGTCCGTGATGGCATTTGATTATATTTCCTACGTTCGATCGTGCAAGTGACAAGCAGTAATGACGAAGATCGACTGAAAGGAAGCAACAAGGAAGACCGGTATGAACTCTTATTGTTTCTACTTTTGTACATATGCCTGTACTTATGATCTAGAGACCAGCTTGTAGCGACATAGTGCTATGTTTACAATGCTCTTCCAGTGGTTCATGCTTTCCTTGTGGCTAGTCCCGGATAACTAGAGTATATAATGTGTTATTGAAATGATCTACATGCATTGCACTGTTCATAGTCTGGTATACTAAGGTGGTATTTCCCTTTAGAGAATTTTTGGGTTGACTTGGCACATGCTTAGACATGTTTAAGACTAAAAGTCTACTTTGCCTTGATGAGCTTTGAGTTTTAGAATAGTTATATCACTTTCATGCCCGATTCAATGTTGCTTTGTCGCTCTGCATGATTATGACCGTTATTGCTCTCTAGTTGGTCGCTTCCCAGTCTTTTGCTAAACCTCCACCTGTACTAAGCGGACTGACTGCTTGTGCATCCAAACCCTTTAAAACCTGTTATGCCATATGAGTCCACTATACCTTCCTATACATGGTATTTACCTGCCATTCCTAACGAAGACTTTCGTGTACCATCTCGAAATTAATCAAAAGCATTTCCCTTTTGTGCCTATGTTTTAGCTCATGAGGAAGTAGTAGTTAATTCATAATCTTTTTAAGTTGGACAAGTTTCACCCCTGGATTGCATGTATAATGTGCAAACCCCTAATATGAAAAGGAACTGGCATTGAGTGCGCCCGGCTCGAAAAGATAATATAACAAACAAACCCTCCTTCACGCTTTGTTCATGAGAAATCAGAAAACTTTGGCAGTGATAAACAAAGGAGATTAAGAGGATGTGATCATCCTCATGCGGGAGCCGTTCCTCGAGACTTGTCTAGCTTAAAAAGTGATTGAGTTATCTGCTAGCATTCGTTGACGAAACATGCACCTCTCAAAAACATATTTACTTTTGTTTCTAAAACCAAGAGCTCTGGTACATGTTTAGTTTTTGTTTCCGACCACGGGTTTTCAACTTTGCCAATAAAAGCCACGGTTCGAGAGTCTCACCTTCTTTCTTCAAAGCACTGACTAGGAGAGCATAATTGTCATTCTGAGTGTAATGTGCATTGTCCCAAAGTATTACATTGTCTTCTGCATACTTGTGATATGATTTATTCTGAAATTCTTAGTTCTAGTCTCCTTTAAAACTCTGGAGGAGTCTCTGCATTTATGTTTTGCTTCACTCATGGAGGCTAGCGAGATACCACCCTAATATGCTCAAGCTGTGTGCAATGTAATCTTGTCTTGATTTTCAGTAATATATTATTTACTTTTAAGTATTTGTCACTGGTTACTTGAAAGAAGGATTGCTCCTTGCATTGTCCTCATAAGTACTGTTTCAATACTTGCTAAACTCTTTTCGTAGTACATGCTTATATACATCTAATGAAGCAAAAGAGTTTGTCAAAGTTTTCTTTGTCGCGTCCAGTTCGTTGAACTGAATTGCTTGAGGACAAGCAATATGCTAAGCTTGGGGGAGTTGATACGTCTCAAACGTATCTACTTTTCCAAACACTTTTGATACTGTTTTGACCTCATTCTTGCATGATTTGGACTAAACTAACCCGGACTGACGCTGTTTTCAGCAGAGCTGCCTGTATGGTTTATTTGTGTGCAGGAAAACGGATTTTTAAGTATCTCAGAAAAATCCACGAAAAATCACAGAAAATCCACGCACCCAAAGGAACCAGATGCCAGAAGTGGGGCCAGAGGGGGGCCAGGGGGTGCCCAGGCGCCCTGTGGGCGCGCCCCCCTGGGCCGCGCCGGGGGGGGAGGGCGCCTGGGTGGGGCTCACACCCCCTGGTGCCCTACTTTAGCCCGTATTTTTACTCCCGACGAAAAAACCCCAGATCAGAAGTTCTTTCGCAGTTTTTCGCCGCGGAGCCGCCGCCACCCTCTGTTCTTCCTCGGGAGGGCTAATCTGGAGGCTGATTTGGCCTCCGGAGAGGGGAGATCGTCGCCATCGTCATCATCATCACCACTCCATCATCCCTCCATGACTTCTCCCTCCATGTGTGAGTAATTCCCCTGCTGTAGGCGAAGGGGATGGTAGGGATTGGATGAGTTAGATCATGTAATAGTTTATCAGATCGTTGGGGGCATGTTGCCTATCATCTACTATGGTGTTTATCATCTTTGCTACAACTTGTTATTCTTAATGCTTGACACTTAGGGCCCGAGTGCCATGATTTCAGATCTGAACCATATGTGTTTGAATGAATATATTTGTGTTCGTGATCCTTGGCGGAAACCAATCTAGGGCTCCGGCAGAGCTATTTTGTACCCAAACCTCAGATTGGTACCTGTGAGTTGCTAGTAGTGTTGATTACTCCTTATAGTTGATGCTAGTTGGTTTATTTAGTGGAAGATCATATGTTCAGATCCATTATGCATATCAATACCCCTCTGATCATGAACAATATTATGTCTTGTGAAAAGTTACTTTGGTTCCTAAGGACATGGGAGAAGTCTTGCTATTAGTAGTCATGCGAATTTGGTATTCGTTCGATATTTTGATGAGATGTATGTTGTCTCTCCTCTAGTGGTGTCATGTGAACGTCGACTACATGACACTTCACCATTATTTGGGCCTAGAGGAAGGCATTGGGAAGTAATAAGTAGATGATGGGTTGCTAGAGTGACAAAATCTTAAACCCTAGTTTATGCGTTGCTTCGTAAGGGGCTGATTTGGATCCACTTGTTTCATGCTATGGTTAGGTTTACCGTAATACTTCTTTTGTAGTGGCGAATGCTTGCATTAGAGGCTAATCATAAGTGGGAGGCTTGTCCAAGTAAGGACAGCACCCAAGCACCGGTCCACCCACATACCAAATTATCAAAGTACCGAACGCGAATCAGATGATCGTGATGAAAACTAGCTTGACGATAATTCCCATGTGTCCTCGGGAGCGCTTTACTTTATATATGAGTTTGTCCAGGCTTGTCCTTTGCTACAAAAAGGATTGGGCCATCTTGCTGCACCTTATTTACCTTTACCTTTTGTTACTTGCTACCAATTATCTTATCACAAAACTATCTGTTACCTATAAATTCAGTGCTTGCTGAAAATACCTTACTGAAAACTGCCTATCATTTCCTTCTGCTCCTCGTTGGGTTCGACACTCTTACTTATCGAAAGGACTATGATAGATCGCCTACACTTGTGGGTCATCAAGACTCTTTTCTGGCGCCGTTGCCGGGGAGTGAAGCGCCTTTGGTAAGTGGAATTTGGTAAGGAAAAATTTATATAGTGTCCTGAAATTTATTGTCACTTGTTACTATGGCTCATAATCCTTTGAGGGGCTTGTTCGGGGTATCTTCACCCCGACTAGAAGAGAAAAGAGCTGCTCCTCAACCTACTGCACCTACTGAAAATGTTTGCTTTGAAATTCCTTCGGGTATGATAGAGAAACTGCTAGATAATCCTTTTACACGAGACGGAACATTGCATCCCGATTTACACCTAATCTATGTGGATGAAGTTTGTGGATTATTTAAGCTTGTAGGTATGCCCGAGGATGTTATCAAGAAGAAGGTCTTCCCTTTATCTTTGAAGGGAGATGCATTGACTTGGCTTAGACTATGTGATGATATTGGATCTTGGAACTATAATCGTCTGAAGTTGGAATTTCATCAGAATTTCTACCCTATGCACCAGGTTCATCGTGATCGTAATTATATTTATAATTTTTGGCCTCGTGAAGGAGAAAGCATCGCTAAAGCTTGGGGGAGGCTTAAGTCAATGTTATATTCATGCCCCAATCATGAGCTCTCAAGAAAAATTATTATTCAATTTTTTATGCTCGGCTTTCTCTCAATAATCGCTCCATGCTCGATACTTCTTGTTCTGGCTCTTTTATGATGAAGACTATTGAATTCAAATGGGATTTATTGGAAAGAATTAAATGCAACTCTGAAGATTGGGATCTCGACGAAGTTAAGGAGTCAGGTATGACCCCTAAGTTTGATTGTGTTAAAGCTTTTATGGATACCGATGTTTTCCGTGAGTTTAGCACTAAATATTGACTTGACTCTGAGATAGTAGCTTTTTCTGTGAATCATTTTCTACTCATGTTGATCTTCCCAAGGAGAAGTGGTTTAAATACAATCATCCCATTGAAGTAAAAGTAGTTGAACCTGTTAAAGTTGAAGAAAAGACTATCACTTATAATGTTGATCCTATTGTTCCTACTGCTTATATTGAAAAACCACCCTTCCCTGTTAGAATAAAGGATCATGCTAAAGCTTCAACTGTGGTTCGTAAGAGTAACACTATAACACCTACACCCCCTGAGCAAATTAAAGTTGAACCTAGTGCTGCTATGGTTAAAGACCTCTTGGTAGAAGATTTAGATGGACATGTTATTTACCTCCAAGAGGAATCTGCTAGAATAGCCAAACCAAATGCTAGGAATAAACATAGACCTATTGTAGGCTTGCCTGTTATCTCTGTTAAGATAGGAGATCATTGCTATCATGGTTTATGTGATGTAGGTGCTAGTGCGAGTATTATCCCTCATACCTTATATCAAGAAATTATGCATGATACTGCACCTGTTGAGTTAGAAGGGATTGAGGTTACTATCAAGCTTGCTAATAGAGACACTATTTCACCAGTTGGAATTGTTAGAGATGTTGAAGTTTTGTGTGGGAAAGTTAAATACCCTGCTGATTTTCTTATTCTTAGTTCCCCACAAGATGACTTCTGTCCCATTATATTTGGTAGACCCTTGTTAAATACTGTTAATGCTAAGATAGACTGCGTGAAAGATATCGTTACTGTTGGTTTAGGGGATATGTCTCATGATTTTAACTTTGCTTAATTTCGTAGACAACCCCTTGATAAAGAACTACCTAGTAAAGATGAAATTATTGGTCTTGCTTCTATTGTTGTACCTCCTAATGATCCTTTAGAACAATACTTGCTAGATCCTGAAAATGATATGCATATGAATGAGAGAAGGGAAATAGATGAAATATTCTTTAATCAGGGACCCGTATTGAAAAACAACTTGCCTGTTGAAATCCTAGGGGATCCTCCTCCACCCAAGTGAGATCCCGTATTTGAACTTAAACCTTTACCCGATAATCTCAAGTATGTTTATCTTGATGAAAAGAAGATATATCCTATTATTATTAGTGCTAACCTTTAAGAGCGGGAAGAGGAAAAATTATTGAAAACTCTGAAGAAGCACCGTGCTGCTATTGGATATACTCTGGATGATCTTAAGGGCATCAGTCCCACTTTATGCCAACACAAGATAAAATTGGAAGAAAACGCTAAATCGGTTATTGATCATCAACAACGGTTAAATCCTAAGATGAAAGAGGTGGTAAGGAAGGAAATTCTAAAGCTTCTAGAGGCAGGTATTATCTATCCAATTGCTGATAGCCAGTGGGTAAGTCCTGTCCATTATGTCCCTAAGAAGGGAGGTATGATTGTTGTTCCTAATGATAAAGATGAATTGATACCACAAAGAATTGTTACAGGTTATAGAATGGTAATTGATTTCCGTAAATTAAATAAAGCTACTAAGAAAGATCATTACCCCTTGCCTTTTATTGATCAAATGCTAGAAAGGCTATCCAAACATACTCATTTTTTCTTTCTAGATGGTTATTCTGGTTTCTCTCAAATATCTGTGTCAAAAGGGGATGAAGAAAAAACCACTTTTACTTGTCCTTTCCGTACCTTTGCTTATAGATGTATGCCTTTTAGTTTATGTAATGCACCTGCTACCTTACAAAGATGCATGATGGCTATATTCTCTGATTTTTGTGAAAAGATTGTTGAGGTTTTCATGGATGATTTCTCCGTTTACGGAACTTCTTTTGATGATTGCTTAAGCAACCTTGATCGAGTTTTGCAGAGATGTGAAGACACTAACCTTGTTTTGAATTGGGAGAAGTGCCACTTTATTGTTAATGAAGGCATTGTCTTGGGACATAAATTTTTTGAAAGAGGTATTGAAGTTGACAAGGCTAAAGTTGATGCTATTGAAAATATGTCGTGCCCCAAGGACATCAAAGGTATACGAAGTTTCCTTGGTCATGCCGGGTTTTATAGGAGGTTCATTAAGGACTTCTAAAAAATCTCCAGGCCTTTGACTAATCTCTTACAAAAAGATATTCCTTTTGTCTTTGATGATGATTGTCTAGAGGCATTTGAAATACTTAAGAAAGCATTGATCTCTACACCTATTGTCCAGCCTCCTGACTGGAATTTACCCTTTGAGATTATGTGCGATGCTAGTGATTATGCTATAGGTGCTGTTTTAGGGCAAAGAGTTGATAAGAAACTAAATGTTATCCAATATGCTAGTAAAACTCTCGATAGTGCCCAGAAAAATTATGCTACTACTGAGAAAGAATTTTTAGCAGTTGTATTTGCTTGTGGTTTAGACCCTATATTGTTGATTCTAAAGTAACTATTCACACTGATCATGCTGCTATCAAATACCTTATGGAAAAGAAAGATGCTAAACCTAGACTTATTAGATGGGTTCTCTTGCTGCAAGAATTTGACTTGCATATTATTGATAGAAAGGGAACTGAGAATCCCGTTGCAGACAACTTGTCTAGGCTAGAGAATATACTTGATGACCCACAACCTATTGATGATAGCTTTCCTGATGAACAATTAGCTGTCATAAATACTTCTCGTACTGCTCCATGGTATGCTGATTATGCTAATTATATTGTTGCTATGTTTATACCTCCTAGCTTCACATACCAGCAAAAGAAAAAATTATTCTATGATTTGAGACATTACTTTTGGGATGACCCACATCTTTATAAAGAAGAAGTAGATGGTATTATTAGACGTTGTGTACCTGAGCATGAACAGGAACATATCCTACACAAGTGCCACTCCGAAGCTTATGGAGGACACCATGCTGGAGATAGAACTGCACATAAGGTATTGCAATCTGGTTTCTATTGGCCTACTCTCTTCAAGGATGCCCGTAAGTTTGTCTTATCATGTGATGAATGTCAAAGAATTGGTAATATTAGTAGACGTCAAGAAATGCCTATGAATTATTCACTTGTTATTGAACCATTTGATGTTTGGGGCTTTGATTATATGGGACCATTTCCTGCCTCTAATGGGTACACACATATTCTAGTTGTTGTTGATTACGTTACTAAGTGGGTAGAAGCTATTCCAACTAGTACTGCTGATCATAACACCTCTATTAAGATGCTTAAAGAATTTATTTTTCCGAGGTTTGGAGTCCCTAGATACCTAATGACTGATGGTGGTTCACACTTTATTCATGGTGCTTTCCGTAAAATGCTTGCTAAGTATGATGTGAATCATAGAATTGCATCCCCTTATCACCCACAGACTAGTGGTCAAGTAGAACTAAGTAATAGAGAGTTGAAATTAATTTTGCAAAAGACAGTTAATAGGTCTAGAAAGAATTGGTCCAAGAAACTTGATGATGCACTATGGGCCTATAGAACTGCATACAAAAATCCTATGGGTATGTCTCCATATAAGATGGTTTATGGAAAAGCTTGTCACTTACCTCTTGAGCTAGAACATAAGGTATATTGGGCTATTAAAGAAATCAATTATGATTTCTAACTTGCCGGTGAGAAGAGGTTATTTGACATTAGCTCTCTTGATGAATGGAGAACCCAGGCCTATGAGAATGCCAAGTTGTTTAAAGAAAAAGTTAAAAGATGGCATGAGAAAAGGATACAAAAGTGTGAGTTTAACGTAGGTGATTATGTCTAGCTATACAACTCTCGTTTAAGATTTTTTGCAGGGAAACTTCTGTCTAAGTGGGAAGGACCTTACGTTATCGAGGAGGTCTATCGTTTTGGTGCCATAAAATCAACAACTTCGAAGGCACAAATCCGAAGGTGGTGAACGGTCAAAGAATCAAACATTATATCTCAGGTAACCCTATAAATGTTGAGACCAATGTTGTTGAAACCGTAACCCCAGAGGAATACATAAGGGACACTTTCCAGAATGATTCAGCCTCAAAAAAGGAAGATGTATGTGGTACGGTAAGTAAACCGACTCCAAAACAGTTCTAAAGGCAATTTTTCTCCGTTTTGGAATATTTAGAAAAATAGAAAAATAACTGGCAGTTCGGAAGAGACATGAGCCGTCCACGAGGGTGGAGGGCGCACCCCCCTTCCCTGGGCGCGCCCCCTGCCTCGTGGGCACCTCGTGTGCATCCCGGACTCCGATTTCTTGTATGTTACTCCTTTTGGTCGGTAAAAATTCATTATATATACTCCCGAAGGTTTTGAACTCTGTATCACGCAAAAATCCTCTGTTTTCGTTTCGAGCTACTGTTTTTGACAGATCTAGATCATCATGGCGTCCACCAACACCCCCAAGGACAAGTTCTTCGAGAAGGTCATCAACCCCTACCTTGCGGAGGTGCTGCATCACCCTCAAACCATGGAGTTGCATGAGGGGGTGCTGCACATCCGTGATGTTGACGAGCCGAGGAGGACCGGAAGCGTAGAGACAAGACTTGAAGCAATGGAGCAGCAAGTTTTCAAGTGCCAAGGTATGGTGAAACGAGGACTCAACGCCAACCACATGATGATCTCAGAGCTCGCCAACAACCTCAAGCTGGACTCAAGGATCTTCGGGGAAGCTATCTCCAATCTTCAAGAGAAAATCGAACTCCTCGAAGCCCAGATCTATGACCTGCAAAACCAAAACAGTGAGTATGAATATAGATTCAAGAAGATGAGTTTGGATGCAGATTTGAGTATCTCGGAGACTTGATCATCTTTCTACGATGGCGAGCCCATGCCTTGGAAGGTGGACAACAAGCCTACATCATCAATAACTCCTACATCACCACCCCCGAAGAAGGAGACATAATCATATGGGTATAGGCACTCCCCTTGGCAACTGCCAAGCTTGGGGGAGTGACCCCGGTATCGTATCACCATCACTGCTATCTTTACCGTTTTTCTTAGTTCGATCCTTTTGGTAGTATCATGATCTAGTAAAATAAAGTTAGCATGATCTAGTTGTGAGCTTTTGCTTTATGATCTTTACCCTTTGTAATCGAGTCCGTGAGCTATATAATAAAGTTTAGTGTTGAGTCAAGGGCTTGATTTCCTCACTTTGGTCATGATAGAATAAAAGAATATAAAAAGTATCAAGAGATCATACTGATCTTATGGGAAGTAATGACTTCACATATAAAGAGTATGATGAATAAAAGTTGTTGGGAGTTGACAAACATAGTTTTGGTCATCGTTGCAATTAATAGGAAGTAATAAAAGAAGAGAGGCTTCACATACAAATATACTATCTTGGACATCTTTTATGATTGTGAGCACTCATTAATATGACATGCTAAAGAGTTGATGTTGGACAAGGAAGACAACATAATGGGTTATGTTTTCTTATATTCGAAATAAAGTATATTGTCATGGATCATCCAACATGTTGAGCTTGCCTTTCCCCCTCATGCTAGCCAAAACTCTTTGCACCAAGTAGAGATACTACTTGTGTTTCCATACTTCCTTAAACCCAGTTTTGCCATGAGAGTCCACCATACCTACCTATGGATTGAGTAAGATCCTTCCAAGTAAGTTGTCATGTTGCAAACTCGCTAAAATATGTATGATTTATTAGTGTGGAGGAAATAAGCTTTATACGATCTTGTGATATGGAAGTAATAAAAGCGATAGACTGCATAATAAAGGTCCTTATCACAAGTGGCAATATAAAGTGACGTTATTCTGTGCTAAGACTTTGTGCATCCAACCATAAAAGCACATGACAACCTCTGGTTACCTCTGCGAAGGGCCTATCTATTATTCTTGCCTTATAAGAGTCAAGGTGAAATTCACCTTTCCTTTTTACATTTTATCCTTTGGCAAGCGCATTGTGTTGGAAAGATCCTGACATATATACCCACTTGGATGTAAGTTTTCATGGTCTATTACTGTTGACATTACCCTTGAGGTAAAAGGTTGGGAGGCAACACCATAAGCCCCTATCTTTCTCTGTGTCCGATTAAAACTCCACAACCATAAGTATTGCGTGAGTGTGAGCAATTGTGAAAGACTATATGATAGTTGAGTATGTAGGCTTGCTGATAAGCTCTTATTTTGACCCTTTCCGATGTTACAATAAATTGCAATTGCTTCAATGACCGAGATCAAAGTTTGTTAGTTTTCAATGAAGTTTATGATTCATGCTCGATATTGTGAATGAATTGTTACTTTAGCATAAGAATCATATGACAATATATATGTTGCTGTTATGAGAATGATCATGATGCCCTCATGTCCGTACTTTATTTTTATCGACACCTCTATCTCTAAACATGTGGACATATTTTTCGATATCGGCTTTCGCTTGAGGACAAGCAAGGTCTAAGCTTGGGGGAGTTGATACGTCCATTTTGCATCATGCTTATATGTTGATATTTATTGCATTATGGGCTATTATTACATGTTATGTCACAATACTTATGCCTTTTCTCTCTTATTTTACAAAGTTTACATGAAGAGGGAGAATGCCGGCAGCTGGAATACTGGGCTGGAAAAGAAGCAAACTCTGGAAACCTATTCTGCACAACACAAAAAGCCCCAAAACTTCACAGGACAACATTTCAGAAAATATAAAAAATATCTGGCGAAAGAAGATCACCAGGGGGCCCACCAGCTGTCCACGAGGGTGGGGGGCACCGCCCTGCCTCGTGGGCCCCCCGATGGCCCCCCGGCACCCATCTTCTCCTATATGAGGTGTTTTGACCTGGAAAAAATCATAAGGAGGCTTTCGGGACCAGATGCCGCCGTCTCGAGGCGGAACCTTGGCGGAAACCAATCTAGGGCTCCGGCAGAGCAGTTCTGCCGGGGATACTTCCCTCCGGGAGGGGGAAATCGTCACCGCCATCATCACCAACAACTCTCCGATCTTGGGGAGGGCTATCTTCATCAACATCTTCACCGGCACCATCTCCTCTCAAACCCTAGTTCATCTCTTTTATCCAATCTTTGTACCCAAACCTCAGATTGGTACCTGTGGGTTGCTAGTAGTGTTGATTACTCCTTGTAGTTGATACTAGTTGGTTTATTTGGTGGAAGATCATATGTTCAGATCCATTATGCATATCAATACCCCTCTGATCATGAACAATATTATGTCTTATGAGTAGTTACTTTGGTTCATGAGGACATGGGAGAAGTCTTGCTATTAGTAGTCATGTGAATTTGGTATTCGTTCGATATTTTGATGAGATGTATATTGTCTCTCCTCTAGTGGTGTCATGTGAACGTCGACTACATGACACTTCACCATTATTTGGGCCTAGAGGGAGGCATTGGGAAGTAATAAGTAGATGATGGGTTGCTAGAGTGACAAAAGCTTAAACCCTAGTTTATGTGTTGCTTCGTAAGGGGCTGATTTGGATCCACTTGTTTCATGCTATGGTTAGGTTTACCTTAATACTTATTTTGTAGTTGCAGATGCTTGCATTAGAGGTTAATCATAAGTGGGAGGCTTGTCCAAGTAAGGATAGCACCCAAGCACCGGCCCACCCACATACCAAATTATCAAAGTACCAAACGCGAATCAGATGATCGCGATGAAAACTAGCTTGACGATAATTCCCATGTGTCCTCGGGAGTGCTTTCCTTTATATAAGAGTTTGTCCAGGCTTGTCCTTTGCTACAAAAAGGATTGGGCCATCTTGTTGCACCTTATTTACCTTTACCTTTTGTTACTTGCTACCAATTATATTATCACAAAACTATCTGTTACCTATAAATTCAGAGCTTGCAGAAAATACCTTACTGAAAACTGCCTATCATTTCCTTCTGATCCTCGTTGGGTTCGACACTCTTACTTATCAAAAGGACTACGATAGATCCCCTACACCTGTGGGTCATCATCCACGAAGTGAATTAGGCAATCAGACTATGCGGCTTTATTTCTTTCACTTAGCCATAGGAGTTTGACTGTGGGGCTAAGTACTAGCCCCTTGTGCATGTGTGATAACCCACAAGTGTAGGGGATCGCAACAGTTTTCGAGAGTAAAGTATTCAGCCCAAATTTATCAATTCTACACAAGGGGAGCCAAAGAATACTCTTAAGTATTAGCAGCTGAGTTGTCAATTCAACCACACCTGGAAACTTAGTATCTGCAGCAAGATAGTTTAGTAGCAAAGTAATATGATAGTGGCGGTAGCAGCAGTAAAAGTAACGATAGTGTTTTTGTAGTTTTTGTAATAGTAGCAACGAAAAGTAAATAAGCAACAAGCAATATGTGAAAAGCTCGTAGGCATTGGATTGGTGATAGGAAATTATGTCGAATGCAATTCATCATGTAGAAGTTATAACCTAGGGTGACACAGAACTAGCTCCAGTTCATCAATGTGATGCAGGCATGTATTTCGAATATAGTGATACGTGCTTATGGAAAAGAACTTGCATGGCATCTTTTGTCCTACCCTCCCGTGGCAGCGGGGTCCTATTGGAAACTAAGGGATATTAAGGCCTCCTTTTAATAGAGTACCGGACCAAAGCATTAACACATAGTGAATACATGAACTCCTCAAACTACGGTCATCACCGGGAGTGGTCCCGATTATTTTCACTTCGGGGTTGCCGGATCATAACACATAGTAGGTGACTATAGACTTGCAAGATAGGATCAAGAACACACATATATTCATGAAAACATAATAGGTTTAGATCTGAAATCATGGCACTCGGGCCCTAGTGACAAGCATTAAGCATAGCAAAGTCATAGCAACATCAATCTCAGAACATAGTGGATACTAGGGATCAAACCCTAACAAAACTAACTCGATTACATGACAGATCCCATCCAACCCATCGCCGTCCAGCAAGCCTACGATGGAATTACTCACGCACGGTAGTGAGCATCATGGAATTGGTGATGGAGGAAGGTTGATTATGACGATGGCGACGATCTCCACTCTCCGAAGCCCCGAACGGACTCCAGATCAGCCCTCCCGAGAGAGATTAGGGCTTGGCGGCGGCTCCATATCGTAAAACACGATTATTCTTCCTCTCTGATTTCTCTCTCCCCGAAAGTGAATATATAGGATCTGGGGATACGTCAGTGGAGCACTAGGGCGCGCCCCCACCCTCATGGACAGGATGTGGGCCCCCTGGTCTGGATCTTCTTGCAGATATTTTTTATATTTTCCGAAATAATTCTCCGTGGATTTTCAGGTCATTCTGAGAACTTTTTATTTCTGCACAAAAACAACACCATGGCAATTCTGCTGAAAACAGCGTCAGTCCAGGTTAGTTCCATTCAAATCATGCAACTTAGAGTCCAAACAAGGGCAAAAGGGTTTGGAAAAGTAGATACGTTGGAGACGTATCAACTCCCCCAAGCTTAAGCATTTGCTTGTCCTCAAGCAATTCAGTTGATAAACTGAAAGTGATAAAGAAAAACTTTGACAAACTCTATTTGCTCTTGTTGTTGTAAATATGTAAGCCAAGATTCAGGTTTTCAACAAGATCATGAACTAACCACTTTCACAATAACTTTCAGGTCTAAAGTCTACTCATATCAATGGCATAATCAACTAGCGAGCAATAATAATAAACCTCGGATGTCAACACTTTCTCAAAACAATCATGATATGATATAACAAGATGGTATCTCGCTAGCCCTTTCTTAGACCGCAAAACATAAATGCAGAGCACCTTTAAAGATCAAGGACTGACTAGACATTGTAATTCATGGTAAAAGAGATCCAATCATGATCATATTCAATGCAAATTAATAGTAATACAAGCAAATGACAGAGGTGCTCTCCTACTGGTGCTATTTGATAAGAGGATGATGACTCTGCATAAAAGTAAATAGATAGGCCCTTCGCAGAGGGAAGCTGGGATTTGTAGAGGTGCTAGAGCTTGATTTTTAAATAGAGATGAATAACATTTTGAGCGGTATACTTTCATTGTCAACATAACAACCAAGAATCTCGATATCTCCCATGCTACGCACATTATAGGCTGTTCCCAAACAGAATGGCAAAGTTTATACTCCCCCAACCACCAACAAGCACACTCCACGGTTAGCCTGAAACAACGGGTACTGTCCAAACCAGCAACATCCCTGTGGGAGTTTTGTTTAATTATTATGATTTTGAGCATGGGACTGGGCATTCCGGTTACCAGCCATTTTCTCATGAATGATGAGCGGAGTCCACTCATCGTGAGAATAACCCACCTAGCATGGAAGATATAGACAACCCTAGTTGATACATGAGCTGTTCGAGCATACAAAACCGAATTTCATTTGAAGGTTTAGAGTTTGGCACATACAAATTTACTTGGAATGGCAGGTAAATACCGCATATAGGAAGGTATGGTGGACTCATGTGGAATAACTTTGGGGTTTATGGAAGTGGATGCACAAGCAGTATTCCCGCTTAGTACAGGTGAAGGCTAGAAAGAGATTGGGAAGCGACCAGCTAGAGAGCAACAACGGTCATGAACATGCATTAAAATTAATCAACAATGAATGCAAGCATGAGTAGGATATAGATCACCATGAACATAAATATCGTGGAGGCTATGTTGATTTTGTTTCAACTACATGCGTGAACATGTGCCAAGTCAGATCACTTGATCGTTCAAAGGAGGATACCACCCCATCATACTACAACACAACCATTTTGATATCATGTTGGCACGCAAGATAGACCATTATAAACTCTGCGCTAATTAAGCATGGCATAAGCAGCTATGATCTCTAATTGTCATTGCAAGCATGTTTCATTCATAACAAGCTGAATCAGGAACGATGAACTATCATATTTACAAAAAACAAGAGAGGTCGAGTTCATACCATCTTTTCTCATCTCAATTAGTTCATCATATATCATCCTTATTGCCTTTCACTCGCACGACCGAACGGTGTGGATAATAACAATAGTGCACGTGCATTGAACTAAGCTGGAATCTGCAGACATTTAATACAAGAGAGAAGACAAGGTAATATGGCTCAAGGTTAAATCAACAATAGAGCATATGAGAGCCACTAAGCAATTTCAATCATGGTCTTCTACTCTTAACCCCCAAAGAAAATAAAATAAACTATTTACACGGGAAAGCTCCCAACAAGCAAAAGAAGAACAGGAAATCTTTTTGGATTTTCTTTTAGTTATTACAACAAGGAAAGTAAAGTAGCTATAAGCTACGACTAATATTTTTTTTTGTTTTTTAAGGTTGTTCTAACACACGAGAAAAAGACTAAGAAAAAGAAATAAAATTAAGCATGGATGGTACAATGAAAGAGTGTGAGCACCAACAACTAGAATAAGTGTGAACATGAATGTAAAGTCGGTGAGAAACACGTACTCCACCAAGCTTAGGCTTTTGGCCTAAGTTGGTCTATGGCCATGGATCGAAGCTACTCCCTCCAGTGTACTGAGATGTATCCTATGGGTGCCACTGGTTGGCGAGCTCATCCATCTCCCACCCATAAACAGACTGACGGTAAGGATCATGTCGTGGAAATAACACGTCAGATGTCCGGATTAACGGACTTTAGATGTGGAGCCGCGCATCTATGTAGTAGCTTGAGAGGGGTTGAGCGGAATCGATAGACGCGATGCAATACAAGGGTTTAGACAGCTTCGGGCCCCGGGAAACATCATCCGGAAATAACCCTACGTGCTCTTTGAGGCTAGATCTCATTATGATCCTCATGGTGTCGCCGGTAAAGCGGCTCTTTGTGTCTAGCCCTAGAAACTTGTCTGCTTGTGGCTTGTCTAAACTTGTCTAAAACCCCCTCCCTCTTTGGGGAAGCCCTGCCCCTCCTTATATATGTTGAAGGGGCGGGTTACATGTAGAGTCCTAGTAGGATTAGGATTGCTTTATTACAAGGAGTCCTAGTCTTGCTTCCTTTGTAAGAGAATATTCCTTATGCTTTCTTCATAAACCGGCCCACCATAACGCAAACCGGCCTTCCGGGCCTTGGGCCTTGTCATCCGTGATCCGCCAGCCGGGTTACCAGTAAATTGCCAAGTGTAAACCGTCTCAAGTAAACCACCAAGTCCGTCCGGGTCATAATTCCGGCCGGTTCATACCGCGGGGTATATCCCCGACATTAGCCCCCAAGTTTAGCTAGGATTTATCCATGGTAAACTTATGCTACAAAATAAACACAAGAGCGAATCTGACAGGTTATGCTCCGGGTTAAGAATTTCTTGTAAACCGGCCTCTGACCATCCTTAAGTCCTTATCCTTTCCTTCTTCTAGAAAATCTGGGTCAACTGACCAACTTCATAATCAACTTAATTGTAGAAAAAATATTGCAAATAAAGAATCCATTTGACTCGGCCTTCAATGCTCTGACTTGATAAAATATTGGTCTTTAAATATTCAATTGATATCCAGCCAGCTTGAAGATGTAGAACTTGCCGGTTTATGACTACCAGCATTGTCGGGTTATAAAAATTGATAATTCCGGGTCATGACTGTTTATAAATGCCGGGTTATGATTGTTGCCAACGCCGGGTTATGATTGATCTTCCGGATTTACCCAAAGCTGAGAATTTGAAGATGTTCCTCCTTTATATGCATATTACCTGTAGCCCCCAAGTGCCAGGTCATTCTGTAATAATGAGCAGGGACTTTGTATATACTTCATTGAAAATAGCATTGTATAATCTTGAAGAAATCCAGATTGTTCATCCCAATCACCATGAAACTGAATATTCCATATTATGTAGCCCCCAAGTGCCGGGTCATTATGCAATAATGAGCAGGGACTTTGTAGATATAATCATTGAAAATAACATTATATAATGTAACTTCCATAGTGGGGTTTGAACCCCCGTCCACAAGGTTAAGAGCTTTGTGCTTTACCAACTGAGCAGTGGACCCTTCAATATAATAGATTAACACTTGTGTACCTTGAATTGTTGACATGAGCGATTGGTAGCCCCCAAGGGCCGGCTCATTATAATGTGATGAGTCGGGTCTTCAATAAAGTGAGCAAAAAAATGACTTTGCATTAGCCCCCAAGTGTCATGGTGCATGCTTGCAGCGACATGAGACTTGTGTATTTGATGTAAACTCAATTTGAATAATGTAGCCCCCAAGTGCCGGGTTGTAAGCCTGCAGCAACTCGGGACTATTCCTTTGTAGAATAAATCACTTCCATCGATGAAATAATATCCATTGCGCTTAAAGCGACTTTGATAACCTCAATCATAATATAAAAATCCAGCCATGTTGGCTATTAAAGATTTGAATAATATAATCCGGTTTGAAAACCGGTTCCAGTGATATTTGATCACAACTAGGCCGGGTTAATAAACACCGGTCATTATTTTATCTCATACTGGCGACTTATAGTCGAAAGCCAGGCCGGTTTAATGAACACCGGTCATTATAACTGATCATGTACTGCCAATCTGTTTTTTTTTTGCTCTTTGTCGGCTCATCATGAAGGCCGATCCGGGTTACGATGAACGCCGGTTTAACTCTTGCTGGTGTTCATGACCCAGACTTTAACTTTGTAAATATATGGTCAACCTTGTAATTGCCCAATCCCGGAAAAAAAACTTGGTTACCCACGAAAAACTTTGAAAAAATCACAAAACGCAAAACATCGTTGCAAATAAGACCATATAGTCGAGGCTTTTTGCGAGCTGCCAGGCTCCCTATGTGCCAATCAAAGGGTACGACCCAAAGGGCTATGACTAACAGTACTCCTAGGGACAAGAACTTTGCCATCAAAGGATGTACTCTTTTGCCATCAAAGGATGTGCTCCAAGGGACAGGAAATATTGCATCTGCCATCAAAGGATGTACTCCTAGGGACAAGAAATTTTCTTTTGCCATCAAAGGGTATACGGCTTCCAAGGGACAGGAATATTACATCTGCCATCAAAGGAAGTACCCTAGGGACAAGAACAGATTTTATTTTGCCATCAAAGGGTATACGGCTTCCAAGGGACAGGAATATTACATCTGCCATCAAAGGAAGTACCCTAGGGACAAGAACAGATTTTCTTTTGCCATCAAAGGGAATGATCAACCATGGAACAGGAATATTACATCTGCCATCAAAGGAAGGTTCCCTAGGGACAAGAACAGGTTTATTTCTTTTGCCATCAAAGGGATTTGGCCCACCAAGGGACAGGAATATTACATCTGCCATCAAAGGTGGATCCCTAAGGACAAGAACTTTTCTTTTGCCATCAAAGGGATTTGGCCCACCAAGGGACAGGAATATTACATCTCCCATCAAAGGTGGATCCCTAAGGACAAGAACATTATGTAGACCGGACCAGAAAAGATTTCGTCGAGGATTCATATGTGATCCGTAGCCCCCTAGCTTGGTCCCTTCTGCATAAAATAGTTTGTTCAAAGCATCTTGTTTTCTTGATGAAAATGATATACATCAAGAGAAATAAACTTTGGATGGATATCACCTTAGTGAATTTGGACCTTATAATCCTCATCGGTGTCTGTTTAGCCTAACCTGTATGTCGAATAAACCGGATCGCAGGGCGGACAGTAAGACGACCGCAGCATCATAGGCGGCTCAAACAGTTAAACCGGCTGTGGGGTTGTAAACCGGCGGAGACGAGCAAGTTGTCCTCCGTGTTGTAAACCAGTGCGGATGCGTGAACCGGCCGTCCATTTCATCAAGTAATGCGACACAGATGAAAACACCATTGTAGAACGTTGCCAGTGCGTGTTTATATCCGCAGTGTAACAATGATTTTACCTGTATATAGAAAACACCAATAGGGTAGTGTAATGGTGCTCAGGGGAAATAAAATGATAAAATACATAGGAGGGATAACACCTGATTTGCTCGAATAGCAGATGGGTCGGCCAGCGCCGACGGGCTAGTTGCCTTCCTCATTGTAAGCCGGCGTAGTTGTGAGAGATGGCCACGGCGTTGCAAACCGGTGTGGTCGCGAGAAATGACCACGGCATTGTAAACCGGCGCGGTCGCGAGAGACGGCCAAGGCGTTGTAAACCGGTGTGGTCGCGAGAGACGGCCATGGTATTGTAAACCGGCGTGGTCGCGAGAGACGGCCAAGGTGTTGTAAACCGGCGCTTGAATCCGACGATCACTTGTGTCGAACAATGTTTGGCATGCCTCCACCTCCGTGGTATAATATCACTTTGTAATGAATGATTTTTCTGCATACAAAATACAGCAGGGCGAGGTATTTTTGCTCGGATAAATTAATATGTAAAATAAATAGGATAGATATCACTTGATTCGCCTGGAGAACAGATGAGTTGGCCGTGGTATTTTCTCCGTCTAATTTGTGCAGATGCTAAGTATTTTCCTTGATCCAGACGTTAGTAGACTTGGTGATGGCAGCAGTAAAACACTCGAAGTTTTTTGTTCCAACTTTCAGGAGGCGAATCAATGTCCTGCCTGCGATTTTTGTTTTTCCATGTAAATTTGACTGTACGTTGGCGTACAGATCTGGACTCTGCGGCTCATGTCCTCTCCTACAGTTTGCTTCCTTGTGTGCATGTATAGCCATCAGAAACAACAACTCAAAAACAGAACTAGCCCCCAACCCACGTGGGAAGCATAGACACTTTTGTCCTTTGTGCGATGACATGGAGTAGTAGTACGACTCGGAAGCGGCGACGGGCAGTGGCCCTTTCAACACGCGGCGGTGAACGGCCCATAGGCAGAGCTGGCTCAAAAGAAACATCAATCCGTGCCCACATGGAAACCCCCTCCGGGTCGTGGTTGGTCTGATCGATTCATCCAATTGTTTACACACTGGGATCTTGCACCGATGTTTCCGATAGTAGACAGTGTTTGAAGACCCCAAAATCTGATATGTACTGAACTAGTACTAGCATCACGTATAGTGCAATAGGAGACAAAATTAGTCTTGTGGACCAGCCCTGACCACCATGTGAGGAGCCATTATAGTAACACTTTCTCGATTGATGATGGCCTGACGGGAAGCAGCAGCGGTCGGGACCTTGTAATGTCTTGGGAGCAGTAGCTATTCCGGTTCATTGCAAATCAGGTGGCCTTCTTGCGATTTAAAACCAGCGGCAGGGGAAGTCGGCGAATCCGACCGTAAACCGGAACTAGCTTGCACGCATACCGTGCGTAGAAACGACTTCAGCGGATCATCTCATCACATCTAGCGGCGTAGACGACGGAACCCGAATCTCTTGATCTCAAACCCCTGTGCTGTAAACTCTAAATTTATTCATGATTTTGACCATCAAACCATCTTTCCCTCATCTGACCAATCACGAGCTTCTCGATCCCTAAAAAGTGATCCCTCCAAGAACTCAACACCACCGTGCGCAGGCCCCACGGTGGGCGCCAACTGTCTTGGAAATAACACGTAAGATGTCCGGATTAACGAACTTTAGATGTGGAGCCGCGCATCTATGTAGTAGCTTGAGAGGGGTTGAGCGGAATCGATAGACGTGATGCAAGACAAGGGTTTAGATAGCTTCGGGCCCCGGGAAACATCATCCGGAAATAACCCTACGTGCTCTTTGAGGCTAGATCTCATTATGATCCTCATGGTGTCGCCGGTAAACCGACTCTTTGTGTCTAGCCCTAGAAACTTGTCTGCTTGTGGCTTGTCTAAACTTGTCTAAAACCCCCTCCCTCTTTGGGGAAGCCCTGCCCCTCCTTATATATGTTGAAGGGGCAGGTTACATGTAGAGTCCTAGTAGGATTAGGATTGCTTTATTACAAGGAGTCCTAGTCTTGCTTCCTTTGTAAGAGAATATTCCTTATGCTTTCTTCATAAACCGGCCCACCATAACGCAAACCGGCCTTCCGGGCCTTGGGCCTTGTCATCCGTGATCCGCCAGCCGGGTTACCAGTAAATTGCCAAGTGTAAACCGTCTCAAGTAAACCACCAAGTCCGGCCGGGTCATAATTCCGGCCGGTTCATACCGCGGGGTATATCCCCGACAGATCAGGTGGTGGCTCTGGCTCAGGCTCTGAAGCTTGTGCCTGGCCTTGGTACTTGTAGAAGGCACTTGATGTAATGAGGTATATGCCTGTGGACAGATCATACAAATATGGTGCAGGCAAGGTAACAATTTCATAGTGTATTTCATCAAACCTTAATTTATAGTTAAGCAACCTATTCTTGTCTTTAGCAATAAAATCATGTGCTACCATGCTCTTGTAGTCTAGATAAACAGGGGCAAGCAATTTTCCTTCCTTCTCATGATGCCTAATGGGTATTCTGAAATGTTCAGCAAGGCGAGAAGCAAAGATGCCTCCAAAGACGGGCCCCTTTGAGTGGTTCAGACTCAGTCGTTTAGCAACGACGGCACCCAGGCTAAAAGTTGTGTCTTGAAACAAAGCATGGCGTAAAATGACAATATCAGGGGCACTAAGATTCCCATTGTTACCGTGACCAATCAAACATCTACTAGCAAATAAAGCAAAGTAGCGCAGAACATGGAAGTGTATGCTAGTAATTCTTGCCCCTGAGACTTGCCTGGTTTCCACTACACCTATCATGTCAATAAACCCTTCAACGTCTTCACGACGTGGTTCATCAAGTCTACCTCCAAAGGGTATCTTGCATATTTCACAAAATTCTAAGAGTGATATCTCCTTAACCACATGATATAAACGAAACTCCACTGTAGGTGGTGTTTTCTTAGCATGAAAATGAAAAGTTTGTGTGAAAATATTGGTGAGTAAGAGATACTGTTCACGCTGGTCGTGGAGGAAGTCGGTGAGGCCTGCATTATTTGCCAACCAGTAAAAGTCTTCGTAAATACCGGCGGACATCATGAAATCATTACAAGGCCATTCACATGGCCGAACTTCCGCCATGCGAGGAAGATTATATTTGGGCTTCTTATTTTCTTGTTTTTTCTTCTCTTCTGAGCTCTTGCTGGAGGAGCCCCTCAACAATCTCTTTATCATTTTCCTTTTCTGAAAATTTCTGAAATTTTTAGTAACTCAAAATAAAAGTTAACCAAACTCAATAAGATTGATAGCAACAACTCCTACAAGTTCCTAGAGGCTATATCATGCATTAGAACTACTTGGGACCAAGAAAAATTAACATGCAAGCTCAAGAACAAGGTCACCACAGCAGCAAAAATTTGCAATAAATAAAGCATTAGAACAAAAACTAATTGAACCAATGAAGGAGTCACATACCAAGGAACGATCTCCCCAAACATTTTGGTGAATGGTGCTTTGAGCAAGGAGATCGAAAATGACAGCAAGATGAGCTAGAACTCGGGTTTGAGCAGGTTGGTGATTTTTTTGGGAGGAAGAAGGAGAGTATGGTGCAGGAATAAGTGGAGGGGGGCCACGTGGGGCCCACGAGGCAGGGGGCGCGCCCTGGACCCTCGTGGCCAGGTGCTGGCTCCCCTCGCTGTGTGTTCCGTGCAATATTTTCTCATATATTCAGAAAAAATCAGATTTCATTTTCAGGGCATTTGGAGAACTTTTATTTTGGGGTATTTTTTTATTGCATAGATAAGTGTGGAAACAGACAGAAAATACTATTTTTGTTTTATTTCTCCTAATTAACAGAAAGTAAAAAGGGGCGTATATAAGGTGGTGCTATCTAGATTCACCTATCCCATGCTCATCAAAAGGAATCCATTAACAAGGTTGATCAGGTCTTGTTAATAAACTCTTTCCGAATAACATGAAACCGGAGAATTTTGGAATAACACTAGGTTACCTCAATGGGGATATGTATGTCCCCAACAATAATAATGTCATATGTCTTCTTGATAGTAGGAAGAGGAAATTCAAAACCTCCAATAGTAATTGTTGAAATTTTTCCAGTATAATTGATACTGTGAACCTTAGGTTGTTTCCTCGGAAAGTGTACCGTATGCTCATTACCATTGACATGAAAAGTGACATTGCCTTTGTTGCAATCAATAACAGCCCCTGCAGTATTCAAAAAGGGTCTTCCAAGAATAATAGACATACTATCGTCCTCGGGAATATCAAGTATAACAAAGTCCGTTAGAATAGTAACATTTGCAACTACAACAGGCACATCCTCACAAATACTGACAGGTATAGCAGTTGATTTATCAGCCATTTGCAAGGATATTTCAGTAGGTGTCAACTTACTCAAGTCAAGTCTACGCTATAAAGAGAGAGGCATAACACTAACACGTGCTCCAAGATCACATAAAGCAGTTTTAACATAGTTTCTTTTAATGGAGCAAGGTATAGTGGGTACTCCTGGATCTCCTAGTTTCTTAGGTATTCCACCTTTAAAAGTGTAATTGGCAAGCATGGTGGAAATTTCTACTTTAGGTATCTTTCTTTTGTTGGTGATAATATCTTTCATATACTTAGCATAAGGATTTGTTTTAAGCACATCAGTCAAACGCATACGCAAAAAGATAGGTCTAATCATTTCAGCAAAGCGCTCAAAATCCTCATCATCCTTTTTCTTGGATGGTTTCGGAGGAAAAGGCATGGGTTTCTGAACCCATGGTTCTCTTTGCCTACCGTGCTTCCTAGCAACAAAGTCTCTCTTATGATAACGTTGATTATTTGATTGTGGGTTATCAAGATCAATAGCCGGTTCAATCTCTACATCATTATCATTGCTAGGTTGAGCATCATCATGGACATCATCATTAATATTATAACTAGGTTCATGTTCATTACCAGATTGTGTCTCACTATGAGAAACAGATATATCATTGGGATTCTCAGGTGTGTCAGCTACAGGTTCACTAGAAGCATGCAAAGTCCTATCATTTTTCTTTTTCTTCTTCTTAGAAGGACTAGGTGCATCTAAATTAGCTCTATCAGAATCTTGCTCAATTCTCTTAGGGTGGCCCTCATAATACAGAGGTTCCCGAGTCATCTTACCACCTCTAGTAGCAACTCTAACAACATAGTCATTATTCTTACTATTTAATTCATTGAGCAAATCATTCTGAGCCTTAAGTACTTGTTCTACTTGAGTGGTGACCATAGAAGCATGTATACTAATGAGTTTCAGTTCACCTTTAGCTCTAGACAGATAATTACTCAAGCGTTCAATCATATAAGCATTGTGTTGTAATTGTCTACCAACATAAGCATTGAAGTTTTCTTGTTTCACAATAAAATTGTCAAACTCATCTAAGCATTGGCTACCAAACTTATAACGAGGAATATCACCTTCATCAAATCTATAGAGAGAATTTACCTTTACTACCTGTGTCGGGTTATCAAGACCATGTATTTCTTCAATAGGTGGTAAATTCTTAACATCTTCAGCTTTAATACCTTTTTCTTTCATAGATTTCTTTGCCTTTTGCATATCTTCAGGACTGAGAAATATAACACCTCTTTTCTTCGGAGTTGGCTTAGGGGCTGGTTCAGGAAGTGTCCAATTATTTTCATTGGCCATCATATTATTCAATAGTAATTCAGCTTGATCAACTGTTCTTTCCCTGAAAACACAACCATCACAACTATCCAGGTGGTCTCTGGAAGCATCGGTTAGTCCATTATAAAAGACATCAAGTATATCATGCATCTCAAGAGGATGACCAGGCAAAGCATTAAGCAATTGGAGAAGCCTCCCCCAAGCTTGTGGGAGACTCTCTTCTTCAATTTGTACAAAGTTATATATTTCCCATAAGGAAGCTTGTTTCTTATGAGCGGGAAAATATTTAGCAGAGAAATAATACATCATATCCTGGGGACTACGCACACAACCAGGATTAAGAGAATTAAACTAAGTCTTAGCATCACCCTTTAACGAGAAAGGAAACAACTTAAGGATATAGTAATAACGAATCTTTTCATCGTTGGTAAACAGGGTGGCTATATCATTCAACTTAGTAAGATGTGCCACAACAGTTTCAGATTCATAGCCATGGAAAGGATCAGATTCAACCAAAGTAATTAACTCAGGATCAACAGAGAATTCATAATCCTTATCAGTAACACAGATAGGTGAAGTAGCAAAAGCAGGGTCATGTTTCATTCTAGCATTCAAGGACTTTTCTTTCAGCTTAGCTAATAATTTCTTAAGATCATATCTATCATTGCAAGCAAGAAAGTCTTTAGCAGTTTCTTCATCCATAACGTAACCCTCCGGAACAACAGGCAATTCATATCTATTGGGAGAAGCTTCATCATCACTTTCATAAATATCATCAGTTTCCATATTTGCATTCTCCCTAACCTTAGCAATTTGTTCATCTAGAAATTCACCTAGTGGCACAGTATTATCAAGCAGAGAAGTAGTTTCATCATACATAGCAGAAGTGGCATCATCAAGAACATACGACATATCAGATTCAATAGCATGAGTAGGTGTCGCAAATTTACCCATAACAGATGGTGAATCATGTGCCGAGCTAGATGGCAGTTCCTTACCTCCCCTCGTAGTTGAGGGTAAGATCTTGATTTTTGAGTCCTTCAAATTCTTCATAGTGATCAACAGATATAAATCCCAAGTGACTTAAAGAATAGAGCTATGCTCCCCGGCAACGGCGCCAGAAAATAGTCTTGATAACCCACAAGTGTAGGGGATCGCAACAGTTTTCGAGGGTAAAGTATTCAACGCAAATTTATTGATTCGACACAAGGGGAGCCAAAGAATACTCTTAAGTATTAGCAGCTGAGTTGTCAATTCAACCACACGTGGAAACTTAGTATCTGCAGCAAGATAGTTTAGTAGCAAAGTAAATAGTGTTTTTGTAGTTTTTGTAATAGTAGCAACGGAAAAGTAAATAAGCAACAAGCAATATGTGAAAAGCTTGTAGGCATTGGATCGGTGATGGGAAATTATGTCGGATGCAATTCATCATGTAGAAGTTATAACCTAGGGTGACACAGAACTAGCTCCAGTTCATCAATGTAATGTAGGCATGTATTCCGAATATAGTCATACGTGCTTATGGAAAAGAACTTGCATGACATCTTTTGTCCTACCCTCCCGTGGCAGTGGGGTCCTATTGGAAACTAAGGGATATTAAGGCCTCCTTTTAATAGAGTACCGGACCAAAGCATTAACGCATAGTGAATACATGAACTCCTCAAACTACGGTCATCACCGGGAGTGGTCCTGATTATTGTCACTTCGAGGTTGCCGGATCATAACACATAGTAGGTGACTATGGACTTGCAAGATAGGATCAAGAACACACATATATTCATGAAAACATAATAGGTTCAGATATGAAATCATGGCACTCGGGCCCTAGTGACAAGCATTAAGCATAGCAAAGTCATAGCAACATCAATCTCAGAACATAGTGGATACTAGGGATCAAACCCTAACAAAACTAACTCGATTACGTGATAGATCCCATCCAACCCATCACCGTCCAGCAAGCCTATGATGGAAATACTGACGCACGACGGTGAGCATCATGTAATTGGTGATGGAGGAAGGTTGATGATGACGATGGCGACGATCTCCACTCTCCGGAGCCCCGAACGGACTCCAGATCAGCCCTCCCGAGAGAGATTAGGGCTTGGCGGCGGCTCCGTATCGTAAAACGTGATTATTCCTCCTCTCTGACTTTTTTTCTCCCCGAAAGTGAATATATAGGATCTAGGGATACGTCGGCGGAGCACCAGGGGGCCCACGAGGCAGGGGCGCGCCCCCACCCTCGTGGATAGGGTGTGGGCCCCCTGGTCTGGATCTTCTTGCAGATATTTTTTATATTTTCCGAAATAATTCTCCGTGGATTTTCAGGTCATTCCGAGAACTTTTTATTTCTGCACAAAAGCAACACCATGGCAATTCTGCTGAAAACAGCATCAGTCCGGGTTAGTTCCATTCAAATCATGCAAGTTAGAGTACAAAACAAGGGCAAAAGGGTTTGGAAAAGTAGATACGTTGGAGACATATCAATGTGCGGCTAACTGGCTATCCAGATTATGGCGCCTACTTGTGAGTTATCAAGACCTTTTTCTGGCGCCGTTGCTGGGGAACATTGCTATATTTGGTGAGTCACTTGGGAATATTATCTATTTATCACTATGAAGAATATGAAGAACACTAAAACCAAGATCTTTCTCTCAAAGGCGAGGGGAGGTAAGGAATTGCCATCTAGCTCCGCACTTGATTCTCCTTCAGTTATAAGTAAGCTCGCAACACCACAACCTGCTATTAATCCTGATATGTCACAAGTTATTAATGATGCTACTTCTGCTATGCATGATGCTCATGACGATGCTAGTACCTTGCTTGATAAGACTGTGCCGCTAGGTGAATTGCTTGATGAACAACTTGCTAGAATTAAAAATACCGAGAATCCTGAAACTGATGAAATTACTGAAACTGATGAAGTCTTTGAAACTTAAAATTATGAGACACCTATTAGATCTAGTTCTCCTAGATATGAATTGCCTGATATACCCGAGGGTTATGTTATGGAGGGAGAGATATCTAGAGACTTTCTTGCTTGCAATGATAGGGATGATCTTAAGAAACTACTATGCAAACTGAAAGAAAAATCCTTGAATGGTAGAATGAAATGTGATCCTAAGTTTGCTACTTCACCTATCTTTGTTACCGATGAGGATTATGAATTCTCTGTTGACCCAGAGTTAATTACTTTGGTTGAATCTGATCCTTTTCCATGGCTATGAAACTGAAACCGTAGTGGCACATCTTACTAAACTGAATGATATAACCACCCTTTTTTCCCATGATGAGAAAATTTGCTACTAATATATTCTCAAATTATTTCCGTTCTCATTAAAGGGTGATGCTAAGACATGGTAAAATACTCTTGCTCCTGGTTATGTGCGTAGTCCCCGTGATATGATTTACTACTTCTGTGCAAAACATTTTCCTGCTCATGAAAAACAAGCTGCTTTACAGGAAATATTTAACTTTGTGCAAAGTGAAGAAGAGAGTCTCCCACAAGCTTGGGGGAGGCTTCTCCAGTTGTTTAATGCTTTGCCTGAACATCCACTTAAGAAAAATGAAATACTTGATATCTTCTATAATGGACTAACCGGTGCTTCTAGGGACTTCCTAGATAGTTGTGTGGGTTGTGTTTTCAGGGAACGAACTGTTGAACAAGATGAGGAATTATTGTATATATATTGAAAAATTATGATGATTAGACTCTTCCCGAACCACCGCCTAAACCTACTCTAAAGAAGAGGGGTATCTTATTTCTCAGTCCAGGAGATATGCAAGAGGCAAAGAAATGCATGAAGGAAAATGGTATTAAAGCTGAGGATGTTAAGAATTTACCACCTAATGAAGAAATACATGGTCTTGACACACCACCGACACTGGTGGTAGAGGTAAATTCTTTATTATAGTTTGATGAAGGTGACATCCCTTACAATAAACATCCTAGTCAATGCTTATATGAGTTTGACAACTACATTATGAAACAAGATCACTTCAATGCAAATGCTATGAAACAATTGAAATACAACTCTGATATGATTGCTCGCTTGAGTGACTTGGTATTTACAATCACTAACGATGTTAGAGGTGTAGGAAAGCATGCCTCTATGGTTCAAACCCAGTTAGAACAAGCTGCCCAATCTCCAAGAGAATTGCTAAATGAAATGAATAATAATATGAATGATTTTGCTGTTAGAGTAGCAACTAGAGGAGGCAAAATGACCCAGGAATCACTTTATCGTGAGGGACGCCCTAAAAGAATTGCACAAGACTCTCAAATAATTAACATTGATGCACATAGTCCTATTAAAAAGAAAATGAAGAATAAAAATCATAAGACTTTGTGTACCTCTAGTGAACCCGAGAAACAAAAACCTCCTGAAGATAACAATGATGTTTCTATTTCTGATGCTGAAACTCAATTTGGTAATGAACATGCACCTAGTGATAACAAAAAAGATAATGATGATGTTCATGAAGACACTCAACCAGATAATGATGTTGAAATAGAACTTGATGTTGATCTTGATAACCCACACCCTAATTATAAACGATATGATAAAAGACACTAATGCAGGATGCTACTAACGCGACACTACGATCAGAGACCCTTTGACGAAGTTGTGTGCGATGCATTAATTGCAAACGGTGATGTAAAAAACGTCAAAAAGATGCAAAACATTTGCGATGAAGGATACATAAAACACAGTTCGGATTTAGTTGCATGTGCGATGCGGGGCATACGATTGATCCATACGGACTGTTTGCGATGAGACATAACAACATAAATGGGCAGCCGTATCATGGTGTGTGCGATATACGTCATATAGTTCGCTTAGATGCATTGTTTGCTATTAGAGAATAAAACAGAAACGATTAGCTAGATCAAGTTGTGTGGGATATACGGCATACGTTCACTCGGACGAACTATTTACGATTAGGGAACAGAACAGAAATGGTTCAACTTAACAAGATGTGTGTGATATGCGCCATACAGTTCACATAGATGAACTGTTTGCGATGAGCCAAAAGAACACAACGATTCAGGTAAACAAGATGTGTGTGATACGCGGCAAACAACCCACTCGGATGAACTGTTTGCGATGAGAAATTATAACATAGACGATTACTACTGTTAACGTATGCGATTCTGTGTGTACCTTTAAAAAAATGCAAACTAGTTTCTTGCAGTGGCTACGGCGTCGTGCTAGCTCAATGTTCCTTCAATGCTAAGTTTCCATTAATTGATGGCGCTTTATGAACACGCAAGCGTTTCTCGCCATTTCCTCTCCGGTTTCCCGCTGCCACCCAGCGATATTGCGCGTAAAACCTAGGCGGCGTGCGACGCGCTGAGGCAACTAGCGCAGCCTATAGCACATCCACCTTTTCCAAGCATGCCAACCCACCAAAGCATCCCCTCTGCCATCAACCGCCTCGACGAGGAAAACAAGAAGGCGCCACGGCCCATCGAGGCCGAGGCACTCCACAGCAACGCGATGGACGACGCCGTGATGTGCATCATCGCCAGGGTTGAGCAGACCCTTGGCGCATGGCGCTTCAGTGCCGCGGATCAAGATAGGCATGTTAGTGCCGAGAGGCTGCAACTCACCGCACAACATGATCGACGGCGCACCGCAGAGCAAGCTAGGCATGTCCGCCGATAGGCTGCGGCTCGCCGCACAGTGAGACCGTTGGAGCGTCGTAGAGCGAGAGGCGTGGTGCGCCACACAGCAAGAGAGGATCCATCGGTGCTTGCCTGTTGTCGATAGGACGTCGTAGCTGGGTGCACGTCCCATCAGTACCCCCATTTCTCGCTAGGAGTGGGCAGAGGCCATCTGCGCCGCACTTGCGCCAGAGGGTGGCGACGCCGTACTTGCACCGGATGCCCGCCACGCCGTTCGCATGGGGCGTCATTCACCTTGTCCGCAGCCCGCTCGATGCCACCGTGCTATTCGCTAGGCTCGACCACCTCCTTGGCCCAGGTGTCCACCTGGGCATAGTAGAGGAACATGGTCGTCGCATCCTCGAGCTAGTGATCTCTGATGAAATAGCCAACTTGGAGCTCGAGATCGCGCCCCAGATATACCGCTAGCGTGTCGACCACTTGGACAAACGCCTGCACGAGTTTAGGAAGAGCCAAGAGCTACCGTAGGTAAGGGCTGCTGGCCATGGTCTCATGGACGAATTTTATTTTGTTGAGTCGTGTCGACGTTGATCGCTATGTATTCACAACAATCATAATATTGCTCTGTTTCAATGTGTGTACTCTGTTTTCCGTTCTTATATGTTCTGTTTCAAAGTGTGTATATATGCTTTCCAATCTGTATATGTGGATGATAACAACTAGATACAAATTAGTATACGAAAAACAGATAGAAAATGGAATTCATAATATATATATTAATTGTTCATTAGTTCATCATAGAATATATATAATACCATCACATATATGTGATGATACTTAACTACCAGGGACAATACATTAAATTGAAAACGAACAATACTAAAACTAATAATCCCTCCTGGAGTAGTATTTCGGCAGCCCCTCACCAGCAGCTCCCTGGTGCACGGCATCTTCCCAGCACAGAGGCAGTACTCCGCCTCCTCTGCCCCGCAGCGCTTGACGTAACGATCTGCCTCTTGCTGGCAGATTGATACGTCTCCAACGTATCTATAATTTTTTATTGTTCCATGCTATTATATTATCTGTTTTGGATGTTTAATGGGCTTTAATATGCACTTTTATATTATTTTTGGGACTAACCTACTAACCAAAGGCCCAGTACAAATTGCTGTTTTTTGCCTATTTCAGTGTTTTGCAGAAAAGGAATATCAAATGGAATCCAAACAGAATGAAACCTTCGCGAGGATCGTTTTTGGAACAAATGCAATCCAGGAGACTTGGAGTGGACGTCAAGGAAGCAACGAGGTGGCCACGAGGCAGGATGGCGCACCCAGGGAGGCAGGTGCGCCCCCACCCTCGTGGGGCCCTCGTAGCTCCATCGACCTACTTCTTTCGCCTATATATACTCATATACCCTGAAAACACCCAGGAGCACCACGAAACCCTATTTCCACCCTCGCAACCTTCTGTACCCGTGACCTCCCATCTTGGGGCCTTTTCCGGCACTCCGTCGGAGGGGGAATCGACCATGGAGGGCTTCTACATCAACACCATAGCCTCTCCGATGATGTGTGAGTAGTTTACCACATACCTTCGGGTCCATAGTTGTCGTGGTATTCTCACGGGGGGTTGCAAGACGACAGATGCCACGGTGTGGCTTCATGTGAGGGCAAGACTGCTATTGGAATAGCCAGGGATGGGTATGCGAGTATCACGTGGTGGTTTACCCAGGTTCGGGGCTCTCCGGAGAGATAATACCCCTACTCCTGCATGTTTGAGTATATGTGGTATATCTGGTACAGAGTTGCTCCAGGAGCTGTATCTGAGATCAGTGTCAGGGGCACCTGATCTCGTATATGTATGTGTGGCGTGGCTGGCCGTGGCGCTTGTGGCCGAATGAGTATGTGAGCGTGTGTGTGAGTCCATCCTGGATGGACGGATGGATGCTCATATATATAGTAGTAGGCATGGTAGCTTAGTATGTAATCTAGGTAGTGGCGTGGGGGCATGTGGGCATGGGGCACCATGCCCATGAGAGGTGTTAATGTGACGTGCATGCATCCTTGTCCCTGGTGCACTTTATAAAACAGTGCCCATGGAAAGATACACTATAGATGATGTTGCTACTACTATTCGTCAACAGTGCCAGGTACAACTGTCTTGTTTGTGTTGGTGGTTGACTTCGGGCAACCGGCTAGTTGGCGCAGTCGGCAGCCGGCTGGCTGGCGCAATCGGACAGGGGGGCCCCTGGGCGGCCCGAGCAGTCGGACTGAGGGGCTTTGCTAGCCCTGATGTCTTGAAATATTGTCTTACCGTCTTCGGGGTACCCGTGGTCAATTACCCCGACAATAGTTATTAGCTAGAAGGCTTCTTCTCTCTCTTTGGATCTCAATACAACGTTCTCCTTGATTTTCTTGGAGATCTATTCGATGTAATACTTTTTGCGGTGTGTTTGTCGAGATCCGATGAATTGTGGGTTTATGATCAAGATTATCTATGAACAATATTTGGTTCTTCTCTGAATTCTTATATGCATGATTTAATATCTTTGCAAGTCTCTTCGAATTATCGGTTTAGTTTGGCCTACTAGGTTGATCTTTCTTGCAATGGGATAAGTGGTTAGCATTGGGTTCAATCTTGCGGTGTCCTTTCCTAGTGACAACAGGGGCAGCAAGGCACGTATTGTATTGTTGCCATCGAGGATAAAAAGATGGGGTTTATATCATATTGCTTGAGTTTATCCCTCTACATCATGTCATCTTGCTTAATGTGTTACTCTGTTCTTATGAACTTAATACTCTAGATGCATGCTGGATAGAGGTCGATGTGTGAAGTAATAGTAGTAGATGCTGAATCGTTTTGGTCTACTTGTCGGGACCCCGATCCTAAGTCACACCGGTCTAGCATGTAATATATCATATCACTTGCGACCTCATGCACGGTATCCTCACGGGTGCCACCTTACCTGGCCCGGGACCGTTTGCGCATTTTGGCTCACGTATATGGTAGTGTCACTAGCATCCATATGACAGAGAACCTGAGCCGACATGACTAGTTATAGACCAAAAGTGGCGCTAAATTACAGAGACATGCATACATGCCCCAGCAACGAACGTGTCGGTCATCAATGTATGAACCCAAGTCATAGCAAGCTACAAGGACTTAAAGGAACAACGCGTGACAGTTCCCCTAAGGGACAGACACAGGAACGAAGAAGGACACATGCCGGTCAGCCTAAGTGTCCCGGATCAGTAGCAAGCTACCAAGGCTCAGTGGAATCACTAGGAGGCATTTCCCCATAAGATAGGCTACCAAGGGTAAACAACTAGGTGTCGGATCCCACACAGACCAAGCATTTCAAATCATACACACAATATGCTCGATATGTGCAAATACAACATGGCATCACAAACAAACTCTACAACTCAAAGTATTTATTCATTTGGTTCCGAGGAGCCAAGTATTACAATCATGGGTCTCATGACCCAACATATAGAGCATACAAGCATCAAGCACATGCGGAAGCTTAGCTTGTCTGAGTACAGACAACTATAGATGAAAAAGGTTGAGAAGCCTGACTATCTACAAGACCCTCCCAAGGGTACAAGATCATAGCTGAGGTAACAAGCTAAACGTCGAAGTCCACGCGGAACTACTAGTGAGACTGGAGTCTCTTTGCAAAACATAAATTAAGAAAACGTGAGTACAAAGGTACTCAGCCAGACTTACATCAGAACTAGCTACATATGCATCAGTATCAACAAGGGGTGGTGGAGTTTGACTACAACAAGCCAACTTTGACTCGGTGGCTATCCTGAACTACGACTGCAAGTAACTCTTTTGAGGTGGCGCACACAAGTCCACATATTCACCAATCAATACACCACTATGGATCCGCTCCCGTCTCCCTACGAGAAGGCCATCCATAGCACTCACACTTGTCTTGAGCATTTTCGAGTATCCAATTCAAGTTTTCTATGTACCACGTAAGCATCCAAGAAGTCCATAACCGCGGACCCGGCTATTCGAATAGATCGTGTTAACCCTGCAGGGGTGTACTTCTTCACACACGCTCTCGCCACTTACCTCCATGTACACATCGTGTATCTCGGCAACCTTCAAGCGGAAGCCTGGCGAGGGTGTCGGCCATGACCTGACTAACCACACAAAACTCTAGTCCAGTTGTATCGCCTATTCGGGTTCCATCCGCAAGGAGATCCATCCAGGGTGTCGCTCATAGCCCCAAACGATGTGTACAGGGTTCCCAAGCCCACCAAACGGGTGACGCTTGGTACACCGTGCCACGGTGCCTAGTCTGTCCCAAGCCCACCTATACCGGGTGCCACTTGGTAGACTACTAACACTGCCTACAAACACCAGAAACTAGTTGCAACTCCTGGACAGAGATCAGGTTGATTAATAAGTCGAGAGGGGCACTTAAGCATTCCAATGCGTGGTAGTAGCTAGTCATTGGACAACTTACACAGAACTCGGTTCTTAAGGACGGTTCCAGTGAGACAATCCACCATGTACTCCTACATGGCCTCTCACCGCTACCTTTACCAAATCATGTTCACACACTTAACTCTCAACAGTAGGACATGATGACCACACTCCAATTCATCCCCGATGAATCAGACCTGACACAACTCTAAGAAATAGCGGGCATAAGATGCAAGCATGGATGAGTAGGCACAACATGGCTCAAACAACTCCTACTCTTGCTAGTGGGTTTCAACTATTTATTGTGGCAATGACAGGTCATGCAGAGGAAAGGGGTTCAACTACCACAGCATGTAATAGTTGAAATGTTGTTGTCCTAATGCAGTAATAGAGAGCAGAAGCGAGAGAGTGGGGTTGTATCGGAATGCTCAATGGGGGTTTGCTTGCCTCGCACTTCTCAAGATATCACTTTGTCTTCATCGGTGTCATCGATCACATCGTCGGAACAGCGTCTACTTAGAGGGGACAAACACCGGCAAACAAGAGAGAACACAATCAATGCAATGCGACAATATGATGCATGATCATGACATGGCAATATGTTGTTGATTGAGCTAATGAAACTAGCAACCATATTAAATGAAGTTGGTTTGAACGAAAGGTTCAAATTCAAACTCCATATGTGGTTATTCAAATGTCATTTAATTGATTTGACCTGATAAGCAGGTTTAACTTGATCAAACATGCATGAAAATGCCATAAATAGATTCCTTGTATTTTTATGATAATTTTTCATATATCAATTATTCTATTTGGAGTTATAGATTATTTTCTATGATTTTTCAAACTTTAAAGCATTTTCTAGAATTTTCTGAATTATTTTAAATTAAACTAATTCCAGAAAAGGCTTTACTGTGTCAGCATGACATCATGCAGACGTCAGCACGTCAATGGGCTGATCCAGGTCAAATCTGACGTTTGGGCTCCACACGTCAGTGATACAGCAGTTAAACAGGCTTAACTAAACTTAACATATATTAGTTAGGGCATGGGTCCCACGTGTCAGTAGCACATTATACTAATGACAGTAATTAGCACTTAACTAACAACCTAAGCTAATTAGTCCAACGCCGGCCCCACATGTCATTGACTCGGGGTCATCAAACCCTAGTTAAGTCGGGTCAAACCCGTCGGCGACTCGACTCCGGCGAGGCCAGACACGGCGGAGAGGCTCGGGATTCCTCCTTCGGCGACCAAATGGCCGGCGGAGGGCATCTACGTGCTGCTGACGAACTCGCGCATCGAGTGGAGCAGGCGGTGTGTGCTGGGGTGGCCGGAATCTCGCCGACGTTGAGGTTTGGCGGCGACACAGCCACGGGCTCGACGCAAGCGACAGCTGTGGTGCATTAAACGGGGCGTGGGTCGTGGTTTTGGGTTGCTGGGGATGTGATGAGCACATTCCAGTGCTTGGACGCAGGTGATGGCAGCTATGGCCACGGCGGTGACATGGCCGGTGGCGAGGAGGCTTTCGGCTCCGGTGAAACCGACGGCTACGAGCTGCAAACGAGGCAGGTGAGAGAGGGGTTCGGTGCAGGGGCTCATAGTGGATACGCAGAGCAGAACAGCAGACTCGGGGAGGCGTCGGAGATGGTGAATCGACCGGCGAAGTCCGGCGAGCAGATGCGGTGGTGACGAGCTCGAATTGCATTCGTCAGCGTGGAGATCCTCGGCTTGCATTCGTCGGCGTGGAGAATATGCGGACGACGACGAAGCTGCTGGACACAACGACAGGACGAGGGGTGGCCGGTGGCCGTGAGAACGGCGAGCGACGGCGACGAGCTCCGCTCGGGTTCTTCATGTTCTTGCAAGACAGAGATGAGGAGGAGGGAAAGAGGCCAGGGGTGTCGGGGGAACTGCGTGGCGCCCTCGGGTGCCTCTAGCGGCTAGCAGGCAAGCAGGAGGTGGCCGGCGCGTGCCAGCGCGCGGCAAGCACACACCCTCCTGCCTACTAGCAGGAGGTTGAAGACGGTGGGGCGGATGGGCTGGCTCTGGTGGGCTGGGCTGCTACAGGAGCTGGGCCAGGTAAGTTCATGTAAGGTTTTGCTCTCCTTTATTATTTTCTGTTTTCTGTTTTTCTGTTCTGTTTTAAAATAATACTAAACCATTTCATAAAATCCTGGAAATAATTATGGGTACTTTCTGAATTGTTCCAGTGACCCTTAACAATTTCCAACATTTTTGGAGCATCTAAAATATATATAGCAATTAAATAGCTCCAATTCAAATGCGTTTGAATTAATTCAAAGTCCAAATATGTCCTGAAAATATGTGAACCATTTTTGGTATATGCTTCCACCTTGATCCAAAAATGATGAACATTTTTAAAGGGCAGTTTGGAATCATTGAAAAAATATTTTACTTGAACCTATTTGAATTCCTTTGGTGCTAGGGTTTGAATATCCCCATTTCAAAATTTCATGAAAGTTAAACATGATGCAAGCAATATGCAAACACTAGGCAGTACCAGAAGCTAGGGATGTGACACTACTTGTCACAGACGTGATGCCTATATACATGATCATGCCTAGATATTCTCATAACTATGCGTTTTTCTATCAATTGCTTGGCAGTAATTTGTTCACCCACCGTAAAATATGCTATCTTGAGAGAAGCCACTAGTGAAACCTATGGCACCGGGGTCTATTTTCCATCATATTAATCTCCCGTCAACTAGCTATTTTTATCATAGTTTATTTTGCAATCTTTACTTTTCAATCTATACAACAAAAATACCAAAAAAAATATCTTATTGTCTCTATCAGATCTTACTTTTGCAAGTGGTCGTGAAGGGATTGACAACCCCTTTATCGCGTTGGTTGCAAGGTTCTTAATTGTTTGTGCAGGTACTAGGGATTTGCGTGTAGTCTCCTACTGGATTGATACCTTCGTTCTCAAAAACTGAGGGAAATACTTACACTACTTTGCTGCATCACCCTTTCCTCTTCAAGGGAAAACCAACGCATGCTCAAGAGGTAGCAAGAAGGATTTCCGGCGCCGTTGCCGGGGAGATCTACGCACAAGTCAAGACATACCAAGTACCCATCACAAACTCTTATCCCTCGCATTACATTATTTGCCATTCGCCTCTCGTTTTCCTCTCCCCCACTTCACCTTTGTCATTTTATTCGCCATTTTTCGTTCGCCTCTTTTCGCTTGCTTCTTGTTTGCTTGTGTGTTGGATTGATTGTTTGTCACAATGGCTCAAGACAATAATAAATTGTGTGACTTTTCCAATACCAGCAACAATGATTTTATTAGCACTTCGATTGCTCCTATTACCGATGCTAAATCTTGTGAAATTAACGTTGCTCTGTTGAATCTTGTCATGAAAGATCAATTTTCTGGCCTTCCTAGTGAAGATGTCGCTACCCATCTAAACAACTTTGTTGATTTGTGCGATATGCAAAAGAAGAGAGATGTGTATAATGATATTATTAAATTGAAGCTATTTTCGTTTTCGCTTAGAGATCGTGCTAAAACTTGGTTCTCTTCTTTGCCTAAAAATAGTATTGATTCATGGAATAAGTGCAAAGATGCTTTTATCTCTAAGTATTTTCCTCCCGCTAAGATCATCTCTCTTAGAAACGATATTATGAATTTTAAGCAACTTGATCATGAGCATGTTGCACAAGCTTGGGAGAGGATGAAATTAATGATACGTAATTGCCCTACATATGGTTTGAATTTATGGATGATTATACATTTTTTTATGCTAGATTGAATTTTTCTTCTAGAAATCTTTTAGATTCGGCTGCGGGAGGCACTTTCATGGAAATCACTTTAGGAGAAGCTACTAAACTCCCAGATAATATTATGGTTAATTATTCTCAATGGCACACCGAAAGATCCACTAGTAAAAAGGTTCATGCGATTGAAAAGATTAATGTTTTGAGTGGAAAGATGGATAAACTTATGAAATTGTTTGCTAATAAGAGTGTTTCTTCTAATCCTAATGATATGCCTTTGTCCACTTTGATTGATAATAATAATGAATCTATGGATGTGAATTTTGTTGGTAGGAACAATTTTGGTAATAACGCGTATAGAGGAAACTTTAATTATAGGCCGTTCCCTAGTAATTCCTCTAATAATTATGGTTATTTCTACAACAAATCTTATGGAAATTTTAATAAGATGCCCTCTGATTTTGAGACTAGTGTTAAAGAATTTATGAATTCGCAAAAGAATTTCAATGCTTTGCTTGAAGAAAAATTGCTTAAGATTGATGAGTTGGCTAGGAACGTGGATAGAATTTCTCTTGATGTTAACTCTTTGAAACTTAGATCTATTCCACCTAAGCATGATATCAATGAGTCTCTCAAAGCCATGATAATTTCCATTGATGAGTGCAAAGAAAGAACCGCTAGAATGCGTGCTGAATGAGATTGCTTTGTGAAAGTGTGTTCTTCTAGTTTTCATGATAATAAAGATGAAGATCTAAAAGTGATTGATGTGTCTCCTATTAAATCTTTGTTTTCCAATATGAATCTTGATAAAGATGGTACTGGATATGAGTCAACTTTAGTTAAAAGGCGTCCCAATGATTCGGAGTTTTTAGATCTTGATGCAAAAATTGGTAAAAGTGGGATTGAAGAGGTCAAAACTTTACATAGCAATGAACCCACTATTTTGGATTTCAAGGAATTTAATTATGATAATTGCTCTTTGATAGATTGTATTTCCTTGTTGCAATCCGTGTTAAATTCTCCTCATGCTTATAGTCAAAATAAAGCTTTTACTAAACACATCGTTGATGCTTTAATGCAATCTTATGAAGAAAAACTTGAATTAGAAGTTTCTATCCCTAGAAAACTTTATGATGAGTGGGAACCTACTATTAAAATTAAGATTAAAGATCATGAATGCTATGCTTTGTGTGATTTGGGTGCTTGTGTTTCCACGATTCCAAAAACTTTGTGTGACGTGTTAGGTTTCCATGAACTTGATGATTGTTCTTTAAATTTGCATCTTGTGGATTCTACCATTAAGAAACCTATGGGAAGGATTAATGATGTTCTTATTGTTGCAAACAAGAATTATGTGCCCGTAGATTCCATTGTTCTTGATATAGAGTGCAATCCTACATGTCCTATTATTCTTGGTAGACCTTTCCTTAGAACTATTGGTGCAATTATTGATATGAAAGAAGGAAATATTAGATTACAATTTCTATTAAGGAAAGGCATGGAACACTTTCCTAGAAAGAAAATCAAATTACCTTATGAATCTATTATGAGAGAGACTTATGGATTGCATGCCAAAGATGATAATACCTAGATCTATTCTTGTTTTTATGCCTAGCTAGGGCGCTAAACGATAGCGCTTGTTGGGAGGCAACCCAATTTTATTTTTTTCCTTGCTTTTTGTTCCTGTTTAGTAAGAAATAATTCATCTATCCTCTGGTTAAATATGGTTTTGTGTTTTAGTTAGTGTTTGTGCCAAGTAGAACCTTTGGAAATACTTGGGTGAAGTCTTTGCGATCTTCCTATAAAAAACAGAAACTTTTGCGCTCACGAATTTTTGGAGTTACAGAAGTATTCGAAAGTTACAAAATACTACAGATTGTTCTCTTTTTGACAGATTCTATTTTGTGTGTGTTGTTTGCTTATTTTGATGAATCTATGGCTAGTATCAGGGGGTATGAACCATAGAGAAGTTGGAATACAGTAGGTTTAACACCAATATAAATAAAGAATGAGGTCATTACAGAACCTTAAAGTGGTGGTTTGTTTTCTTATACTTATGGAGCTCATGAGATTTTCTGTTGAGTTTTGTGTTGTGAAGTTTTCAAGTTTTTGGGTAAAGATTTGATGGATTTTGGAATAAGGAGTGGCAAGAGCCTAAGCTTGGGGATTCCCAAGGCACCCCAAGGTAAAATTCAAGGACAACCAAAATCCTAAGATTGGGGATGCCCCGGAAGGCATCCCCTCTTTCGTCTTCGTCCATTGGTAACTTTACTTGAGGCTATATTTTTATTCACCACATGATATGTGTTTTGCTTGGAGCGTCTTGTATTATTTGAGTCTTTGATTTTTAGTTTAGCACAATCATCCTTGTTGTACACACCTTTTGGGAGAGACGCACATGAATCAGAATTTATTAGAATACTCTATGTGCTTCACTTATATCTTTTGAGCTAGATAATTTTGCTCTAGTACTTCACTTATATTTTTTAGAGCATGGTGGTGATTTTATTTTATAGAAATTATTGATCTCTCATGCTTCACTTATATTATTTTGAGAGTCCTTTAGCACACCATGGTAATTTGCTTTGGCTATAAAATTAGTCCTAATATGATAGGCATCCAAGATGGGTATAATAAAAACTTTCATATAAAGTGCATTGAATACTATGAGAAGTTTGATACTTGATGATCATTTTGAGATATGAGGATGGTGATATTAGAGTCATGCTAGTAGAGTAGTTGTGAATTTGAGAAATACTTGTGTTGAGGTTCGCAAGTCCCGTAGCATGCACATATGGTAACCGTTGTGTGACAAATTTGAAGCATGAGGTATTTCTTTGATTGTCATCCTTTGTGTGGAGGTCGGGATCACGCGATGGTTAACTCCTACAAACCCTTTCCCTAGGAGCATGCGTGTAGTACTTTGTTTTGATGACTTGCAGATTTTTGCAATAAGTATGTGAGTTCTTTATGACTAATGTTGAGTCCATGGATTATACGCACTCTCACCCTTCCACCATTGCTAGCCTCTCTAGTACCGCGCAACTTTCGCCGGTACCATAAACCCACCATATATCTTCCTCAAAAGAGCCACCATACCTACCTATTATGGCATTTCCATAGCCATTCCGAGATATATTGCCATGCAACTTTGCACCATTCCGTTTATTATGACACATTTCATCATTGTCATATTGCCTTGCATGATCATGTAGTTGACATCGTATTTGTGGCAAGACCATCATGCATGATTTTTCATACATGTCACTCTTGATTCATTGCCTATTACGGTACACCGCCGGAGGCATCCATATAGAGTCATATTTTGTTCTAGTATCGAGTTGTAATCTTTGAGTTGTAATTAAATAGAAATGTGATGATCATCATAATTAGAGCATTGGCCCGAAAAAAAGGAAAGGCAAAAAAGGAGAAAGGCCAAAAAAGGAAGGCCCAAAAAAGGGGGACAATGCTACTATCTTTTTTCCACACTTGTGCTTCAAAGTAGCACCATGATCTTTATGATAGAGAGTCTCTTATTTTGTCACTTTGATATACTAGTGGGAATTTTTCATTACAGAACTTGGCTTGTATATTCCAACAATGGGGTTCCTCAAATGCCCTAGGTCTTCGTGAGCAAGCAAGTTGGATGCACACCCACTTAGTATCTTTTGTTGAGCTTTCAAACATTTATAGCTCTAGTGCATCCGTTGCATGGCAATCCCTACTCACTCACATTGGTATCTATTGATGGGCATCTCCATAGCCCATTGATACGCCTAGTTGATGTGAGACCATCTTCCTCCTTTTCGTCTTCTCCAGAACCACCATTCTATTCCACCTATAGTGCTATGTCCATGGCTCACGCTCATGTATTGCGTGAAAGTTGAAAAGGTTTGAAAAAAATTAAAGTATGAAACAATTGCTTGGCTGAAACCGGGGTTGTGCATGATTTGGGTATTTTGTGTGACAAAGATAGAGCATAGCCAAACTATATGATTTTGTAGGGATGAACTTTCTTCGGCCCTGTTATTTTGAGAAGACATAATTGCTTTGTTAGTATGCTTGAAGTATTATTATTCTTATGTCGATATTAAACTTTTGTCTTGAATCTTTCGGATTTGAACATTCATGCCACAATAAAGAGAATTACATTGAAAATTATGTTAGGTAGCATTCCACATCAAAAATTCTGTTTTTATCATTTACCTACTTGAGGACGAGCAGGAATTAAGCTTGAGGATGCTTGATACGTCTCCAACGTATCTATAATTTTTGATTGTTCCATGTTGTCGGTGTACAAAAGTAGGGGCGCTCTTTTCTACCCCTTCCTTGTGCACGGGCAGTCAGAGCCACGCCTGTGGCCAAACATAGTAGAGCAGAGAGGGGGAGCCAGGAACGCAAAGTTACCACAACAACGCCAAGACGACGGCACGAGAAGACCAAGCAGGGAGACAGGTTGTCCCCCGGCAAGGACTCTTGCCGGGGCGGCCTGCGCGCCCCCGGGAAGGGCTCTTGCCGGGGTGATCCACTCAGATGCCTCCGTCGCAGCCACCCTTGGAGCCTATGAGCTCCAACAATATCAACAACAGTGGATCCAAGGCTCGGGAAGCGCCCACGTGATGGCATGCAGATCTTTGTGAAGACAAAGATCTATGACTCCCAAGAGAAGAACCAGAAGACATGGCGATCACAGGGCTCCTTGCCGAGGATGCCCACGAGGCCCCGGCAAGGCTCCTTGCCGAAAACACCCCGGAGCCCCGGCAAGCGTCTTGCCGCACGATACTCACGGAGGCCCCAGCAAGACCCTTGCTGGGAGCAGAAGAAAGTATGCGGCAAGCCTTTGCCACCCCGTCGCCACCCCAGCTCGGTGACCGACCCGCTAGCCCAGGCAGGCACCCACGTGGTGATACGTGGTTCCTAGGCCAGCTAGTCAAATACCTACGTGGAGGCATGCAGATCTTCGTGAAGGAACTACCACGACGCCACCTCAGCTGCCTGCCTCGCTGGCCTAGACGCGCGTCGCGACCAGACCGACCGGCCACGGGCGGGGCGGGTTTCTTTCCCGTCCCCGATAAAGTAAATAGACACCTAAGCAGCGCATTTAATGCGCCTTGTCCCGTAATGGCATGGGATAAACATATGTACTGTACACCTTTCCACCTCCTGTGTGTCACTGTGGCAACCCCTTTAGACTATAAAAGGAGGCTCGCGGCATGCTGGAGGAGGATTCGGATCCTAAAAAGCTGGATAGGCACCGTAGCTAGCTCAAGAACTCAAGAACACTTGAATATACACCAAAGCAGGACTAGGGTATTAGGCATCCTCGCGGCCCGAACCTGGGTAAACGATCGTGCTGACTCTTAGACCTGCTCTTTGCACAACCTCGCGCTCGCCAACCGTAGAAGGGATTCCAGTGATCCCATAGGTGTCATTTTGTACCGACATCTTTGGCGCGCCAGGTAGGGGGCAGGGGTTGTGAAAATCTGGTCTAGCAGTTAGTGTGGCGGTTCTTCATGGCCATGATTTCCCAAGAAGGAAATGACCAAGTGCGGGGCATCATCAGCGAGTTCGGTGGACGCCCATGTGACGACAGAAAAAAGATAAGTCACGCAAGTCTTTGAGTAATTCCATTTCGCATGAAGGTTATTCTCCTTGGAGATCTTGCTCTCTTTATGATAAACCTGTATGCAATGGGGCCCTTCCACTATTGGCAAAGCCCTCGCCTTGTTCCAAGTCCGCTCAACAGTTCGAGTGGCCGCGTCGAGAACGGCAGGGAAGCCTTTCCGTTACTAGCAACGCTTTTGTCCTGTCTCGAGCCCGCTCGACATATCAAACGGCCACGCTGGGAACAGTAAGGTGGCTTGCCTAGCAGCAAGCATACCCGGCATGCTATTGAGGATCCGTCCTCAAAACTCCGCGGCCTGGGTTACGCGCCGCAAGCCCTCCCAATTAAACATAGGGTCGACATACAAAGAAGGATCAAACAGGAAGATAGCATGCATCGCTACGAAATATTGTAGAGTTATATTACATAAACTGTTGCTACGGTTCTGACTAAAGATAAAAACTGTCTCGGTTCTGAACCTACAGCGGAAACAAGAAACGGGGTGCTCAATCCCGACGCTGGCCCTCTACCCTCTGAATTCCGCCGACGCGAGCGATGATGGGCTTGATACGCTCCTTGAGCATCGTGAGATCTACATCATCCGGCAAGCTATCCAGCATGGCATCGAAGTCGAGGTCGGGGTTCCAGTAGGCCATCTTGGTGAGGACCTTGGTCAGGGCGCCCCGGCAGAGCTTCCGGGATTCATCGGCTAGACAAGCTGCCCGGTCGGAGTGGAGCTTTCCCAGGGCCTCAAGAATGTGTGCGAAGAACACGGTCAAGCTGGCGTGGATGGAGAGGTTCACCTCCCGGGAGAACCTGAAGCTTGGCATGCCCATGGTGGCCAGCTGCGTAGTGAGTTCCTCAGCGACGGCGACGAGGCGGCTGATCCAGAGGTCCACACCCTTTACATACTCTGCGTAGCCAGCGGCGTCATCCTTCCGCAGCCGCTTCTCCTCCTCCAAGCCCTTATTCAGAGCCTCCGCTCGAGCATTGGCCACTGTGAGCATCCCCTTGAGGCCCTCCAACTCCAGCTTCAGATCCCTGCTGGAATCCTGGGCCTTGGAGAGTTGTTCGGCCTTGCCGAGGACCTCGGACTGCGCATCCATCCAGGTAGCGTGGATTGTGTCCCTCTCTGTGGTCAACCCTAGGACACGCTTGTTCAGGCCGTCCCGCCCCACCTCCAGCTCCTTTACATTGCCGGCGTGGACCCGAGCCTGAGCATTGAGGCCTCAATGTGCTTCTATTCCAGCTCCTGGGTCCGCCGTACGACAAGCCTGTCAATCTCGTCATCCTGGCCGCGGAGTGTGACGGCAAGTGCCTGCTCACGAGCGACAAGGTCTTCCTCCTGAGAGTTCACCTGAGCTTGGCGCTGGTTGTGGGCGACCTCATCATTGGCGGCTCACTCCTTGGCCTCCTCCTGGGCCTTCTCAAAATAAGACTGCGCCACCATGAGGTCTCGGGCGCGCTCGTCCAGCTTTTCCTGGGAAGCCCTCAACTCATTTCGGGCCTTGTCAAACCAGACTTTGGTCTGGGCGACCTGCACCTGGAAGTCCTCCTCCGCCTTATCTACCACTACCGACCTAGACTTTGCCTTGTCCAGACGGGCACGGTAAAGCACCTGGAGCTTCTGCAAGCTGGCGCTCATGGCCCGAAGAAGCTGTTCCTCTTGAGAACCATCGCCGTCGGTGTCCGGCTTGTCGACGACCTCAAGACCAGTAGCGGCGAGCACCTCATCATCCAACACCTCCCCCTCGGTTGGCGCCCTGCTGCTTGCCGTCTAGGGGAGGTGGATGAACAACCTATCACTTACCTTCAGGTAGCGACCCGAGCCAGAGGCGACGGAGGAGGAAGGCTGGTCCTCGGCGGCAGCCTTGCCGGCCTCCTCGGCAGCGGCCTCGCCGGCCCCTCCGGTAGGCCCATTGCCAGCCTCCTCGGCGCTGGCGTCGCCGGTCCCTCTGGCGAACCCTTGGGACGCCTCCTCTATTGTGGCCTTGGTGGCCTCCTCGGCAGCAATCCTGTCGGCCTCGACCTCGGCGTCTTTGGCAACCTCCTCGATGGTGGGCTCGTCTTCCACCCGATCCGTCAAAGGAGGGTCTAAAAGTCAAAAGGAAAAGTGAGGCGGTGCCCAAGGTCAAGACTCAACTTGGAGAACAAAAGCAAATCATCCATACCAGGCTGCAGAGGAGCGGCGCTCTCCTCGCCAACAACCGTTGCCGGGGAAGAGCCGCCGGCTCTCAAGTCCCTCTCCTCCTCCTCCATGGGCGCGTGTCGATGCCCTTGCTGGAGACACCCCTCGGGGCGGTGTAGTTGAAGGGGGAGGCGTGTCGGGGGTGGCCCCCTGCGGGCCCTCCTGCTGCCGGTCCCCACCTACAAAGCCGACAAGGTCAGCATCGAGAATTCATGCCCCAGTGTTCACCCATGGAAGAGTGAGTAGTGAACTTACGCCAGGGGCTGTTTTCTGGGCTGCTCTCCACTACCAGCGGTGTGCCTGAGGTACCCGCCGGGGGCTTGTCGGTAGACGACGCCCTGGCCCTCTTCGCTGCCCTCTGGGCCAGCGTCTCCATATCCCTGCAGAAATGGCATTGGATCAAAGAGAGATAATACATAGGTGGAACCAGGAGATGACGTGAGGAGCGAGGTGCTTACTCGTCTTCTGTCTCCTCCTCGTCCTTTGTTTCCTCTTCTTCCTCCTTGGACTAAGAGACCCAAGGTCAAAGTCGACGTCCATGGCAATGCCTGCGGGAGGGGGAGAGGGAGATGGGGTCCGGCCACGCCTGGACGAAGAGGAGGCGGCCGCCGTCCTCTTCACCACCGCGGTCTTCCCCGTCTTCCTCCCCGCCACGGCCACCATCGACCTCGTCTCACGCCCGAGCTACTCCAGGGGCTGTTGCCGCCGTGGCTCTAGGGGTTGTTGCCGCCGTGGCTCTGGAGCAGTCGGACTGAGGGGCTTTGCTAGCCCCAATGTCTTGAAATATTGTCTTGCCGTCTTCGGGGTACCCGTGGTCAATTACCCCTACAATAGTTATTAGCTAGATGGCTTCTTCTCTCTCTTTGCATCTCAATACAAAGTTCTCCTCGATTTCCTTGGAGATCTATTCGATGTAATACTTTTTGCGGTGTGTTTGTCGAGATCCGATGAATTGTGGGTTTATGATCAAGATTATCTATGAACAATATTTGGTTCTTCTCTGAATTCTTATATGCATGATTTAATATCTTTGCAAGTCTCTTCGAATTATCGGTTTAGTTTGGCCTACTAGGTTGATCTTTCTTGCAATGGGAGAAGTGGTTAGCTTTGGGTTCAACTGGACATACGTGCCTAGATCTTTCCTCACCACATGTTGCTTGCAAAAAAAAGAAAATAAAAAGGAATAGGGAAGAATACTTTGACTCTTACATGAAGGTAGATGCATAAAAGTAAAAGATATATAGGCTCTTCGCAGAGGGAAGCAGAGGTTGCCATGCGCTTTTTGTTTGTATGCTCAATCCCTTAGCGCAAAAGAACGTCACATTATATTGCCCCTTATAATATCAAGCTTTATTATGTAGTATGTCGCCTTTATTACTTTGCCATCACAAGTTCGTACAACGCTCAATTTTCTCTTACACTAAATGATCTAACACATTTAGAGGCAATTTTTATTGCCCTATTGCCCCGATGACAACTTACTTGAAGGATCTTACTCAATCCATAGGTAAACATGGTGGACTCTCGAAATAAGATTTTGGGTTTAAGGGTTTTTGGATGCACAAGTAGTATCTCTACATAGTGCGGAATTTTTGGCTAGCAAAGATATTGAGCAAGCACCACATGTTAAAGGATCTATGTTAATATGACTTCTGTGTGAATAAGAACAAACATAAATGATTTACGTTGTCTTCCTTGTCCAACGTCAACAATTTTGGCATATAATATTTTGATGGGGGCTCACAATCATAAATGATGTCCAAGACAGTGTATTTGCATAATTTCCAATGCTATGTTTGTCAATCTCCAATAGATTTTACCACTTGTACTTTTCCTTATGTGATTTCATTACTTACTATAATATTAGCATATGATCTTTTTCATTATTTCTTTTATTTTGATTGCAACAAGGAAGTAAAGAAATGAAAATTCAAACTAAACTTATTATATATCTCACACACGATTACATAGATAGATATATAGATCACTAAGCAAACACTCAAAGAAAGATCGAACTAAACTTATATTCAACTAATTCAAAAGATAACTAAGGATCAAACTAAAATAAATAAAGGCAAAGAAGGTGATGGTGGTACGATACCGGGGCACCTCCCCCAAGCTTGGCTCAAGCCAAGGGGAGTGACCATACCATGAACTCAAGTCTCCTTTGGTGGTGCAAGGGATGCGCTGGGCTGGGTGTTTGAGGAGATGGACAAACGGATGAGATCTTTCTTTTGGGCAGGCAAAGAGGAAACTGATGGAGGGCAATGTCTAGTGGCATGGGAAAGAGTTTGTCGGCCTAAGCAACTTGGAGGGTTGGGAATCAGGAACTTGAAGACACATGCCCTGGCTCTCCGGGTGAGGTGGGAGTGGTTAAGGAGAATGGATCCATGACGGACATGGCAGGGGCTTCCTATGATTGAGGATTCTAATGCATGGGCAGTTTTTGATATGATGGTCAGAATCACGGTGGGAAAAGGAGATGGCGTCCTGTTTTGGAGGGACAAATGGATAAAAGGGTTCGACCTTTCTGATATTGCGCCGCTGCTAGTTGCTACGATGCAGACCAGAGTCACCAACAGTCGCACCGTGCAGCAAGCGCTCACAAAGGAGAGATAGAAGGAGGACTGCAATATCACTGCTTTGTTCACAACCCAAATCCAGTGCATGCACCTCTGCCATGCAATCACCTTGTGAAAATGCAACTGATCCCTGGGTGGTTTTGGTAATTTATAACAACATATAGCTCATTGAACTAATGATTCCTCAAGCTAAATATTTCAGGAAAGTTCAATGAATGGCATGGCTATTGTGGAGATGTGGACCCCTCAAAAGCTAAGGAAGCAAGTTTGGCAAAAGCTCAAGACTCTACCTTTTTACTTTTAGTGATCCAAGATCACATTGAGTCCTTAGGAAAGCCAATACTAGGGGATGAGGTGTTGCTTAACAAATTGGTTGCTCACAATGCTTGATGATATGCTCCAAAAACCCTCACACAATCTCTCCACTCCAAACAAATCAAAACCAAAATGCCAAACTCGGACCCACCAATTTTTCCTATCCAGTCCCCCCGAGTTTCCTTTGACTTAGCCAGAGCCACAAACCCTAACATTTTGGTCTCATTGATATAGGCGTTCGGTCTCACCGAGATGGTTCTGTAAACTCTTTGTTGCAGGTTAATTAATTTCGGTACTACCGAGTTCATTAATCGGTCACACCGAGTTCTCCTTGCCAACTCTGTGATGACTTAACCCTAGTATTTTGGTCCCATCGAGATGTCCCAGTCAGTCCCACCGAGTTTCCTAACATTCACATATTTGAACCTTTCGGTCAGACCGAGTTCACTGAATCGGTCCCACCGAGTTGGCCAAAATGTGTGTAACGGTTAGATTTTGTGTGGAGGCTATATATACCCCTCCACCCCCTCTTCATTCGTGGAGAGAGCCATCAGATCGTGCCTACACTTTCACCCATTCAAATCTGAGAGAGAACCACCTACTCAAGTGTTGAGATCAAGATATTCCATTCCTACCACGTAAATCTTGTTCTCTAGCCTTCCCCAAGTTGCTTTCCACTCAATCTCTTCTTCCACCATATCCAAATCTGTGAGGAGCTGTTTGTGTGTTGGGAAGACTATCATTTGAAGCATTTTAGCAAGGAGTTTGTTATCAACACACCGTCTATTATCTTTTGGAGAGTGGTGTCTCCTAGATTGGTTAGGTGTCACTTGGGAGCCTTCGACAAGATTGTGGAGTTGAACCAAGGAGTTTGTAAGGGCAAGGACATCGCCTACTTCGTGAAGATCTACCCTAGTGAGGCAAGTCCTTCGTGGGTGATGGCCATGGTGGGATAGACAAGGTTGCTCCTTCGTGGACCCTTCGTGGGTGGAGCCCTTCGTGGACTCGTGCAGCCGTTACCCTTCGTGGGTTGAAGTCTCCATCAACGTGGATGTACGATAGCACCACCTATCGGAACCATGACAAAAACATCCGTGTCCGCACTTGCGTTTGCAATCTCCAAACCCCTCCCTTTACCTTTGTGTGCAATGATTTACATTCCGCTGCTATACTCTTAGAATTGTATGTGTAGGTTGATTGCTTGACTTGTGCTAAGTTGCTAAAATCTGCAAGAATTAAAATTGGGAAAAGGCTAGATTTTTATTTGGTCAAGTAGTCTAATCACCCCCCCCTCTAGACATACTTTTGATCCTACAAGTGGTATCAGAGATTTGGTCTCCATTTGTGATGAGGACATCACTAACAACGTTACACCCACAGCCCCAACTGATACATATACATGATCAATTATTAGAGCTCGCGCATGCCAATTAAATTACCAGGTACTTTCATTTCTTGGTAATGATTCTAATGTTCATGATAATATGATGCTGCCTAAATTGGATACATTTGTCTTGCTTACAAATGAAGGGCCTAGCTTGGACAAGAAGGATGAACATTGGAGCAAGATCAAGCATAGAGATGATGGCTTGCGCAAGGGGAACAAGAACGGAGTTACAAGTGATGATTTCGGGACTTTGAAGCCACCATAATGAGTGTGTGAAGCCTTGGACGAAATATACAAGATGCCACTTCATAAATTTCATCTAGAGGCTATTATAGGTGATGTGTCACCTTATTATTGGGCCAGGCCCATGTAATTTCAAAATACTTGAGTATAGGCTGTTTTTAGAGTCTGTATGTGTGGGGAAACAAGAGTTAGGGTTGGTTTCGGACCCCTCCTCCAAGGGCCACGAAATTTCCCCCTCTTCCTCCATATATACAGCCCTTAGGGCGTCGTTTAAACTTTGGGTTTTGTTTAGATTAAAGTTCGCCATAGCTACAACTTCGTGTACTTCGTTTGTGTTCAACGACCAGACAAAGACGTCACAGAACCCCACCTTGATCAATAAAGCTTTCCTCTTATATTCGCAATATCCAGATTGCAATCTTAGTTTCTTGCTTGTTCTTTGTTTGCTTGCAGGAAATAGACCCTCGTGGTCAGGTTGATCGTGCTCCGGCATGGTCAATAACCTCTCAGAGTTGGTTTAGCGATTGCTAAGGCGCGACGTCCTCACACGTTCGTAGTCGGATCGTCAAAGTTTACTCCACCAAAAACGATAGCCTCCATCTCATCGAAAGATGGGACACCTTTGCCTCTATCAAGTGGTATCAGATTTCCAGGTTACTCGGTGAGATTTTACAGTTTTTCGTAGATTAGATCGAGTCTGTTCTTCATACCTACAGTCCATGAAAAAGCCAAAAAAATTATTAGGGTTAGTTCATCATATCCGAACCAATCTGAGCCTTTGCATAATCTTTTTAGGGGTTTTCATTGTTGAATTTGCGGTTGCATCATCGTGTTTAGTTGCTGGTCTTAGTGTCTAGTCCTTTAGAGTTTCGAGTTCTGTCATAGTTTTGTCACGCCGCCGCCGCCGCACCATATTCATCGATGCTGCCATACCACCACCGCTGCCATATCCTACCACCATTTATCCACCACCAATCCGAGTTCTTTTCATATTAGATTTGTTCTCGATATCCATGAGTTTCAGATTCGTGTTTCCTTGCCTGCGTAGGTCTCGCAAAAATAGAGTTTGGAGACCCCCGGGCAGTTTTTAGGCCAAAATTTCGGCAGGTGAAAATATTTTTTTCCTACCCCTTTTTTAGGCTTTTCTGAGTCTTTTAAGATACGTGCCATCATACTATTTTTTTATCACACTTTTTCGTCATCGCTGCCTTGATTCTGAAGAAAATTTGTCAAAAAAATTCCGTGCCTATCATCTTAGTTTGACTTGGGAAGAGTTTTGAGACACTCACCATTATAGTGTTTTTCGGCAAAAAAATCAGAGTGTGCTTTCCCCTTGATTACGTGCAGTGCCCTGATTTTGTTAGTGTTCTAGGCTCGCGTCTCTAGTACGGTCTAGCCTAGGACCAGCACAGTACCGTCGTTGAGCGTTTATTCAACTTTGCATCTCTGAATTGATTATTGCTGACCCTTTTTGCTACCATCTTATAAGCCCTCCTAGCTCCACATACATCTACGTCGTGCGTTTGACTCTCCCTGGTAATTGCTTTATCCAAGCTTTGAGAGTTTCGACTACTAGGTTGCCGATCACCACCTGCTGCTGGGTAAGAACTGGTAAGAATTTGAGATTTGCTTGACGGATTTGTGACGCCCCACCACCACCATTTTTTAGTAGTCTGTAGGATCATATTTTTGTGTGTTTCTATTGCTGCTAACCATGCCAGGATCACAAGTCGATGAGACTGACTAGGAGAACATGACGAACAAGGAGTTGCATGATAAATTTCAACAAATGATGGGTCAACAGGTAGAAGATGTGATGACCAGTTTTGACAACGCACTAGCGAGGATGGATGGCATTGAGAAGTCAATTGACACCAAGTTGGATGCCAAATTCGCTGAAATGCTTGCGCGTCTACCTCCACCCGCTGCACCATTGCAACAACATCAACAACCACCTTCACATCGCGAAACAGCCCTCCGCAAAGCGAGCCGTGTCGCTCTTCAGCCTGGCCAAGCTGTTGGTGCTGTTGTTGATACTTCCGTGGCTCCTGTTGCTGCTAAGGAGGAGGACGATTACGCGGGAGGTTACGAGGATGAGTTTGATCAAATCAGAACTACGTGCAACAATCAGCACCACAACCACCAGGTCGTCCACATGCAAATAATCGCAATGGTAGGGCTGCACCACACCCTCGGGTACGAGATCATGACCATCTCCCTAAACTAAAATTGAATATTCCACCATTTGAGGGTAGATATGTTCCTGATATATATCTTACTTGGGAGTTAGAAACCGAAAAACGTTTTACACGTTTAAAATATCCCGAGGAGAGACGTGTTGCTGCTGCTCTTTGTGCTTTCACTAGTTTTGCTTGTGTATGGTGGTCTGAATATTGTAGATTATATCCGGATGATATTCCAACTACTTGGGTTGCTTTGAAAACTGCTATGCGTACTCGTTGGGTTCCACCATATTATCAACGCGAATTACTTCAGAAATTGCAGCGTTTAAGACAAGGAAAAAGTTCTGTAGAGGAATATTACCAGGAATTACAAACTGGCTTGATTAGATGTGGTATTGTTGAGGATAATGAGGCTATGCTTGCACGTTTTATGGGTGGCTTAAATAGAGAGATTCAGACAATTCTAGAGTATAAGGAGTATAATAATATCAATCGTTTATTCCATCTTGCTTCCAAAGCTGAACGTGAAGTGCAGGATCGACAGGCCTTGGTGCGAACTAATTTTTCTGCAGGTCAACCTTCATCATGGACACCGCGTGCATCATCTACTTCGACACGTCCGGCTGCACCACCGCCTACTTCATCCGTCACTTCTAGCCGTGATAAAAGCAAACATGCACCACCACCATCAACCAGGAGTACACCTTCGGTCCTGCGCAGAGCTCTTCTTCATCCATGGCATCCATAGGGCCAACACATGATGTTATATGTCATCGTTGCACTGGTCGTGGTCACTATGCGAGCAAATGCCCATCTCAGGGTGTCATGATTGCTACTGAGGATGGTGGTTATGAGTCCGCTAGTGACTATGATGATGAGATTTTGGCTCTTATTACATGTGAAGAACACGCTAGAGATGATTCTGAAAATGAGACGCAATACATGGCTCCTGAAGACGCTGACAGGTATGAATGTTTAGTTGCTCAACGTGTTTTGAGTGTGCAGGTTACACAAGTAAAGCAAAATCAAAGGCATAATTTCTTCCATACAAAGGGAGTTGTGAAGGAACGTTCTGTTCGCATCATCATAGATGGAGGGAGATGCAACAACTTGGCTAGCATGGAGATGGTGGAGAAGCTATCTCTCACCACAAGACCACATCCACATCCTTACTACATCCAATGGTTCAACAATAGCAGCAAGGTTAAGGTAACACGTACTGTTCGTGTGTATTTTAGTATCTCCACATATGCTGATTATCTTGATTGTGATGTGGTACCCATGCAAGCATGTTCCTTATTACTTGCTAGACCATGGCAATTTGATAAAAATTCTGTACACCATGGTAGAAACAATCAGTATACTCTTGTTCATAAGGATAAACGTATTACTTTGCTTCCTATGTCTCCTGATTCGATTTTGAAAGATGATATTAATAGAGCTAATAAAGCAAAACAAGAGCAAAATAAGAGAGAAAATCAGATTGTGGCAAAAGAATTTGAGCAACAAATGAAGCCTAATAACACACCATCATCTCATGTTGCATCTGAAATTAAATTAAAAAGTGGATGTTTACTTGCCACCAAATTAGATATTGATGATCTAGATTTAAGCAAATAATTTTGCTATGCTTTTGTGTGCAAACAGGCATTATTTTCATTCGAGGACGTGCCTTCCTCTTTGCCTCCTGTTGTCACTAACATTTTGCAGGAGTTCGTGGACGTCTTTCCACAAGACGTGCCACCGGGATTACCACCTATTCGAGGGATTGAGCATCAGATTGACTTAATTCCCGGTGCATCGCTACCCAACCACCCACCATACCATACCAATCCAGAGGAGACGAAGGAGATTATGCGTCAAGTACAGGAGCTACTCGACAAAGGTTATATACATGAATCTCTTAGTCCTTGTGATGTTCCTATTATTCTAGTGCCGAAAAAGGATGGTACATCGCGTATGTGTGTTGATTGTAGAGGCATTAATAATATTACTATTCGTTATCGTCATCCTATTCCTAGGCTAGATGATATGCTTGATGTACTGAGTGGTCTATAATATTCTCCAAAGTTGATTTGCGTAGTGGGTACCATCAAATTCATATGAAATTGGGAGATGAATGGAAAACAGCATTTAAAACTAAGTTTGGATTATATGAGTGGTTAGTCATGCCTTTTGGGTTAACTAATGCACCTAGTACTTTCATGAGATTAATGAATGAAGTTTTACGTGCTTTCATTGGACAATTTGTGGTAGTTTACTTTGATGATATATTGATTTATAGCAGATCTTTGGAGGAACATTTGGAACATTTACGTGATGTTTTTATTGCTCTACGTGATGCACATTTGTTTGGTAACCTTGGAAAGTGCACCTTTTGCACCGACCGAGTATCTTTTCTTGGCTATGTTGTTACTCCACAGGGAATTGAGGTTGATAAAGCCAAGATTGAAGCTATTGAGAGTTGGCCGCAGCCCAAAACGGTCACACATGTGAGGAGTTTCCTTGGCCTCGCTGGATTCTATAGGCATTTTGTGAGAGATTTCAGTACCATTGTTGCACCTCTTAATGAGCTTACAAAGAAGGATGTGCCTTTTGTTTGGGGTACTGCACAGGAAGAAGCATTCACGGTATGGAAAGATAAGTTGACACATGCTCCTTTACTCCAACTTCCTGATTTTAATAAAACTTTTGAGCTTGAATGTGATGCAAGTGGAATTGGGTTAGGAGGTGTGTTATTACAAGATGGTAAACCTGTTGCATACTTTTCTAAAAAATTGAGTGGGCCTAGTCTGAATTATTCTACTTATGATAAGGAATTATATTATCTTGTTCGGACTTTGGAAACATGGCAACATTATATATGGCCCAAAGAATTTGTTATACATTCTGATCATGAATCTTTGAAGCACATTAAAAGTCAAGCAAAACTGAACCGTAGACATGCTAAATGGGTTGAATTCATAGAGACTTTCCCTTATGTTATTAAACACAAGAAGGGAAAAGAAAATGTTATTGCTGATGCTTTGTCTCATCGTTATACTATGCTTTCACAACTTGACTTTAAAATATTTGTTTGGAGACCATCAAAGATCAATATGTGCATGATGCTGAATTTAAAGATGTATTGCAGAATTGCAAAGAAGGGAGAACATGGAACAAGTTCGTCGTTAATGATGGATTTGTGTTTCGTGCTAATAAGCTATGCATTCCAGCTGGCTCTGTTCGTCTTTTGTTGTTGCAGGAGGCACATGGTGGATTAATGGGACACTTTGGCATGAAGAAGACCGAGGACATACTTGCTACACATTTGTTTTGGCCAAAGATGAGACGGGATGTTGAGCGTTTTGTTGCTCGCTGCACTACATGTCAAAAAGCTAAATCATGACTCAATCCTCATGGTTTATATATGCCTTTTCCTGTCCCTAGTGTTCCTTGGGAAGATATATCTATGGACTTTGTTTTCGATTTACCTCGAACAAAGAAGGGGAGGGATAGCATAATTGTTGTCGTGGATAGGTTCTCGAAGATGGCACACTTTATACCATGTCATAAAATCGATGATGCTGCTAATGTTGTTGATTTGTTCTTTCGTGAAATTATTCGCTTGCATGGTGTGCCAAATAATATTGTTTCAGATCGTGATACTAAATTTCTTAGCCACTTTTGGAGATGTTTATGGGCTAAGTTGGGGACTAAACTGCTTTTTAGTACTACTTGTCACCCCCAAACTGATGGACAAACTTAAGTAGTCAATAGAACTTTGTCTACTATTCTTAGGGCTGTTTTGAAGAATAACAAGAAAATGTGGGAAGAATGCTTTCCTCATATTGAATTTGCTTATAATCGTTCGTTGCATTCTACTACTAAGATGTGCCCTTTTGAAATTGTCGATGATTTCCTTCCTCGTGCACCTATTGATTTGTTGCCTCTTCCACCTTCAAAGAAGGTTAATTTTGATGTTAAACAATGTGCTGAACTGATCTTAAAAATGCATGAGTTAACTAAGGAAAATATTGAGCGCATGAATGCTAAATATAAACATGTTGGAGATAAGGGTAGAAAACGTGTTGTCTTTACACCTGGAGATCTTGTTTGGTTACATTTGCGTAAGGATAGGTTTCCTACTTTGCGCAAGTCAAAGCTAATGCCACGTGCTGATGGTCCTTTTAAGGTGTTAGAGAAAATAAATGATAATGCATATAAACTTGAGTTGCCTGTAGATTTTGGGGTTAGTCCCACATTTAACATTGCAGATTTGAAGCCTTACTTGGGTGAGGAAGATGAGCTTCCGTTGAGGACGAATTCAATTCAACAAGGGGAGGATGATGAGGACATCACTAAAAAGGTTACACCCACATCCCCAACTGATACATATACACGACCAATTACTAGAGCTCGCGCACGCCAATTAAATTACCAGGTACTTTCGTTTCTTGGTAATGATTCTAATGTTCATGAGAATATGATGCTGCCTAAATTGGATACATTTGTCTTGCTTACAAATGAAGGGCCTAGCCTGGACAAGAAGGATGAACATTGGAGCGAGATCAAGCATGGAGATGATGGCATGCGCAAGGGGAACAAGAACGGAGTTACAAGTGATGATTTCAGGACTTTGAAGCCACCATGATGAGTGTGTGAAGTCTTGGACGAAATATACAAGATGTCACTTCATAAATTTCGTCTAGAGGCTATTATAGGTGATGCGTCACCTTATTATTGGGCCAGGCCCATGTAATTTCAAAATACTTGAGTATAGGCTGTTTTTAGAGTCCGTATGTGTGGGGAAACAAGAGTTAGGGTTGGTTTCCGACCCCTCCTCCAAGGACCATGAAATTTCCCCCTCTTCCTCCATATATATAGCCCTTAGGGCGTCGTTTACACTTTGGGTTTTGTTTAGATTAAAGTTCGCCATAGCTACAACTTCGCGTACTTCGTTTGTGTTCAACGACCAGACAAAGACGTCACAGAACCCCACCTTGATCAATACAGCTTTCCTCTTATATTCGCAATATCCAGATTGCAATCTTAGTTTCTTGCTTGTTCTTCGTTTTCTTGCAGGAAATAGACCCTTGTGGTCAGGTTGATCGTGCTCCGGCGTGGTCAATAACCTCTCGGAGTTGGTTTAGCGATTGCTAAGGCGCGACATCCTCACACGTTCGTAGTCGGATCGTCAAAGTCTACTCCACCAAAAATGATAGCCACCATCTCAACGAAAGACGGGACACCTTTGCCTCTATCAAGAGGTATCAGATTTCCAGGTTGCTTGGTGATATTTTACAGTTTTTCGTAGATTAGATCGAGTCTGTTCTTCATACCTACAGTCCACGAAAAAGCCAATTTTTTTATTAGGGTTAGTTCATCATATCCGAACCAATCTGACCCTTTGCATAATTTTTTTGGGTTTTGCTTTGTTGAATTTGTGGTTGCATCGTCGTGTTTACTTGCTGGTCTTAGTGTCTAGTCCTGTAGAGTTTCGAGTTCTGTCACAGTTTGTCACGCCGTCGCCGCACCATATTCATCGCTGCTGCCATACCACCACCGCTGCCATATCCCACCATCGCAGCCATATCCTACCACCATATATCCACCACCAATCCTAGTTCTTTTCATATTAGATTTGTTCTCGAGATCCATCTAGTTTCGGATTCGTGTTTCCTTGCATGCGTATGTCTCGCAAAAAAAAGAGTTTGGAGACCCCCGGGCAGTTTTTAGGCCAAAATTTCGGCAGGTGAAAATATTTTTTCCATACCCCGTTTTTAGGCTTTTCTGAGTCTTTTGAGATACGTGCCATCATACTGTCTTTTTACCGCACTTTTTCGTCGTCGTTGCCCTGATTCCGAATAAAAATCGGCAAAAAAAATCGTGCTTATCATCTTAGTTTGACTTGGGAAGAGTTTTGAGACACTCGTCATTATAGTGTTTTTCAGCAAAAAAATCAGAGTGTGCTTTCCCCTTGATTACCTGCAGCGCCGTGATTTTGTTAGTGTTCTAGGCTCGCGTCTCTAGTACGGTCTAGCCTAGGAACAGCACAGTACCGTCGTTGGGCGTTTATTCAACTTCGCATCTCTGAATTGATTATTGCTGACCCTTTTTGCTACCATCTTATAAGCCTTCCTAGCTCCACATACATCTACGTCGTGTGTTTGACTCTCCCTGGTAATCGCTTTATCCAAGCTTTGAGAGTTTTGACTACTAGGTTGCAGATCACCACCTGCTGCTGGGTAAGAACTGGTAAGAATTTGAGATTTGCTTGACAGATTTGTGACGCCCCACCACCACCATTTTCTATTAGCATGTAGGATCATATTTTTGTGTGTTTCTATTGCTGCTAACCATGCCAGGATCACAAGTCGATGAGACTGACTGGGAGAACATGACGAACAAGGATTTGCATGATAAATTTCAGCAAATGATGGGTCAACAGGTAGAAGATGTGATGACCAGTTTTGACAACGCACTAGCGAGGATGGATGGCATTGAGAAGTCAACTGACACCAAGTTGGATGCCAAATTCGTTGAAGTGCTTGCGCGTCTACCTCCACCTGCTGCACCATTGCAACAACAACAACAACCACCTTCACGTCGCGAAACAGCCCTCCGCAAAGCGAGCCGTGTCGCTCTTCAGCCTGGCCAACCTGTTGGTGCTGCTGTGGATACTTCTGTGGCTCCTGCTTCTGCCGAGGAGGAGGACGACTACGTGGGAGATTATGAGGATGAGGTTGATCAAAATCAGAAGTATGTGCAACAATCAGCACCACAACCACCAGGTCGTCCACATGCAAATAATCGCAATGGTAGGGCTGCACCACACCCTTAGGTACAAGATCATAACCATCTCCCTAAACTAAAATTGAATAACAAGATGAGTGTGTGAAGCCTTGGACGAAATATACATGATGCCACTTCATAAATTTCGTCTAGAGGCTATTATAGGTGATGTGTCAGCTTATTATTGGGCCGGGCCCATGTAATTTCGAAATACTTGAGTATAGGCTGTTTTCGGGGAAACAAGATTTATGGTTGGTTTCGGACCCCTCCTCCAAGGGCCACGAAATTTCCCCCTCTTCCTCCATATATACAGCCCTTAGGGCGTCGTTTAGACTTTGGGTTTTGTTTAGATTAAAGTTCGCCATAGCTGCAACCTCGCGTACTTCATTTGTGTTCAACGACCAGACAAAGACGTCATAGAACCCCACCTTGATCAATAAAGCTTTCCTCTTATATTCGCAATATCCAGATTGCAATCTTAGTTTCTTGCTTGTTCTTCGTCTGCTTGCAGGAAATAGACCCTCGTGGTCAGGTTGATCGTGCTCCGGCGTGGTCAATAACCTCTCAGAGTTGGTTTGCGATTGCTAAGGCGCGACGTCCTCACACGTTCGTAGTCGGATCGTCAAAGTCTACTCCACCAAAAACGATAGCCACCGTCTCATCGAAAGACAAGACACATTTGCCTCTACCAATTTGCCTTGATTTCCATAGCTTTGGTGATCATGGCCTTGGTTTCACAACCTAGGAGAGTATGGCGTCTAGCGAGGGAAGTTATCACCGTAGAGGTCCTTACTTTGATGGTACAAATTTTGCTAGTTGGAAGCATAAGATGAAAATGCATTTTCTTCGACATAACCCCGCCGTTTGGGCTATTGTGTGTACTGGTTTGCAAGGTGAATTCTTCGATGGGAAGGAACCAAATTGTGAAGCATCCATGGAAGAATTGAAGACGTTGCAATACAGTGCTCAAGCTTGCGATATCCTCTTCAACGGATTGTGCCCCGAAGAATTCAACAAAATCAGCCGTCTTTAGAATGCAAAGGAAATTTGGGATACTTTGATTGATATGCATGAAGGTACCGACTCCGTCAAGGAATCCAAGTTGGATGTGCTTCAAAGTCAACTTGACAAGTTCAAGATGAAGGATGGTGAAGGCGTCGCTGAAATGAACTCTAGGCTTGCTCTCATCACAAATGAGATTGCCGGCTTAGGAAGCGAAGAGATGACAGATAGATTCATCATCAAGAAAATCCTAAGAGCCTTGGATGGAAAATATGACACCATGTGCACATTGATCCGAATGATGCCAAATTACAAAGATCTCAAGCCAACGGAAGTTATTGGAAGGATTGTTGCTCATGAGATGTCACTCAAAGATAAAGAAGAGCTTCACAACAAGTCTAGTGGTGCCTACAAAGTTTCATGTGACGCTCCTACATCATCAAGTGAGAAACAAGTCTTCAATGAAGAATTGAGATTAATGGTGAAGAACTTCAACAAGTTCTACAAGAATAGAAGCAAAGAGAGAAGTTCCAAATCAAGGTCCTACAATGACAAAAGATCTTCTAGTCGTGATCGGAATTGTTACAATTGTGGAAGACCCGGACACTACTCCAATGAGTGTACGGCTCCCCACAAAACAAGAGAAGACTCACCTAAAAGGAGAAGTAGAAGAGAAGAATCACCACCAAGAGAGAGAAGGAGTAGAGATGATCGTTATGAACGAGGACCTTCTCGGAGAAGCAAATATTCTGAAAAGAAGGACAAATCATCAAGGAGCTATACAAGACGAAGACATCAAGCTCATGTTGGTGAATGGGTATCCGGTTCCAACTCCAATAACTACTCCGAGGGAAGCTATCACTCCAACTCAGAAGATACTCAAGATGAAGGTCTTGTCGGAATTGCTCTTGTGTCATCCAACTCCTATGACATATTTGACTCACCAAATTAAGGAATTGGAAGATGCTTCATGGCTAAAGGCCCTAAGGTATCTGATACGTCCAAAACGTATCTATAATTTCTGCTTGCTCCATGCTTCTTTTGTGTGATATTGCTATGATATTTATGCACTTCCATACACTTTTGATCATATTTGGACTAACCTATTAACTCAGTGCACCACAGTGCCAGTTCCTGTTTTCTGCTGTTTTTCTATTTCAGATTTCCCCCATATTAAAAGTGCTCCAAAAATTCCGGGAAAAATACAGAAAAAATCAGCGTACAGGAAGCTTCGAGAAAAACCAAAGTGGGGCCAGAGGGGAGCCAGGGGCGGCCCAGGCGGCCACCCGGGGCGGCCCCACCCCTGGCCGCCCTAGGGGGCGCGTGGGGCCCCCTCTCCGCCTCTGGTGACCCCCCTTCGCATATATATTCCTCGCGTCCGGAAACCCTCGAGGACGGAACCCTTTTTCGCGATCTCGCCTCTGTTCCGCCGCCGCAACGCTTCCAAGATCGGGAGCATCAGGAGAACTCTTCCCGGCACCCTGCCGGAGGGGAGAACTACCACCGGGAGCTTCTCCACCACCATGGACGCTTCCCGGATGAGTTGTGAGTAGTCCCCCTTGGACCATGGGTCCATGACCAGTAGCTATGTGATGTTCTCCTCCCCTCTTTGTTCTTCATGGATTAGACCTCGTGAGCTGCCCTACATGATCGAGGCACATATGTAATCTTTATGCTGTTGCTCTGCTGAGTTTGCTGGGATCTGATGGATTATGAGATTATGTTCAGATTGTGTGTGAGTAATATATTTGATTCACCTCTTTTATATTTTAGTTCTTGAGTAATTCTTGCATGTTCTCCATTGTTGTTTATTGCTTTGGCCAAGTAGTAGGTAGTAACTCCAAGAGGGAGCGTTATGCTTGATTGTGGGTTCATGCCCCCTGATGACTAGCTTGAGTGACAGAAACATGAGTCTAGGGGATGTGCTGTTGCCACAAGGGGGAAAACAACGGTGCTTGTACTTGCGGGTGCAAGGATAGTTTACTTTACGCAAAGTTCTTTTAATGCAGTTGTCTGTTGCTTTGAGTTTACACTTTGGGTGGGACTCGCAACTTAATACCATCGAGATGTTCTGGATAGATATCTCAAGGTGGATGATTAGTAGTAGATGCAGATGGATTTCGGTCTACTTGCCTTGGCGTACCGCCCATGCTTTTGAGCCTCTACCTTTCTTTGCAGCATAGTTAGCATTGGTTTGCGCACATAATCATGTCAATTGCCCAGCTGTAATTTGTTTACCTCGCTTAGCTGTTTTATCGTCTTTTGGGGGAGAGACATCACTAGTGAACATCATGGGACCCCGGTCCATATTACCACCACTGATCACACCTTATATTTACTTCATGTTTCTATTTCCTAGTTGCAATCATAGCTATCATTATTACCTCTTGCGTTTGATCCTTTGTAAACAGCAAGGCCGGAGGGATTGACAACCTCTCTGTACTCGTTGGGAGCAAAGTTATTTGTATCTGTGTGCAGGTCCTATCAACCGCTAAGTTTCTGGCGCCGTTAGCCGTTGACACCTACTTGTTGACCCTCGGAGTCTCACGGGATTCGATCCTTGGTATCTTTGCCAAGGGAAACTTGCCGTTACGCTACATCTCAAACCTTCCACTTGGGGTAACCAACGAGGGGCGAGAAGCCATCAAGCAAAGTTTCTGGCGCCGTTGCCGGGGACTCCACTCTTCAAGATAGGGGAGTTGCACGCTATCTTTTATGTTTGCTTTTTAGTCTTGTTAGTTTACCTTTCAGTTTTTGCTTTAATGTCCTTTATCAAAAATCACAAAAAAAATTATTTGCTTTTCTGTTAGTAGTCCTTTCTGTTTAGTCAAGCATGTTAGGATTTGGTGCTTTGAGGGAATCAGAAGTTCTAGATTTCCATCAAAGGGATGGAACACTTCCCTAGAAAGAAGATTAAGTTACCTTTTGAGTCCGTTACACGGGCTAGCTATTCTCTTATTCTTGATAAAACTTGATCTTCTCTCTTTGCATTATGCCTAGCTTAAAGGCATAAAAGAAAGCGCTTTTGGGAGGCAGCCCACAACGAATTAGGTTTTATTTTGCTTTTGTTGTGTCTTGATGTTTTTTACTACAGTAGCATCATCATTGTATCTTTTCTTTTCAGCTTTGTGCCAAGTTTAGCCTCTGATTGCAAGAAAGTTCAAAAGTTGTGACGTGCTGTCCAGAAAACAGATTCTGTCCTTGGACAGAAAAATTCGTATAAAATCACCAGATCATCTTTGTGATCTGAATTGTTTTGACAGCGTGCTCTATACAATTGGCTTTCGAGCGTCTTTTCTGAGTTTTTTTATTTGAGTTGCAGAAGTGCCCCGAAAAAATTATTTACTACCTGCTGGTCTGTTTTTCACAGATTCTGTCCTGTTTTGCCTTTTCTTCGTTTTGCAAACCTTGAGCTTGCTTTTTCTTTGCAAAAACCTTTTGGCAATCTTGGGAAACAGTAGCTCTTCAAGATTATCCTTATTTCCAGTAGGGAAAAAATTATTTTATTGTGGGTACTAACCTCGCTAATCAGATTATGATGAGTTATGTATGAAGGGAGTTTTCAAGTGTGCGAGGGAAGATGATAAAAGAAGATTCAGGAGGGTCAAACGCTCAAGCTTAGGGATGCCCCCGTGCACCCCCAAGAACTATTCAAGAAGATTAAAGCGTCTAAGCTTGGGGATGCCCCCGTGCATCCCCTTCTCCATCAACAATTATCAGTTCATCTTTCGTTCCACTATATTTTAATCACTTCATGCGTTATGTGCTATGCTTGGAGCGTCTTGCTCTTAGTTTCCTTTTTAGTTTTCTTTAGCTTTGCTTGCTGTTCATAACAAGTTAGAACCCAGCTTTCTTTGTGTGGGAGAGAAACACGCTCCACTTCAACCTAGAACACAACATAGGATTTTCATGCTTATCTTTGTTGTGTGTGTTCTTTGTCTTTCCATAGCTGCTGTCCTGTTGAGCTCTTAGTTTTCATGCTTTTCTTTTTAAAGAGCTTTTGTTTAGTTGGTTGTTGAACTCTCTTGACTTTTCATGTTTATCTTGTTAAGAGAGTTTGCTTGTTGCACTGAGTTGTGTGTCTTAACTTAAAGTAGGTAATTGAGGTTGCTATTTAATTTTAGTAGTAACTTGCAATAGTTTTGAGGTATTGCCATGAGTAATGTCTGAACTTTTGGTGTCAAGAGCTTTATCCTATTAGTGATAGATGTCGTATTTTGGGCAATCCGTGTTTATTTTCGTAAACCTACAAAATAGTTGAGAACTTTAGCTACTAAATGGATCACTAATCTTTGGAGGGATCGAATATTAGAGTATACTCACGTACCATGAGCCGAGGATGCGCAAGGATAACCAAACCCCCATACACTCCTCCTCGGGGTACTTGTCTCTTTGTGAACCTCCTAATTAGATTGAGAGTTACCGATAATAAGTGCATGAGTTCTTCGGACTAATGTGAGTATTCGAAAGTTGACACTTCCACCTAACCATATTTTTCTAGCCTCTTCGGTACCGTGCATTGCCCTTTCTCACCTCGAGAGTTGGCGCATACTTCGCCGGTGCATCCAAATCCTTGGCACGATACGCTCTGTCATCATAAGCCTCATTATATCCTTCCTCAAAACAGCCACCATACCTACCTATTAAGGCATTTCCATAGCCTTTCCGAGATACATTGCCATGCAACATCCATCTTCTCATGACTTGATCTTCATGTCATACATGCTTTTGGCTTGATCGATGAGCCGCATGCTAGTTGGGCCTTGCCCTAATCATTGCTACATGACGCGCTAGTATCATTGCATATCCTGCTACACTGGCAGAGGCATGCATTTGCATACATCATGATAGTTTCATTTTCTTTATGTTCAGTACTTTTGTAAAGTGTGAAAGATCTTCTATACTTCTTGTAATACATAGAGTGTTGCCCCTAAAGTGAGGAAAAGATCCCAAAGAGGACAAATCAAAAGATCCCAAAGAGGACAAAGTCAAAAGATCCCAAAGAGGACAAATGAGAGTTAAATAGAAAGAGCCATTGAGGCCACAAAAAAATAGAAAAAGGAGAAAAAGAAATAAAAAAAGAGAAGGGGGCACACCACTATTTCTTTTGAGAGATCCACACTCGTACTCCATCTTATACCTTGTGCTCCATAGAGATTATCATTCATGCATATAGCTATGTGGGGACCTTCACACTATAGAACTTGGCTTGTATATTCCAATGATGAGCCTCCTCAAAAGAGCTCTAGGTCTTCTTGAGCAAGCAAGTTGGATGCACCCCCACTAGTTCCATTGGAGAGCTTACCTTAGCTCATATGTGCATCCGTTGAATGGCAATCCCTACTCCTCACATCATATCTATCATTTGGCTTTCTCTCGCCGATGATTGTCCTCATTGATGTGAGCCCTTCACACCTTTTTTGTCTTCCCCCTCCATCATTTTTCTCTTTTTGCCATCCTAAGTGTCAATTTTCTTGCTCACGCTCATCCATTGCATGAGTGCTCAAAATATCGAAAGGGAGTGGATTATTCTGACTTGTACCTGGCTGTTGGTCTGAGGATGAGTCAAGATAAGATTCCAAAGAATACCAAGTGTTAAACTTTAGTAGATTAAGTTCTCAACAATACAAAAACTATGTTTTACTCTCTCGTATATCCCTATCCCCTTTCTTGCACGCAAACACCATTTGGAGACATTCGAGTCACGGACAGCGAGAGCTCTTGCACCTTTATGTTCTTATGTTGCTTGTTACAATGCTAATATAGACTCTTGCTTGTTATGACTTGAATTGAATTACATGCCTTGATTGCTTTACTTAAAAAGTTCTTATATGGTTGGTAGCATGTCACCACAGAAATTATGCTTGTTATCATTTACCTACTCGAGGACGAGCAGGAATTAAGCTTGGGGATGTTGATACGTCCAAAACGTATCTATAATTTCTGCTTGCTCCATGCTTCTTTTGTGTGATATTGCTATGATATTTATGCACTTCCATACACTTTTGATCATATTTGGACTAACCTATTAACTCAGTGCACCACAGTGCCAGTTCCTGTTTTCTGTTGTTTTTCTATTTCAGATTTCCCCCATATTAAAAGTGCTCCAAAAATTCCGGGAAAAATACAGAAAAAATCAGCGTACAGGAAGCTTCGAGAAAAACCAAAGTGGGGCCAGAGGGGAGCCAGGGGCGGCCCAGGCGGCCACCCGGGGCGGCCCCACCCCTGGCCGCCCTAGGGGGCGCGTGGGGCCCCCTCTCCGCCTCTGGTGACCCCCCTTCGCATATATATTCCTCGCGTCCCGAAATCCTCGAGGACGGAACCCTTTTTCGCGATCTCGCCTCTGTTTTGCCGCCGCAACGCTTCCAGGATCAGGAGCATCAGGAGAACTCTTCCCGGCACCCTGCCGGAGGGGAGAACTACCACCGGGAGCTTCTCCACCACCATGGACGCTTCCCGGATGAGTTGTGAGTAGTCCCGCTTGGACCATGGGTCCATGACCAGTAGCTATGTGATGTTCTCCTCCCCTCTTTGTTCTTCATGGATTAGACCTCGTGAGCTGCCCTACATGATCGAGGCACATATGTAATCTTTATGCTGTTGCTCTGCTGAGTTTGCTGGGATCTGATGGATTATGAGATTATGTTCAGATTGTGTGTGAGTAATATATTTGATTCACCTCTTTTATATTTTAGTTCTTGAGTAATTCTTGCATGTTCTCCGTTGCTGTTTATTGCTTTGGCCAAGTAGTAGGTAGTAACTCCAAGAGGGAGCGTTATGCTTGATTGTGGGTTCATGCCCCCTGATGACTAGCTTGAGTGACAGAAACATGAGTCTAGGGGATGTGTTGTTGCCACAAGGGGGAAAACAACGGTGCTTGTACTTGCGGGTGCAAGGATAGTTTACTTTACGCAAAGTTCTTTTAATGCAGTTGTCTGTTGCTTTGAGTTTACACTTTGGGTGGGACTCGCAACTTAATACCAGCGAGATGTTCTGGATAGATATCTCAAGGTGGATGATTAGTAGTAGATGCAGATGGATTTCGGTCTACTTGCCTTGGCGTACCGCCCATGCTTTTGAGCCTCTACCTTTCTTTGCAGCATAGTTAGCATTTGTCGGGGGAAACTATCCTCCCACGAGCACCTATGGGACCGGAGCCCCTTTCTACGTTGCGGTAAGGGAGCGGAGGGAGCACGGAGAGCAGATCGAGGAGCGCATGTGGGCAGTTTACCCAGGTTCGGGCCGCGCGGACGCGTAAAACCCTACTCCTGCCTTAGGTTCTATTGAGTTCTTGAGCTTGGGAGCTTGAAGAGCTACAGTACTAGCTACACCGAGCGAGAGAGTTGTCTAGGTTCCGAACCCCCTCTACGTTGTGCATGGGCCTCCTTTTATATCCCAAAGGGGTCACCGACAGGTGTCAACGTAGAGGAGGGTAAAAGTGTAATTTTGATGGTAGTTGTAACAGTGCATGAACAGTGCGTGAACAGTGGTCTTCACCTAACTTTGACAGTGGGGGACAAGGGCCTTAAATGCCCGTCGCCGTCGACCCCAAAAGTGTCCGTCCATGCTCCTCCGTTTGCCACGACGGTAGCCTCGTCACCGTGGCTTGCCACCGTGTCCCCCAAGCTACACAGCCATCTGCCACGTGCCCCTGGAAGGGCCCCAGGGCGACGCGTGGGCCGATGGGCTGGAGCGCGGGCACACAGCGTAGGTTTCCCCGGCAAGCACCTTGCTGGGGTAGTGATCTTGCCGGTCCCGGAAGCTTGTCGCTCTCCGGGTCCTGCCGGGGCGCATGATGCGCCGAGGCATCTTTTGAGGTATGTATTCATTGTCCTTCCTGGCAAGCTCCTCTTGCCAGGGTCTTGTGTTAAAGTGGTAATCTTGAGCCTGGTACGGCCTTCCCAGCAAGCTCCTCTTGCCGGGGCCTTGATCTTTTGACTTGTATACTTTGTTCTTGAATGGCTTCATAGGGACAGGAAAGGTTCCCCGCGAGCACGTGGTAAGCCCTGCCACGGGAAGCTGCTACTGTCCGTGCACAAGTTGGGGTACTTAGTACACCGACAGGAGCCCCCGGGCCTGGGCCACACACGGTGCCGAGCGCTATTGGGCCAGGCCCAAGACAGTGCACGGGCACGCGCGGCCCACGGCAAGCCGTATCCCCTTCCGTATCCGCCGCATCCCTCCCTAACGGCACGCGTCGATTGCGGCGTCGTGGGAGAGATCGTGGCCTGTTCTTTAATGGGAAATGCGGAACGTCCCCCACTTCCCCCTTAAAAGCAGAGGAAGCAGGGGCAGTTCCCTCCATCGTCTTCATTGCGTCTTGACTCTCCAGAAACCCCCGTCGCCCTCCGCCTCCCCAAGGTCGACAGAGAGCTCAGCTCCACTCCTTCCTCCGCCGCCTCCCGCATCCGCGGCACCGTCGAGCTCCTCGCCTCCTTCCTTGCCGCCCCCGCCATGGCTCCGAAGAGCGACAAGGCGAAAGCAGACAAGGCCAAGAAGGAGAAGTCCGAGCAGGCGGCGAAGCTGGCCGCCCTGCGGAAGAAGTGCGTGGTCTTCGCGCCAAGGCTTGGTCCAAGGGAGCTGCGGGACAAATACTATCTATTCTGGGCGAGGGAGACCAAAGCTCATCCCCGCACCCACGTCTTCCCCGCCATCGCCAAAGATATGTTCCCCGGTGGGTACTTCTTCTTTGCTGCATTCTTCCATTGTGGCATGTGTCCTCCGTTCTCGGAGTTCTTCTGCGATATAATGAACACATATGGCCTCCACCTCCTAGATTTCACCCCCAACGCCATCCTCACGATGGCCGTTTTCGCACATCTGTGCGAAAACTATGTTGGGGTTCATCCCAATGTAGCCCTCTTCCGCCACTTCTTTATGCCTAGAGTAGAGTCTGGCGCTCCCCTCTCCGGCGGCATCTCCTGGATCTTCAGGTTGAACAAGAAGGATTCGTACCTGAAGGGAGAACTCCGTGGCAAGTGGGAAGAGTGGAGAGCCGATTGGTGCTGGGTGGTGGAAGATAGGCCCGAGCCCTTTACCTCGCCGCGCCAGACTGCCATAGTGCGCGGCAGGGATTGGAGTGAATTGGCCCCGGAGGACAGCAAGCTCAATATCGCCCTCATTAGGATCCTTTGTCTCCGGGTCGCCAATCTGACTATTGGAGAAGTTGGAGCAGATTTCCTCCGCCGCCGCATTGCCCCTTTACAAGAAAGGAAAAGGTCCGCCTGGGAATTTGGCAATGCGGCAGATATCATGAGGCTGCGCCCTGGATTGAACTACAACTTTACTGCCTTGGAGTTGAAGGGGATGGTCCGGGAGCTCTTCAAGCATGACCCAGCCCACCCGGAGTGGTTCAGACCTTCCCGGGGAGTGGTGCCGCTGTGTAACAGCACTGCCCGTGATTCCCTACGAGCGATGATGCCCGCGTGCGACTCCCACGGCGTCGTCCCCACTTGGATAGAGCCTTCACCGGATACCATGCTGACCTTCTTCGACAACTTGGTCGAGAAGCCCCGCAACGCCGAGGAGAACAAGGGCCTCACCCGGGCCACTACTGACCGGGATATAGCCTACATCGCCTCCAGGATGGAGGAGGCCGCCGCAGCTGCGGCGGCGGGTGACTTTGGATATACTGTGGACGAGGCACAGGCCGCGGACGCAGTGAGCCAAGCAGAGGAGGCGGAAATCCTCAAGCTGCTCAAGCTTGCGCCCGAGGAGTTTGTCGGGGAGCCTTCCCTGAGGTTTGTCGGGACGAGCGAGGTTGCCGGGGGGAGCGAGGCCGCTGGACATGGTGCTGAGTCCAGCGGGCCTGCCGAGGAGGAGGAGGACGCCGAGGCTGATGAAGACTCTAGTGGATCTCTGAATCTTGATGATGACGCCTCCTCATCCTCACAGAACTCCCCGCCTCCGGCAAGCCCTCCGCAGCAACAGAAGAAGCGCCTCCGCAAGGCAACTGAGGTGGCGAGGCCGCAAGCGCCTCGACAGCAGCCAGTGCACCATGCGACGCGCGCCACCAGGACGAGCGAAGTCGTCAAGGAGGCGCCCCGCGCTCGAGCGCCAAGCGAAGGGGGATCTTCTCGGAGCGGAACGGGTGCTCCTTCTGCCCCTCGGTCCTCGGCGACGACGGGGGCTGGATCTTCGCAGCGCACAGCCTCGGAGACCGCCAAGCGCCCGAGGGAGCCTTCTCCTCCAGCTCCTCGCGCGGGAGCAGACCAGGCGGAGTTTGATTTCTCCGCCCTCAGCTCCGACGAAGAGGAAGAGGAGTAAGTACTTGCAATTCTTTAGTTTCTTCGATTTTGTCTTGATTTTCCATGTTGATTCTGATCTTGTTCTTGTTTTGCTTCACAGGACCTTGACCCAGCGGATGGCGAAGAGAGCCAAGATCCCTGTGGTCGAGATTGAAGACGACTCGCCCGCCGCGGCGACGGGAGACGTGCCAGCGGCAAACTTGCCGGATCAACCTGCTGCTCCGAGGGGCAGCCCCCAGCGCAGCCCCCAGCGTAAGTCTGGTTTTTATCTTTCTGTTTGACGGGCACGCTTGAAGTGGTCATCTTCATCTGATATTTTGTTTGTCTTGTGCAGAAGTGGAGCCGCAGCCGCAGGAGCGCCAGGAGGTCGCCCCCGACGAGCTACTTGCTCCACCCTCCCCGCCAAGGGTGAACTCCCCGGCGAGGGAGAACGCTCCGCCAAGGACGGGCACTCCGCCAAGGGCGAGTACCCCGCCAAGGGTGAGCAGCCCGACAAGGGTGAGCAGCCCGACAAGGGTGAGCACCCCGCCAAGGGAGGGCGCGGGAGGCCCTCCGCCAGCAGGGGCCACTGCTCCGCCGCCAAGGGAGAACTCCCCGGCGAGGGACCCTGTCATTGAAGAGATCCGCGAAGGTAAGTCTTGCAACTTCTTCTTCTTGGATTCTTCTTTTTTGGATATTTGCTTGACTTTTTCTTTTCTTTTTCTTCTGTTAGATCCTCCTGCCCCAGAGCGGATGGAAACGGAGACCACCGCTGAGGAGGAGGTGCGCGGCGACGGCTGCAACGCCACTGCCGCCGAGGGAACGGCTGGAGCTAGCGAGCCAGTCGTCGAAGAGACCGCCCCGACCGCTGACGCCGCGGCTGGGGAAGGGACCGGCGACCAAACTGCTGGCCCGGAGGCCGCAGGAGCGCCGGACGCTGCACCGGCCGACGACCCTGCCTCCGTGGAGCGGTCGGGTGTCTACTTGAAGGCCGCCAACAGGGTCTTCATACAAGTCCCGTGGGCGTCCTCGTCCCGAGCACCCGCGGAGGGAGAGACCTTTGATGGAGAGGTCCTCGCCTCCGCCGGCTTGAAGATCGTCGAAGCGCCCGGCGACAGCGACGAGCCTGAAGAGGAGGGACTCCTTCGTCGGCTCCTGGCTTTGTACCGGGCCAGGCAGGCGAAGCTGGAGTCCAGGGAGGCTCTCACCGCCCAGGCTGGAGCAGACTTGGAGAAGCGCGCCATGGAGCACCGTGCCGCCAACCAGGCGGCCCTCCGCAACTTGGCGGAGGAGCGTGAGGAGCTTGCCGGGGCGCAGCAAGCCTTCCTCCTGGAGAAGGCTGAGGTCGAGGAGCAGCAGCGGCGGGCTGCCGAAGAGCTGTCTCAGCGGGAAGTAGCGCTCAACCAGCGGAAGGTCAACCTCGACAGCCACGAGGACGACCTCACCGCCCGGGAGCAGGCCATAGGCGGGGCCCTGAAGGAGGCAAAGGACGCCGCCACCGCCGCGGAGACTGCCAAGAAGGATCTGGAGGCCAAGGTGCAGCAGCTGGAGTTGTTCCTGAAGGCAAGCGAGGACCGAGTCACTGCGCTCAATGTGGAGCGGGAGAAAGACGCCCACACCAACTCTGAGCTGCAGGTACGTCTCTCCGAGAAGGGCACCGAGCTTTCTGCCGCCAAGGATTCCATTGCTGACTTAGAGCTGAAGGTCTCCACCCTGACTGGTTCGCTTGACGCCGCCCGGGATCGCGAGACGAAACTGAAGGACGAACTCCGCAAGGAAAGGAACTTGGTGGAGAGCGCCGCCGTCTCGGCGAACAACTTCAACCGGGCAGTGGAGCAGTGGACCGATGAGCTGGTCACCTCTGCTGCCAATATTGATAAGGAGATGGTGGCGCTGAGGGCGGAGCATCTCGGGTACTCCCCGGATGAGAATCTCCCTCACAGCGCCAAGTTGAGTCTGTTCTTCAGGGGAATAGCACCGGCACTTGCGTGGCTGCAGGAGAAGATCCCCGTGCAGCTGGCCGACGAGGCGTGTCGGCTCTGCATGGGCACCTTGGAGCGCGTCTTGTCAAAGATCGTCTACCGCAACCCCGACATCAACCTCGTCAACGTCCTCCGCAGCTTGTCGCCCGAAGCCGATCAGGAGGCGTTGAAGGCGCAGGTTGCCCACATCGTCGCCAAGGTGAACAAGATCACAAGGCGTGAAGGCGACCGCGTAGATTAGATTTCTTTCTTTCTGCTTCCCTTGCTGCTGCAAGGCATGTTATGGACAAGAATCCATTAGTATCGCGGCAAGTTATCTTTGTAATATACAATCTTATTTTGATCAATCAATGCAGTGTTATCTCCCTTGCTTTTGGTCCTCCACTTTGTATGCTTTCTACCCTACGCTTTCAGGGGACTTGTCGGCAAGGGGCCCTTGCCGCGAGCGCTGAGTGCTGGACTCTTAGCAGCCTGCTGGCAAAAGACCTTGTCGGCAAATAACCTTGCCGCAGCTAGTCGCAGCACACTTAAACTGCTGAGCGAACTCGAAAATGAAGTAAGGGCGCGACACTTGTCGCAGCTCACTTAAGCCGTTGGGCGTGCTCGAAACAGAGTAAGGGCGCGGCTAGCCACAGGTAGGCTCCTCCGCGCACAGGTTTTCCATACAAAGTGTGGTTGTTCAAGGAAGATAACTAAAATTTTAAAAATTTGAATGCTCAAACTTTGGTAACTTAGCTTTCTTGGGTTGTTTGCTTCTCGGCAAGGCTTTTCTTCTTTGAACAGCACTTGGTTCCTGTCTCCATCTCCTTCCCCCCCGGCAAACTTGTGCGCGAGGAATACTCCTTCTGCTTAAGAGGGAAAGAAAAAGAGAAGGAAAAACAAGTATAGGGCCTCATGGCTCGCTAGTGCTTACCGGGGACGTGCGTTGCACATAGTGTCAGATGATGCATGCAAATAACAAAGAAAAGCATGGAAATGACAAATAGTGCGAAGCACAAAAGTTTTACTGATGCACGGGATCTGCGCCCGGCTTTGTACAAAGGTTTACATGCAACAGCGGCAAGACTTGTACAAAAGGTGGTCGCCGGAGCGGGTCACGGCAACCGCGCCTTATGGGTGAAACTTGCGAAGATGCTCTATGTTCCAGGAGTTGCTCACCGGTAAGCCTTCTTCGGTCTCAAGGCGGACAGCGCCGGGCATTGTGACTTGTCTCACCCGATAAGGGCCTTCCCACTTCGGCGTCAACTTGTTGGAATTCTTGGCGGACTGAACACGCCGAAGAACAAGGTCGCCTTCCTCGAGACTCCTGGCCTTGACCTTGCGGCTATGATAGCGACGCAAGGCTTGCTGGTATCGAGCAGCTCGTACAGCAGCCTGGAGACGTTCCTCCTCGAGGAGCAATGCATCATCTTGTCGCAGTTGCTCTTGCTCGAGCTCATCATAAGCGAGCACTCGAGGAGATCCGTATGCGAGTTCCGTGGGGAGAACTGCCTCTGCTCCATAGACAAGAGCAAAGGGTGTCTGTCCGGTGGCTCGATTTGGTGTCGTCCTGATTGACCAAAGAGCCGCCGGTAACTCCTCTATCCAGTTTCTTCCGCACTTGCGCAGCCTGTCGAAGGTTCTTGTCTTGAGCCCGCGCAGCACTTCAGCATTGGCCCTCTCCGCTTGACCATTGCTCCTCGGGTGAGCAACAGAAGCGAAGCAGACCTTGGCGCCAAGGTCTTGGATGTACTGCATGAAGGTGCGACTTGTGAACTGTGTGCCGTTGTCGGTGATAATCCTGTTAGGGATTCCGAAACGGCAAACAATCGCTCTGAAGAACCTGACTGCTGACTGTGCTGTCACCTTTCTCACTGGTTCCACTTCTGGCCACTTTGTGAACTTGTCGATTGCTACGTACAAGTACTCAAAGCCCCCGACTGCGCGGGGAAAGGGGTCGAGGATATCGAGCCCCCAGACCGAGAAGGGCCAGGACAAAGGGATCGTCTGGAGAGCTTGAGCTGGCTGATGAATTTGCTTGGCGTGGAACTGGCACGCTTCACACTTGGTTACTTGTGCAGTTGCGTCTTGGAGGGCTTCTGGCCAAAAGAACCCTTGCCGGAATGCCTTCCCGGCAAGTGCCCTTGCGCCAATGTGGTGGCCACATATGCCTCCATGTATCTCTGCCAACAGCTTCTGTCCATCTTCCCTGGAAATGCACTTCAACCTGACACCATTGAGTCTTCTTCTGTACAGTTCATTGTCAACGAACTGGTACATACTTGACTGCCTGGTTATCTTCTCTATCTCTTCTGGCTCGTCGGGAAGTTCTCCAGTTTGTAGAAAACGGACGATCTGTTGTGCCCATGCCGGAGCCTGAGGCTCAACGGCAAGGGCTAAAGGCATGAGGGCTGCTCCGGGGACCCCAGCTTCTACGGCAAGAACCTGCGGCTCTGCCGGAGCTGATGGCCCCCCGGCAAGCCTGCCGGGGCAAGGCTTGTCGGGAACGCTTGCTTCAACTGTACAGACCATTGGATCTGCAGGAGCAAACTGTCCCTCAGCATCTTGGCTGTTGATCTTGGGGACTTTGGCGGCGGCTTCTGGAAGATCCGCCGGCAAGTAGTCGCCGGAGACCAACTTTCTCTTCTTACTTTGCCCAATTGATGGTGTAACGGATGGCTGAGTTAACTTGAGCAGGAAGGTCCCTGGCTCCACAGGTAACTTCATTGCAGCACACTTTGAGAGGCCATCTGCAATATCATTCTGAGCTCTTGGAACGTGTTCCATTTGTAGACCCTCAAAGTGTTCTTCAAGCTTCCTCACTTCATCGACATAAGCTTCCATCAAGGGGCTCTGATAACTCTTATTCACTTGTCGGACCACCAACTGTGAATCTCCCCGCACAATCAACTTCTTGATCCCAAGTTCGGCCGCAATTCTGAGGCCGGCAAGCAAACCTTCATACTCAGCAGTATTGTTTGTCGCTTGCTCCTTGGGAAAGTGCATTTGGACAACATACTTGAGGTGCTCTCCAGTGGGCGCTATGAGTACCACGCCGGCACCGGCGCCTTGCAGCGAGAAAGCACCATCAAAGTACATCATCCATTCGCTGCTCGCTTCTTGTACGGGGACGCTTGTCTCTTGGACTTCTTCATCTGGCGTTGGGGTCCATTCCGCTATGAATTCTGCCAAAGCTCTGCTCTGTATGGTTGAAGTACTCTCAAACTTGAGACCAAAGCTTGACAGCTCCAGTGCCCACTCGACGATCCTGCTTGTTGCTTCTGGATTTTGCAATATCCTCTTCAACGGAAAGTGAGTGACCACTGTTATCTCGTGCGCTTGGAAGTAATGGCGCAGCTTCCTTGAGGCCATGAGGAGGCCGAATAGCAACATCTGCACCCCAGAGTATCTTGATCTAGCCCCCTGCAAGAGGGAACTTACAAAATACACTGGGCGCTGCACCATCTTCTTTCGCACTTCACCTTGTTCCTGCGCAGACTTGTCCTTGTCGGGACCAGAGCTTGTCGGTGAAGCCCCCTGCTTGTCGCTGGATTCGCTTGCCGGGGATGTGGGTTCCTCATCTGCCTCCCTCTCCGCTACTAACGCAGCACTAACCACTTGATTGGTTGCCGCTAGGTATAGCAGCAACTTCTCTTGTGGCCTAGGTGCGACAAGTATTGGAGTGGAGGATAGGTATCCTTTCAAGTCTTGCAGCGCTGCCTCCGCTTCCGGAGTCCATTTCATAGGACCTGCCTTTTTCAAGATTTTGAAGAAAGGCAGGGCGCGTTCTGCAGACTTTGAAATGAACCTACTGAGGGCAGCCACACAACCAGCAAGTCTCCTTACGTCCTTGACGCGCTTCGGGGCTTCAATCTGCTCGATGGCTTTGATCTTGTCGGGATTGGCTTCAATCCCCCTCTGGGACACAAAGAACCCGAGAAGCTTGCCGGAGGGAACTCCGAAGACGCACTTCTCGGGGTTCAACTTGAGCTGGATCTTGCGCAGATTCTCAAAAGTCTCTTCTAAATCTTGGATCAGTGTATCTTTGCTCTTGCTCTTGACCACTATATCGTCCATGTAGGCTTCTACATTTCTGTGGATCTGCAGCTCAAAAGCAGTGTGCACCACCCTTGCAAATGTCGAGCTTGCATTCTTCAATCCAAAGGGCATGCGTATGAAGCAATATGTGCCACATGGAGTAATGAATGCAGTCTTCTCTTCGTCTTCCTTGGCCATGAATATCTAGTGGTAACCTGAGTATGCATCAAGGAAGGAAAGCAGCTCGCATCCGGCAGTGGAGTCGACAATCTGGTCAATACGCGGCAAGGGAAATGGATCCTTGGGACATGCTTTATTCACATCAGTGAAGTCTATACAAAGTCTCCACTTCCCATTAGCCTTGCGCACGACGACTGGATTTGCTAACCACGTAGGGTGGATCACGCCTCTAACCAGGCCTGCTGCTTCCAACTTCTTTATCTCTTCGGCGATGAATTCTTGGCGCTCCACGGCTTGCTTCCTGACCTTCTGCTTGACGGGCCGCGCATGAGGACAAACAGCAAGCTTGTGCTCAATTACCTTCCTGGGAACACCGGGGATGTCATATGGTTGCCATGCAAACACATCGACATTCGCCCGTAGGAAGGCAACGAGCGCGCTTTCCTATTTGTTGTCGAGCGTAGCACTGATGGTGAAGGTACCACCAGTGCCGTCCTCCTTGGCGGACACCTTCTTGGTTGCCGGCGGAGCCGCCATTCCTTTCTTGCACTTGCCGGTGGAGCTCGATGGTGCGTCCTCGACGGCAGCGCAGCACTCCGAAGAGGTGCGTTTGCCGGAGTGGGCCCCAGAGCTCTTGCCGGACTTGGTCTTGGTCTTCCCCCCGGGAGCTTCAGCAGCAAGTGTGTTGCTTTCTGCTGCGGCTGCTGCATCCCGGTAGATCTTGTCGGCGCAGATAAGCGTGTCCTTCTTGTCGCCAGGGACAGAGATGACGCTTATCGGCCCCGGCATCTTGAGTACGTTGTATGCATAGTGGGAAGCTGCCATGAACTTGGCGAGGGCAGGACGGCCAAGTATCCCATTGTATGGCAATGGGATATCGGCAACGTCAAAGGTTATCCTCTCCGTCCTGAAGTTGAGCTCCCCGCCAAAGGTCACGGGCAGCGTAATCTTTCCCTTTGGCTTGCTCCTTCCCGGGATGATCCCTTGGAACGACCCGGTTTCTTCGAGCTCGCCGTCTGGGATCTGTAGCTTCTTGATCACAGCTGAGGAGATCAAGTTCAGGCCGGCCCCGCCGTCAACCAACATCTTGGTGACCTTGAGGTTGCAGATAGTTGGTGAGACCAACATCGGCAAGCACCCGACCGCAGTTGTGCGGTCAGGGTGGTCCTCAAGGTCAAAGATGATGGGCGTGCTGGACCACTTCAGCAGCCTGCGTGACTCGACAGGCGGCTCAGCTGCATTCACTTCCCGCACCCACTGCTTGAGTTGGCGGTGGGAAGTGTGCAGAGAGGCACCTCCGTCCACACACAGAACCTCTGTGGCCTTCTGAAACTCCTGCTCGCTGTTGTCTCCTTCTTCCATGTCGTCGTCGTCGTCTTCATCGTCATCCTTGTCGCGGCCCCGGGGAGGTCTGTCACCTTGCCGCTGCTTGGCCTTGCCGCGGCGTCCTCCCCGGCCATTGAACGGCCGCTTCTTGCTTGGCTCTCCTCCGCCTCCTTGGGCCTTCTCCTTGTCGCGACGCTCGTATTCAGCCTTCTGCTGCTCTACGAGGTACTCGACTCTCTTGCAGTTCTGAAGATCGTGGCCCTTAGTGCGGTGGATCTTGCAGTACTGCTTGTCGGAGCCGTCCTGCTTGTCGGCTGCCGCTACAGGGGCGGGCTCCTTGCCGGAACCGCCAGCCTGTGCCTTCTTGGCGGGAGCCTCCTTGCCGGACTGCTCAACAACCAATACATCCTTGCTCTTCTTCTTTCTGTTGTTCCGCCGCCGGCTCTTCCTTGCCGGGGCGGCATCCTCGCTGTCGCTTCCTCCTGCGCCAGTATCCTCTCCGGGGAGTCTCCTCCCCTCTTCGGCGCGCGCGCACTTGTCAGCCAGAGCGTAGAGCTCGCTGACATCCCGGATCTTGGTCATGGCCATTTCTTCCCTCATGCGGCGGTTACGCACGTTCTGGTGGAACGCGCTGATAACCGCGGCAGGGTGGACGTCGGGAATGTTGTGCTGCACGCGGCTGAATCTCTGGATGTACTTGCGCAGGGACTCTCCCTCCTTCTGGGCTAGGATGTGGAGATCGCTCTCCTGGCCGTGGGGTTTGTGGCCGCCCGTGAAGGCGCCAACAAACTGGTGGCACAGATCCGCCCACGAAGAAATGGAGTTCTCCGGCAAGTGCATAAGCCAAGATCGAACGTTTGGCTTAAGCACTAGCGGGAAGTAGTTGGCTAGTATCTTCTCGTCGCGTCCCCCGGCAGCCTGCACCGCGATGGTGTAGATGCTGAGGAACTCCGAGGGGTGCGTCTTGTCGTCGTACTTCTCGGGTACGTCGGGCTTGAAATTCTTCATGCTGGGCCACTGGACTCGTCGCAGCTCACGGGTGAACGCAGGGCAACCTGCCGCGTACGGCAAGTCGCCTGGCTCACCGGGCGCATGCGTGTCGACAGCGGTCCCAGCGCGCTGATCCGATTGTCGTCTGGCTTCTCGTCGACGCTCGATGCGCGTCCGAGCGTCTTCTTGCCGCCTGTCGTCTAGGACTTGGCGCTGATCGCGGCGAGCCCGCGGATCCAACGACGCCGTTGAGTCGTCGTCGACGTTGATCCGGCGGGGTGGCGTCTTCTGCTTCCGCGGCGGGGAGTGCACGGTGGTTGCACCCCCGGCGGTCTTGTCTCCGTCGGCCTTCGTCTGGTCGACTTGCCGCGGCCGCGATGTTGCCGGCTGCTGCGGCGTGTCGTTGTTGGTGAAGGCGATGAGACTTTGGATCGTCGCCCTCCAGTCTTCGGCTTTATCTGCCGCTGGAGGGAAATCGAGGAGCAGCTGTGCTCTTGCTAGAGCTTCTGCTGGAGAGGAGGGAAGCGGCGGCGAGCGGTGCGAGGAGCGAGATATGCTCGGACTTCTAACAGGGTTAGAAGGAGCAATTTCTCGCCTCGGCGACTGCGCCTTGCTCGTGCCAGCGCGCTGGCCTTGAGCATCCCGCGATTCCCCGGCTTGGCCACGCCCCAGCAAGCGTATGGTACCTCCCGTACTACGCCGCTGCGGGTCTTGCACCTCCCGAGAGAGACGTGGCGCATCCATAGACACCGAGGCTTTGGAATTCGCTCGGTCGTCCGTCTTGTCCTTGGACTTGGTGGCGCCGTGAGTTTCCTCGCTGGCGTCTCCTCCACCAACCGTTGGTTCTGGTGGCGGTGGAATCGACGCGGACGGGCCTCCGACCTCCGAAGCCTTCTTCTTCGGAGGCATGCTGATGAAGTTGATGAAGCTAGAGAGGTTGATGAAGAATGCGCCCGCGTGAGCGCCGGATCAGGTTCGCACAACCTCGACGCCCCCTACCTGGCGCGCCAAAGATGTCGGGGGAAACTGTTCTCCCACGAGCACCTATGGGACCGGAGCCCCTTTCTACGTTGCGGTAAGGGAGCGGAGGGAGCACGGAGAGTAGATCGAGGAGCGCACGCGGGCAGTTTACCCAGGTTCGGGCCGCGCGGACGCGTAAAACCCTACTCCTGCCTTAGGTTGTATTGAGTTCTTGAGCTTGGGAGCTTGAAGAGCTACAGTACTAGCTACACCGAGCGAGAGAGTTGTCTAGGTTCCGAACCCCCTCTACGTTGTGCATGGGCCTCCTTTTATAGCCCAAAGGGGTCACCGACAGGTGTCAACGTAGAGGAGGGTAAAAGTGTAATTTTGATGGTAGTTGTAATAGTGCATGAATAGTGCGTGAAGAGTGGTCTTCACCTAACTTTGACAGTGGGGGACAAGGGCCTTAAATGCCCGTCGCCGTCGACCCCAAAAGTGTCCGTCCATGCTCCTCCGTTTGCCACGACGGTAGCCTCGTCACCGTGACTTGCCACCGTGTCCCCCAAGCTGCACAGCCATCTGCCACGTGCCCCTGGAAGGGCCCCAGGGCGACGCGTGGGCCGATGGGCTGGAGCGCGGGCACACAACGTAGGTTTCCCCGGCAAGCACCTTGCCGGGGTAGTGATCTTGCCGGGCCCGGAAGCTTGTCGCTCTCCGGGTCCTGCCGGGGCGCATGATGCGCCGAGGCATCTCTTGAGGTATGTATTCCTTGTCCTTCCTGGCAAGCTCCTCTTGCCAGGGTCTTGTGTTAAAGTGGTAATCTTGAGCCTGGTACGGCCTTCCCGGCAAGCTCCTCTTGCCGGGGCCTTGATCTTTTGACTTGTATACTTTGTTCTTGAATGGCTTCATAGGGACAGGAAAGGTTCCCGGCGAGCACGTGGTAAGCCCTGCCACGGGAAGCTGCTACTGTCCGTGCACAAGTTGGGGTACTTAGTACACCGACAGCATTGGTTTGCGCACATAATCCTGTCAATTGCCCAGCTGTAATTTGTTTACCTCGCTTAGCTGTTTTATCGTCTTTTGGGGGAGAGACATCACTAGTGAACATCATGGGACCCCGGTCCATATTACCACCACTGATCACACCTTATATTTACTTCATGTTTCTATTTCCTAGTTGCAATCATAGCTATCATTATTACCTCTTGCGTTTGATCCTTTGTAAACAGCAAGGCCGGAGGGATTGACAACCTCTCTGTACTCGTTGGGAGCAAAGTTATTTGTATCTGTCTGCAGGTCCTGTCAACCGCTAAGTTTCTGGCGCCGTTAGCCGTTGACACCTACTTGTCGACCCTCGGAGTCTCACGGGATTCGATCCTTGGTATCTTTGCCAAAGGAAACTTGTCGTTACGCTACATCTCAAACCTTCCACTTGGGGTAACCAACGAGGGGCGAGAAGCCATCAGTATCACACCCCGAGTATCTTGATTTTAATAGTGATGAAGATGACTTGCTAGGAGATGATGATTTACTTGTTGGTAGCAATAGTGATGAAAACTATGATGAAATTGCTATTAATCATGCTAATCAAGATAAAACGAATGACAATGATAAGGAGAAGATTGAGCGCCTAACTAAAGAATTAAACACTCTCAAGTTAGCTCATGAAACTACCTTAGAGGATCATCGAGAACTTTTTAGGACTCATGAGAGGCTACGCTTTGAAAATCTCAATCTAGAGAAAGAGCATGAGTTCTTGAAAGAAATCAATGATGATCTTTGTAAGAAAAGTTCTTCTTACATTGCCAAGAGTTTACTCTTGTCTATTTACATGCCACAAGTAAAATCTAGCAACAAGAACAAGAAAGATTCTTCCTCTAGTAGTAACAACAATCATGCTAAATCCAATGATGTTGCTTGGTAGTTCTCTTGATTCCACTAACGATTCTCTTAGCCAAGTTACACTTGAGCAAGAAAATAGCTTATTGAAGGGAATTATAGAGAAATGTGTATACAAGAGCCTTGCCGGGAGTAAGCAATTCAAGGAAATTGTACACAAGCAAGGAAGACATCGGAAGAATCAAGGTGTTGGTTTTGAACGAAAGTTCAATGCCAATGGAGTTGAATGGGAAGAAGATCAATACCCCAATACCAAGTTTGTTCCTCAACAAGAGAAGTATGAGCCTACTTCCTTCAAGGGGACACAAGCACAAGATGATCTTCCACCACAAGACCACAAGCTAAAGGGCAAGGACAAGCTTCAAGAAGAGATTGATGCATTTGAAGAAGCTCCTAAGGCCTTGGTCAAGTGGATTCCCAAGACTACATCAAGCTTTACTTCATCAAGTACGACTACAACTCCAAGGATTCCCATCAAGTTGATGTGGATCCCGAAGAAGAAGAACTAGAGAGTTCTTGAGGGTGACTCCGCCAACATACTTCACTCATATCATCTTGGCAAGGACAAGTGCAAACTACTTCCACATCTTGCACTAGTTCAAGGAGTCACAAACCCTCTTGTTGTTAAGACAAGGGACAAGGTAACCTAATGTTTTCATGGACATCATCTTGTGTGCAATTCACTCTATGTCCATGGATATCTTTGTTTGTTCCTTGTGGGACTAACCCGTGTAGGTATTGAAAGTGCAACTTACTCCAATGGATTGCTCCAAATGATCTACATCAACATTGAGCATCCACATCTTCAACATCTACATGAAGACATCATCGACAAAACCCAAGGTTAGTTCATCCCTCTTAGGGGGGTATCACATCTAGGGGGAGCTTTACTCTAAAGATTGAGCTAAAGCAACTCTAATGGCGTGAACACAACAATGCTTGATGTAAAAGTGGTAACCCTACTTGTGCTTAAATGATGAGTATGACCTATGATCAAATGTTCTCATTTGACTCCTAAGTCAATATATTCATATATAGATGACCTAGTCATCGCCAATTGCTTGATAGATGCTAGAATGTTTGTGCATGCTTTGCCACATATTTGATTTGCCGTTCTATTGTGTGAGCATGTTGATTGCATATTTTAATCATTCGAGGACATCCATTTGTAGCTTTGATTGTTTGTCTCTTTTTCTTTTGCCAAATGGATGGACAAGAATGCCTAAGCACTCCCTCTAGCTATCTATGCTTTTCTCGTCTCAAACTCTATTCATGCTATACATCACAAAGTTCGAACAAGTCTCTATCGAACCCACCGAGTGAGGAGCACTCGGTGTCACCGATCTGATCAGGGCTTAACTTCCAAAACCTCCTAAATGCATTTCAGTCAGACCAACAAATCACATTTGGTCCCACCGAAATCATTTAGGTTGATTAGTTTTTGTATCTCGGTGAAACCGAATAAACCGTCTCGGTCCAACCGAGTTGCAACATCCTAGTGTAAAATGCATCTCCGTGCCACCGAAACAGTTTTCTCGGTCCCACCGATAGATCTGGGTATATAACTCATAGACAAAACTTATTGGAAATTCCTCCAACAGTTCTAATCTCGCACCCCAGCTCTGCCACCACCGTGGTCTAAGCATCTTGGCCGTTGCCTCCAACCGCCTCCTGCCGTTGGAATCCGTCGCCGCCAAGGGCATTCATCTCCGCCCATCGTCGCCGTAGGAGATCGTCACCAAGTTAGGGTACGACTAATTTGTTTTGTGTTCTCCAAATCTAATTCATGCACAAAACAACTTGCCATTGATCTTGCCACGTTTGCAAACTTCCTATCCAGCAAAACTAGTCTTTAGGTTAGATGGATTTCAAAAAACTTAGGGTTAGTTCTCCGCCGAACTCATCTCGGTCCGGCCGATTTGTAAGTCTCAGTGTCATCGAGTTGGCGTAAGCCATTGCACTGATACACCTCGGTCCAACCGAATTGTATCACTCAGTGAGACTGAAACTAGCAGCTTAGTGAAACCCTAGCAACTCGGAGCCACCGAAAGCTACCTTGGTCTTACCAAAACAAGTATGTTTTGGCTCTGTTTTTGCTTCGGTATCACCGAACTGGCTAACTCGGTAGCACCGAAATGGATTCTGCAGAAAACTAAAGTCAAGTTTTTCAAATCAATTTTTTTCAAAACCAACTGTACTTTGTGATGCTCATCCACTCTATCTCATCTATACCTATTCACATGGATTGCTTGCAGTTTCAGAGATGTCGGAAGGGAGTGATAGTCAGAACAGGTCCGAGGAGCAGGTTAACTTGAGTGAGGGTTCTAGTCCCAACAACTCTAGCTACTATGAGAGTAGTAGAAGCACTCCCAGTAACCTTCCAAAGGCTGCTACCAAGTCAAGGAAGAAGAAAAGTTCAGATTCAGAGGATGAAGACTTTGTAGCTGATGAGGCCACCTCAAAGAAGATAGTTGCTAGGAAGGAATATGGCACTGTTGCTTCAACCAAGCCTGGTTTCAACAAAAAGACTCCATCCAATAGAGTGCCCATGTCAAAAGCCAGAGCATCAACTCAAGAAACCATGCAGTTCACACTTGAAACTAGAGATGATGAGCCTGCAGGAGCTAAGAAAAGGGCTAGGAAAACCACAACCAGAGTGATTGGCAAGCCATCTATGAGGAATGATGGTGAAGATGAGGAAGAATAAGAAGAGGAGGATGCTGCACCAGCATCTAAGTCTCAGAAGCTGATGGGGGATGCTATCAAGTCAGGGGCTGCTCCTTCAAAGCCCAAAACTGCCAACAAAGCTGCTTCCCAAGCCACTAAGTCAGTACCCAAGAGAAACACAAGGAACATTCCAGCTGCAGAAAAGAACAAGGCTCCAATGCCTCAAGCTCAAAAAGAAGAAGAGGAAGAGTAGGCAGAAGATAGTGACTATGATGAGTCACAAATGTTGAGAAAACTCAAGCCTAAGATTCCAGAGCATGATGATGCTCATCCCAAAGTTGAAGATATGAAGCTAAGAAGAGATGCAGGTTTGAGATCATGGAGGAAGTCAGATCCCTATGCTATGAGGAGAAGAACAGCAGTTGACTACAGGTTTCACACAAAGGAGCAACAAGATTTCTATGAGATAGTACTGCTTGACAAGAAGCCCATTGTCTATGACATGAAGTGGGTGGATTGGAAATATATTGATAAGCATGCTGACTACTTTCCACATGTGCATGAGAGCTTCAGAATGACAGACACTACAAAATTTGTTGGGAAGAAGCTGACAAGATGGAATGATGAAATGGTAATGCAATTCTACTCCACTGCCCATTTCTATCAGATGGGAGAATTGCATGGATGACTGAAGGCACTAAGTATCAGTCCACAATCTCTAAATGGGCTGCTATGATAGGTGCTCCAGCTGAGTCAGAAGATGATCCATATATCTATGCTAAGGCTAGGATGAGCCATGACTCCATGCAAAACATGTACAAGCCTATCCCAAATGAATACAAGAGTCAATTCAAGTTTGGGTCAGTGCACTATCTAGTGGCTGGACTTGGCACTGTCAACACCATTCTGAGACACACTTTGTTGCCAAAGTCTGGGAATGACAGGATGATCAGAGGACACTCCATCAACTTGCTTCACCACTATGATGTGCCAGAGAAATTCAAGGTCATGAGTCTGATTGTAGAGACAATCAAGAGGACAGCTGCTGACCAGAAGAGATCTTGTGGATATGCCCCACACATTCAAACACTCATCAACTCTAGAGTGGGCACAAACACATATCTGCTTGATAGGAGGCACTTGCCCCTAAGGCCTAAATTTGAGGATAATGAGGTGGTGATGGACCCTACACACCCCTCATCTGCACAAGCATCAGAGGCATACGGGAAGGAACAAGCTGCCCATCAAGCTCAAGCATAAACCCAGGCAGTCAACATTTCAAGCCTGAAGTCAAAGAGTGACCAGATGACATATCTTCTTGAAGCTACAATGAGGATGGAGAAAGGATTGGCCACCCTGACTCGGAATCAAGCTAGCCTAGAGAGGATCATTGAGGATAAGTTCCACGCTCTTGACACTAAGGTGAAAGAAGTGCAGACCATAGTGCAGAAGCTCAAGCGAGATACAGACAGAGCAAGAGTTGCTGCTGGAGTGAGCACTGATAGTGATGAGGAGGATGCTACCTGATTTTAGAAGGTGCCCCGAGGACAGAGGACTGAGATAGTGTTAGTGGGAGACATGAGACCCACTTAGTCTGCCCCAGCTATTGCTGCCCAGGGAGTCACACATGCATCAACTCCACCAGCCCCTCGGACATCAGCTGATATCTTCGCAGAAGGAGTTCTCTCAATGCCATCTACGCACACTGGAGACAACAGCCAGAAGGCCCCTTCAGGAGCTCCATGAGATGCCTAGAGAGACGCATAGCCTATGTATATTTTGAACTTTTTGGTAACTTGTTGCCAAAGGGGGGAAATATATATATATCATATAGGCTCCGAGAGAGAGAGTTCTGTTTTTATTGCATTTGGTTTTTGCTACTATCTTTTGGTGATTTGCTTGCATGAAACTTGTGTGTGAGATGCTACATTTATGGTTGTGATTGATCATACTTGCTTGGATGATATCTTTATGTGATCTTTTGCAATTGCCTTGGTGATGAGTACTTGTTATTCACTTATTATTCTTTTTAGTGCTCCACCAAGATGTATGTGATGTGTGAGATGTGACCCATGATCCTACATAGTTGTGCATTTGCATTCAAACGCAAATAACTAATAATGCACAAATTTATGGGGAGCTCTTGCTTATCACATACTTCTCAAAGAAATGATATATTTCATTCTTTATCATTTGTCAAAGCTTTGATCTATATGTTGTCATCAATTACCAAAAAGGGGGCGATTGAAAGTGCAACTAATCCCCAGGTGGTCTTGGTAATTTATAACAACATATAGCTCATTGAACTAATGATTCATCAAGCTAAATATTTCAAGAAAGTTCAAAAAATGGCATGGCTATTGTGGAGATGTGGACCCATCAAAAGCTAAGGAAGCAAGTTTGGCAAAAGCTCAAGACTCTACCTTTTTACTTTTAGTGATCCAAGATCACATTGAGTCCTTAGGAAAGCCAATACTATTAAAAGGGGATGAGGTGTTGCTTAACAAATTGGTTGCTCACAATTCTTGATGATATGCTCCAAAAACCCTCACACAATCTCTCCAGTCCAAACAAGTCAAAACCAAAATGCCAAACTCGGACCCACCGATTTTTCCTATCCAGTCCCACTGAGTTTCCTTTGACTTAGCCAGAGCCACAAACCCTAACATTTTGGTCTCACTGATATAGGCATTCGGTCTCACCGAGATGGTTATGTAAACTCTCTGTTGCAGGTTAATTAATTACGGTACTACCGAGTTCATTAATCGGTCACATCGAGTTCACCTTGCCAACTCTCTGATGACTTAACCCTAGTCTTTCGGTCCCACCGAGATGTCCCAGTCGGTCCCACCGATTTTCCTAACGTTCACATATTTGAACCTTTCGGTCAGACTGAGTTCACTGAATCGGTCCCACCGAGTTGGCCAAAATGTGTGTAACGGTTGGATTTTGTGTGGAGGCTATATATACCCCTCCACCCCCTCTTCATTCATGGAGAGAGCCATCAGATCGTGCCTTTTGTAGAGTGGTGTCTCCTAGATTGGTTAGGTGTCACTTGGGAGCCTACGACAAGATTGTGGAGTTGAACCAAGGATTTTGTAAGGGCAAGGAGATCGCCTACTTCGTGAAGATCTACCCTAGTGAGGCAAGTCCTTCATGGGCGATGGCCATGGTGGGATAGACAAGGTTGCTTCTTTGTGGACCCTTCATGGTTGGAGCCCTCCGTGGACTCGCGCAGCCGTTACCCTTTGTGGGTTGAAGTCTCCATCAACATGGATGTACGATAGCACCACCTATCGGAACCACGACAAAAACATCAGTGTCTACACCTGCGTTTTTGCAATCTCCAAACCCCTCCCTTTACCTTCATGTGCAATGATTTACATTCTGCTACTATACTCTTAGAATTGCATGTGTAGGTTGATTGCTTGACTTGTGCTAAGTTGTTAAAATCTGCCAAGAATTAAAATTGGGAAAAGGCTAGATTTTTATTTGGTCAAGTAGTCTAATCACCCCCCTCTAGACATACTTTCAATCCTACACCTCGGTGCAAAGAGACCGGACCGTGCCAGACAAGTTCTCGTGGCCTGCGTCAGCTACGGCGAGCTACTCTGCCAAGTTGGTGTAGGACCACTTATGCTTAAACATCCCGAGATCCCCGGCAGCAGCTTGCAATTGGAGAAGCTACGCACTGCTAAAGTGTAAATTTTTCATCTGGCTTGCTTTGAAGTACATGGTGTGGACCTCAGACACACGGGCACGGCACATGCTTCAGGAACATCCGTCACCCTATTTCAGGTGCTTGCAGGTGGAGGACGATGTGGACCATATCCTGGCCAGGTGCACTTTCGCCTAGGAAGTGTGGCATCGGGTGTTCGACCTTCTTAGAATCTATGGCCAAGGAATGATGCACAATGATACTTTCTCTGTTTGGTGGCCGGGGGAGAGGAAGAGGTTCACGAGAGCAGATAGGAGAGGCTTCGATGTGTCGGCAAGTGCAGTGGCTTGGACCCTCTGGAATAAGAGAAACACCAGGGTCTTCAACAGACAAGATTAGCAGAGACCGGCAAATCTCATCCCCAACCTTGTTCTCGATGAGATCGCTGAGTCGAATTTAGCAGAGCTAGGTGTAGGAGGTCTTCAGAGATTTCTAAGAAGTTAGTCTAGCTAGTGTGGAGTTTGGTGGTGGTGTGTGCCCCCCGTCGCTGATTGTTCGCGTCAGGGACATGATTCTTTTAAATAACGCTCTTTCGCCTATAAATATATGGTACGCCATTGGTGTACTATCGAAAAAATAAGGAGAAGGTGGTGATGATGCAGTAGTTTCACACTTGAAACTTAAGGGATGCTCCAATCTACGAATGATGCTCTGGAGGGCGATGACATGCTCTTGCAACAGAATATTTTCACGAGTAAGATATTTATTTTGCACATAAACTATTTCAATGGTCCGAAAAGCTTCAATCTCAGTAGGGGTAAGATTATCATAGTATGGTTTAAGGATGTCTTCTTCTTATGCTACTAGAATGGCTTGCCCCAACACCAGGGCTTGATCCTCCGCAACTTCCTTTGTTTTATCACCCTTGATGATTTCCTCTGGCTCCCCCCTCTTTAATTATATCTTCATCAACCAAGCATCTTCTTATAGTTCGTTGGGGGAAGAGGAAGACATGATGTCTAGCTAGATTGATATGACAGTAAAACAGCAAGAATGAAGAACAGACGATTTCTCTGCGATATAGAGGTCAATACTTTAGGGGGGCATCTAAAGATTTTTTATCTTGGGAAATAAGCAAAATGAGGGTAAAATGGAGTCGGGAAGGTGCCCGAGGTAGGCACGACCCACCAGGGCGTGCCAGGCAATGCAGGCGTGCCCTAGTGTCCCGTGCCCTCCTCGGTTGCCTTCCTGATTATTTCATATTTTCCTAATTTTTGTAATATTCCAAAACTGACAAAAAATATTTTTGCGGATTTTTCGGAGTCCGTTTACTTACGTATCACGTACCTCCTCTTTTTCATGATTTTAGAGTGTTCCAGAAGGTTTCTTTTATGTGTTCCTCCGGTGTCATTGTTTGAATAATATTGCTTTCAACATTAATAGGTGTACCTGAGATATAGTGTTTAATTCTTTGTCCATTAACCACCTTCGGGTTTGTACCTTCGGTATTATTTATTTTGATAGCTCTAGAGCGATAACCCCTTCGATAATATATGGTCCTTCCCATTTGGAGAGAAGTTTCCTTGCAAAGAATCTAAAACAAGAGTTGTACAAAAGAACATATTCACCAACTTTAAATTCCCGCTTTTGGAGTCTTTTTTCATGCCATCTTTTAACCTTTTCTTTAAACAATTTGGCTTTTTCATAATCTTGGGTTCTCCATTCTTCTAGTGAGCTAATATCGAATAACCTCTTTTCACCGGCAAGTTTGAAATCATAATTGAGTTCTTTAATTGCCCAAAATGCTTTATGTTCTAACTCAAGAGGTAAATGACAAGCTTTGCCATAAACCATTTTATAAGGAGACATACCCATAGGATTTTTATAAGTTGTTCTATAAGCCCAAAGTGCATCATCTAATTTCTTAGACCAATTCTTCCGGGACCTACTGACAGTCTTTTGTAATATTAATTTTATTTCTCTATTGCTAAGTTCAACTTGACCACTATATTGAGGATGATATGATAGGGTGATGCAATTCTATGGTTAACATCATACTTAGCAAGCATTTTATGGAAAGCACCATGAATAAAATATGAACCACCATCAGTCATTAAATATCTAGGGACTCCAAACCTAGGGAAAATAACTTCTTTAAGCCTTTAAATGGAAGTGTTATGATCAACACTACTAGTTGGAATAGCCTCTACCCACTTAGTAACATGATCAACAGTAACCAAAATATGAGTATAGCCATTAGAGGAAGGAAAAGGTCCCATAATCAAAACCCCAAACATCAAATGGTTCAACAGCAAGTGAATAATTCATAGTCATTTTCTGACGCTTACTGATATTACCAATTCTTTGACATTCATCACAAGATAAAACAAACTCACGAGCATCCTTGAAGAGAGTAGGCCAATAAAAACCAGATTGCAATACCTTATGAGCAGTTCTATCTCTCGCATGATGTCCTCCATAAGCTTCAGAGTGAAATTTCTGTAGGATTTGTTCATGTTCATGCTCAATTACACAACGTCTAATAATACCGTGCATATACTCCTTCCTTATAAAGATGTGGGTCATCCCAAAAGTAATGTCTTAAATCATAGAAGATTTTCTTTTCTATTGTTGGTATGTGAAACTAGGTGGGATGTATTTAGCAACAATGTAATTAGCATAGTCAACATACCGGGGGTATTATGAGACACATTTATTGCAGCTAGTTGTTCATGAGGAAAGCTATCATCAATAGGTAGTGGGTAATCAAGAATATTTTCTGACCTAGACAAGTTGTCAGCTACGAGATTCTCTGCTCCTTTCCTGTCAGTGATATGTAAATCAAATTCTTGTAGCACGAGAACCCACCTAATGAGTCCAGGTTTAGCATCTTTTTTTTCCATAAGATATTTTATAGCAGCATGATCAGTGTGAGCAATTACTTTGGAATCAACAATGTATGATCTAAATTTGTCACAAGCAAATACAACTGCTAAAAATTCCTTTTTAGTGGTATAATAATGGATAACATTTAATTTATTGTCAACTCTTTGTCCTATAACAGCACCAACAACATAATCACTAGCATCACACATAATTTCAAAAGGCAAGTTCCAATCAAGTGGTTGGACAATAGGTACAGAAGTTAATGCTTTCTTAAGTGTTTCAAAGGCTTCCACACAATCATCATAAAAATAAATGGAGTATCCTTTTGTAAAAGATTTGTAAGAGGCCTAGAAATTTTACAGAAGTCTTTAATAAACCTCCTATAGAAACCAGCATGACCAAGGAAACTATGAATACCTTTAATATCTTTAGGACATGGCATCTTCTCAATTGCATCTACTTTGGCTTTATGCACCTCAATACCTCGTTCAGAAAATTTATGACCCAAGACAATACCTTCATTAACCATAAAGTGGCACTTTTCCCAATTCAAGACAAGATTAGTTTGCTCACATCTATGCAAAACTCGATCAAGGTTGCTTAAGCAATCATCAAAAGAATTTCCGTGGAAGGAAAAATCATCCATGAAAACCTCAACAATCTTTTCACAAAAACTAGAGAATATAGCAGTCATACATCTTTGAAAGGTAGCAGGTGCATTGCATAAACCAAAAGGCATACGTCTATAAGCATAAGTTCCAAAAGGACAAGTAAAGGTGGTTTTCTCTTGATCAGGTTGTGAAACATATATTTGAGAGAAACGAAAATATCCATCAAGAAAACAAAAGTGTGTGTTCTTAGATAGTCTTTCTAGCATCTGATCAATAAAAGGCAAAGGGTGATGATCTTTTCTAGTTCCTTTATTTAATTTCTGAAATAAATTACCATTCTATAGCCAGTGACAATTCTTTGTGGAATAACTTCATTTTTATCATTAGTAACAACAGTAATACCTCCCTCCATTGGGACACAATGAACGGGACTTACCCATCTACTATTAGCAATGGGATAGATTGTACCTGCTTACAAAAGCTTTACTATTTCCGTTATCACCACTTCTTTCATTTTAGGATTCAAACATCATTGGTGATCAACAACGGGTTTAGCATCAGGTTCCATATTAATCTTGTGCTGATAGAGAGTGGGACTAGTGCCCTTAAGATCATCAAGAGTATATCCAATAGTAGCTTGGTGCTTCTTCATAATTTTTAATAATATTTTTTATTCGTATTCTGAAAGGTTAGCACTAATAATAACATGATATATCTTTTTCTCATCAAGATAATCATATTTCAAAGTGTTTGGCAATAGTTTTAATTCAAACAGAGGATCACCTTTAGGTGGAGGAGGGCATCCTAGAGTTTCAATAGGCAAATTGTGTTTAAGCAGAGGTTGTTGTTCAAAGATTTTTTTTATCTATTTCATTTCTTTCATGCATATGCATATCATTTTCATGGTCTAGCAAATATTGTTCTAGTGGATCAATAGGGGGCACAACAATAGAAGCAAGACCAGTTATGTCATCCCTACTAGGCAATTCTTCCTTATGAGGTTGTCTATTAAAGTTGGAAAAATTAAATTTATGAGACTTATCACCAAAGCTAACACCGACAGTTTGTTTGTGACAATCTATAGTAGCATTAACGGTGTTCAAGAAAGGTCTACCAAAGATAATGGGATAAAAATCATCTTGTGGGGAACCAAGAACTAGAAAATCAGTAGGATATTTTACTTTCCCACACAAGACTTCAACATCTCTAACAATCCCAAGTGGTGTGATTGTGTCTTTATTAGCAAGTTTAACAGTAACATTTATGTCTTCTATTTCAGCGGGTGCTATCTCATTCATAATTTCTTGATATAAGGTAAAAGGAATAGCACTCACACTAGCACCTATATCACATAAACCATGATAGCAATGATCTCCTATTTTAACTGAGACAATCGGCATGCCGACAACATGTCTATGTTTATCCTTTCCATCGGGTTTAGCAATTCTAGCAGCTTCATCACAAAGATAAATAGCATGCCCGTCGATATTTTCTACTAAGAGATCTTTAACCATAGCAACACTAGGTTCCACTTAATATGCTCAGGCGATTTAGGTGCTCTAATATTGCTTTTGCTTACCATAGTTGAAGCCTGAGCATGTTCCTTTATTTTAACAGGGAAAGGTGGTTTCTCAATATAAGCAGTAGGCACAACTGGATCAACATGATAAATGATAGTTTCATATTTAGCTACTACCGGTTCATTAATTTCTTATTTAACACGGGGGTGATATTTAAACCACTTCTCCTTAGGGATATCAACATGAGCAGCAAATGATTCACAAAAGGAGGCTACTATCTTAGGGTCAAGTCCATATTTAGTGCTAAACTTTGGAAAAGCATCGGCATTCATAAAAGATTTAACACAATCAATCTTAAGCTCAATACCTAACTCTTTACCATCGTCGAGTTCTCAATCTTCAGAGTTGCGTCTAATTCTTTATAAAAGATCCCACCTGAATTCAATAGTCTTCTTCATAAAAGAACCAGTTGAAGAAGTACCGAGCATAGATTGATCATCACGAGAAAGTTGAGCATAAAAATTCTGAATAATAATTTCTCTAGGGAGCTCATGATTAGGGCATGAATATAACATTGATTTAAGCCTCCCCTAAGCTAGAGCGATACTTTCTCCTTTATGAGGCCAAAATATATATATGTAATATCAATCATGATGAACTAGATGCATAGGATAATGTTTTTGGTGAAATTCCAATTTCAAGCGATTCCAATTCCAAGATCCAATATCATCGCATAGCCTATAGCATGTCAATGACTTTCCATTCAAAGATAAAGGGGAAACCATCTTCTTAGCTTCATCTTCGGGTAATCCTGCAAGCTTAAATAATCCACAAATTTCATCCACATATATCAAGTGCATATCATGACGTTTGGTTCCATCTCCTACATAAGGATTAGCTAGCAGTTGTTCTATCATACCCGAAGGAATTTCATAAAAAATATTTTCAGTAGGTGCAGTAGGTTGAGGGGAAACTAATTGTGCTTTCGGTCGAGGTGAAGATACCCCGAACAAACCCCTCAAAGAATTGTTCTCCATAGTAACAAGTGACAATAAATTTCAGCATGTAGTAATAATTTTTCCTTACCAATTTCCACTTACGAAGAGCGCTTCACTCCCCGGCAACAGCGCCAGAAAAGAGTCTTGATGGCCCACAAGTGTAGGGGATCAATCGTAGTCTATTCGATAAGTAATAGTGTTGAAACCAACGAGGGGCAGAAGGAAATGACAAGTGGTTTTCAGCAAGGTAATTTTCTACAAGCACTGAAATTGTCGGTAACAGGTAGTTTGATAGCAAGATAAATTGTAATGAGAAAGTAACGGTAACTGTAAATAAAGTGCTATAGCCCAATCCTTTTGTGGCAAAGGACGGGACAGAACAGTTTCTTATAATAAGCAAATCATTCTTGAGAGTACACGGGAATTTCATCTAGTCACTTTCATCATGTTGGTTTGATTTGTGTTCGCTACTTTGATGATTTGATATGTTGGTGGACCGGTGCTTGGGTGCTGTTATTACTTGAACAAACCTCCCACTTATGATTAACCCCCTCGCAAGTGTCCGCAAATACGAGAAAAGTATTAAGATAAAATCTAACCATAGCATTAAACATTTGGATCCAAACCGGCCCCTTACGAAGTAGCGCATAAACTAGGGTTTAAGCTTCTGTCACTCTAGCAACCCATCATCTAATAACTACTCCACAATGCATTCCCTTAGTCCCAAATATGGTGAAGTGTCATGTTGTCGACGTTCACATGACACCACTAAGGGAATCACAACACACATATCATCAAAATATCGAACACATATCAAGTTCACATAATTACTTGCAACAAGATTTCTCCCGTGACCTCAAGAACAAAAGTAACTACTCACAAATGATAATCATGCTCAAGATCAGAGAGGTATTAAATAGCATAATGGATCTGAACATATAATCTTCCACCAAATAAACCATATAGTAATCAACTACAAGATGTAATCAACACTACTAGTCACCCACAAGTACCAATCTGAGGTTCCAGTACAAAGATTGAACACAAGAGATGAAGTAAGGTTTGATAGGAGATGGTTCCGTTGAAGATGTTGACGGAGATTGGCCTCCCAAAGATGAGAGGGTTGTTGGTGATGATGATGGCTTCGATTTCCCCCTTCGGGAAGGAAGTTCCCCCGGCGGAATCGCTCCATGTACTGCAGGGCAAAAGTGCTCTTGCCCAAGTTCCGCCTCGAGATGGTTGCGTTCCGTCCCGAAAGTCCTCTCCTTATGGTTAGCTGTTGCATGTAGATGTAGTTCAAATTTGAATTACAGTCATTAAATGTCTAGAAAATCACTGAAATGTCTTTAAAAGGTCAAATGACCCCTGGAATTTTCCAAATTTTCAAATGACAATTGTATTAGTGCATGTTAACTGTAGAAATTTTCTGAAGGCCGTAAGAGGAAGCTATCGCCCGTTTGTCATCAAACATGCATTGTTCCCTCTTGGAACCACGAGCCTTCTAGTGAGTTGCTTCGGTTTGTGAGGGGTGTGTGTCCAAACTTTCGTCAAACATGCCAATTTTTTACCACATCATCTTGGTGGCATGACATTACATCAACCAAGGCTTCATGTGTTTATGATATTTTTTTTAATTTTTTGGAATTTAAATGCCATGGCACTCCATGCATATGTCCAGGTTGTGACACCAATATGTTTGAAATTTCCTTTCAATTTACTGCACATGGAATTAACTCGCACACAAGTACAAAAATATGATTTTTAAACCATTATGGTTAGCTGTTGCATGTAGATGTAGTTCAAATTTGAATTACGGTCATTAAATGGCTAGAAAATCACTTAAATGTCTTTAAAAGGTCAAATGATCCCTGGAATTTTCCAATTTTTCAAATGATAGTTGTATTAGTGCATGTTAACAGTAGATTTTTTTAAGGCCGTAAGAGGAAGTTATTGCTCGTACGTCATCAAAGACGCATTGTTCCCTCTCGGAACCACGAGCCTTCTAGTGAGTTGCTCCGGTTTGTGAGGGATGTGTGTCCAAACTTTCGTCAAACATGTCAATTTTTTTACCACATCATCTTGGTGGCATGATATTACATCAAGCAAGATTTCATGTGTTTCTGATCTTTTTTTAATTTTTTGGAATTTAAATGCCATGGCACTCCATCCTTTGGGTCATCGTAAGACCAATATGTTTGAAAATTCCTTCCAATTGACTGCACATGGAATTAACTTGCACACAAGTACACAAATATGACTTTTCAAACTGTTATGGTTAGCTGTTGCATGTACATGTAGTTCAAATTTGAATTACGGTCATTAAATGGCTAGAAAATCACTTAAATGCCTTAAAAGTTCAAATGACCCCTAAAACTTTCCAAATTTTGACATGAAAGTTGTATTAGTACTACAAATTTTCTCGTACATTTAAAACACCATTCATTGCCACTTTACTCCAAATTCGTCTTTCACAGCTAATAAAAAATATCTACACATAGTTTTTTTTGTAGGAACCGTTTGCGATGAAAATTCATGGGTCTATTTAAGTCTTCTTCCTTAAGCTTCGCTGGCTCCTCTACTCCAGTGCCAGCAACCACTGAATCCACGAATCCTGATCCCCATTGCCGCAACCCCTTCTTGGAAAGATGACGCCATGGAAACGCTTCGTGAGGGCCCGTACAGTGGTTGTGTCCTTCCCGAGCGCCGCCACCTGCGCCGAGAGCGCTGCCGCCTATGCTGAGAGTGCTGCATCATCCGCATTGAGTGCGGCCGCATCCCCCGAGAGGGCATCTGCGACAGCCGACAGGGATAGCTGCTGCGATGGCGGCTGCATACGCCGAGAGCGCTCAAGCTGTCGTTCGTGCCGCCGATGTCGTCGTGGCCCGGGTTGAGGCAATCCACGCCAAGATTGAGGACGCACACGCCAAGATATTTTAGGCCACCATGGAATCCAGCATGCAACCCACGTTAGAAGAGGCGGTGGTGGCCATGGAGTACCTGCTTCCTCATGAGATCGTCGAGCGGGAGCTGGAGATGTAGGAGGCAGCGGAGATCGAGGAGCACCGGGAGGAGGAGTTGTGCGTGGACGAGGTCGAGGTAGATAAGAGTTTGTCCGTTGAGGAATCGGCGGTGGAGTACCAACACGAGCTCTGGTGCAGCCACTACTACAAGTACTACAACCTTGAGGGCGGCGCCGAGGACGAGGACACGGTCGACTTCAGCAAGGGGGACGCGGAGTCCACCAACGGCAGCATGTCGCGAGGACAAGTCATCGACGCCTCATCTCACACCAGCGATGCATAGGCTGGCGCGGCGGCGACTTTGTTAAAATTATCCATACTTAGGCTTTGTTTTTAAATGATGGTCTATTGTTAGAGAAATGTTTAGGTCAACTGGCTCTGTTTAATTACTAAAATTGCTCGATTCAGTAAGTGCGGTCTGTGTGCTGGACGCTCTTTTGTGTGCCCAAATTAGCAAGTGATGTTAAATTATGCAATGACGTGGATGAGGACAATACCCAGGGAAATTTCCACCAAAATTTGAATTATTAAACTCATCCCGTGCGCGTAAAGCAGAAGAATCGTTTATGATGCACACAATCATTCAAAGTGAATGGTGTCCGGCGGCACCGCGCGCAAAGTTTTCCTCCGCATTTCAATTTTTTTGGCCTACCGCCGAAATATCTACCCCGCCCCCCTTTTATCCCCGACCACAAGTCACATTTCACTTGTTTCCTCCTTCTTTCCATCCGAAGGTATAGCCGCTTCCTCGCTTGCTTCCTCGCTCTCGCCGTCTCGCATCCTACCGACGGGGTCGCCATGGTCTTCTTGAATGACCTCTCCAACGGTTCCTCCTCCAACTACGACTCCTTCACCACCCGGGTATGCCTCTCTTCTCTCTCTCTCTCTCTCTCTCTCTCTCTCTCTCTCTCTCTCTCTCTCTCTCTCTCTCCCGAGTTATGACTTGGAATGAAGGATTTTAACCCGGCGGTCGATTTGAGTCGTTTCTTACTCTTGTAGCTCCCTAGGACCATTAGTTGCAATGAATGGAGCGGGGTGGCTGAAGAGCGGCCTGCTCGTTGTCACCATCAATCTCCATGCGTGAAGTTAGTTGCGTGTGAATCTGTGGACAGTGGGAGGAAGTTTTTGGCATGTGCAGAGAAGGTTAGCCCCACTTTCGTTGTTACAAATTATTTGTTAGATGTGATTCACACACTGTCACTGTGCTATGTTATTCTGGGTGTTAAGACAATGTCATAGTTTGTACCTAGTATCTAAAAATGTTGCCATCTCATCAGCGGTGCCATTAGAAAATTATTTGGCACAACTTCAGCAGTTTTTGCATCCAACTTTGGTCCACACATCCGAGCAGCCAAGTAGTAAAATACTAAATCTTTATGGCATGAAGGAATGGGGCATCGGAGCAACTAGGTGCTCCGGAGTCCGGTTCCTTGATTTTTTTTCTGCTGCACCGGCTCGCCAGTGTAGGGCACCGGTGCCAAATGTAGCAACAGTTGTCTTTACGTCGGTTTTGGCATACATAGTGGACGGCCTTAGTGCTATTAGTTTTATGTTCCTAAATTTGTACATGTACACACCTATTAGTATCAATTTGATGTCATCCAAACACTGTTGCTATGTTGTTGCAGTTATATTTAGCTTCTTCATAAAATATTCAATTTGTTATTTATAGTACATGACTAAGAACTTGTAGTGTTGTTGTAGTTAATTATAGCTTCTCATGTTTCAGAATTTGGTTCTTGTCTCAGTAGCAATTAATTCATTTGCACATTGATCTTTTTGAGAAGATATGTCATAATTAACCTATTTCTTCAGTTTTTCAAAATATGTATTTGGTGATTTTCTATGTTGCTAGTAACCCATTTCCCCTACAATTGTTACTGATCTAGTTTTAAATATTATAGGATGAACGGAAGTGTTCTTACCTGGAGTGGGCTGATCAAGAGTGGCCATAGTCTTTGAAGATGTGCCTAGCAAAGCTCTGGAGCATGTATGAGGAAGAGAATAGAGGTAGGCTTAGATAAAGTGTTGTCAACGCGGAAGAATGTTTGAAGATGCGGGAAAAAAGAGGAAGACGGAGAATGAGCTCAGATTTTTAAAATTAGACTTTGCTAAGATGGTGTTGGCGAAGGAGGAGGCACTTTGGTCAGTGCAAAACGGGTTCTTACTGAACTGTAAGCATAGGTGGATAATATGAGCCTGGATGATCTCGATTAGGTAAATGAATATATTGTTCTAATGTTGTTCTTATGAAGGTGAACTAGCTATATGTTGTACTGTGTTGTTTTCAGGTAGCTATCGTACTATGATGTTAAAATATATTTATGTGCCTGATATGAAAATTGGCAGACAGTTGTTCGATATGTAATGTGAATTTGCGTAATACTATAATTATTAATTGTAAACTAATAAACCTGCTAAATGGGTCATGGAACTTTGCAAACGGTTCTAGCAGTAAAAGTGCTTGTGATAGTTAGCCCAATGTCATACAATTTTCTTCATCAAATCGTGTGTGATGTAGTTGAATAAAAGCAAACGGTTAACCGAGGCAGAGCGTGTGTGATAGTTACCCCCATCACACACAAGGCTATATATAAAACTATGTGGGGTGTATATACGAACGCAAACGTTTTCTCTGGATTGACTGTGTGGGTTGTACATACGAACGGAAATGTACTTCTTGGATTGACTGTGTGGGATGTACATAAAAAAGGAAATGTATTCCTTGGATTGACTGTGTGGAATGTACATAACAAACGGGAACATTTGTCTGGGACTGACTGTGTGGGATGTACTTACGACTAGAACCAATTGGGCCTATATAACTGTATTTGATCGCTCGCCCGTTGCACACGACCTTATTTTGCCAACCGTGCGTGACTGAAGGGCCTATCCCCGACGGTTTCTGGGTCTTGTGGGAAAGACCCCCCTATCGCACACACTCATTAGGCGATGGTTCAAAACGCCATCACGAAAAGGGGTTAAAAACTGTTTGTATAGCACCTCGCTATACCAGTGACATATGGCAATTCAAATATATTTGATCACGAATTATTATTGTTGATCTTTATCTATATGATAAATAAGTTGGCAGGCGAAACATTAAGCCCCTATATTTCTCTGTGTTCGATGGATCCTATTTGTTCTGAAAATGTGCTTTGAGTGGTAGCAATCATGGAATACTGTATGGTAGTTGAGTGTGTGGAATTTGCTAAATCAAAGATCTTACATAGACCCTTCCTGGAATAAGATGATTTGCAATTATTTGACGACTGAGAATGTAGGTTGTTAGTTTTGAAGAAAGTTTATGGTTTATACTTTAACATGTGAATAGCTTGCTACTTGATCATGAGAAGTTTTATGAGATGAGCTACTATTTATCATATATATTGATGCTAGAGAAAGTGTTTGGGATTATCATCGATAAAACTTATGCAGTATGCTAGCATTCACACTTCATAAATTAGTTCTTTTATCATTTAGCTACTTGAGGACAAGCAGGAATTAAGCTTGGGGATGTTGATACGTCTCCAATGTATTTATAATTTATGAAGTATTCATGCCATGTTTAAAACAATTTTATATGGTTTTGGTATGATTTGATTAGAACTAACCCGAACTGGCGCTATTTTCAGCAGAACTACCATGGTGTCGTTTTTTGTGCAGAAATAAAAGTTCTCGGAATGAGCTGAAAATTTATGGCAATCGTTTATGAACCAGAAGAGACCCATGGAGCACCGGAGCTAGGCCATGAGGTGACCGAGGAAGCCACAAGCCTGGGGGCGCGCCCCTACAGCTTGTGGGCCCCTCGGGCACCCCCCGACTTGATTCCAACACAAAGTACTCCTATATATCCCGTAACCCCCAGAAAGAACCCTAGATGGGAAGTTCCGCCGCCGCAGCCTTTGTAGCCACGGAAAACCAATCGGGACCCCGTTCCGGCACCCTGCCGGAGGGGGAGATCATCACCGAAGGCCATCTTCATCATCCCGGCGGCCACCATGATGAGGAGGGCTAAAACAATGTTTATTTCCGACGGTCCTATTCTGATCATGAGCTCAAATGCACCCTAATGAACGATGAAATAAAATAAAAGTAAACAACATCAAAAAATCTGAATTTTCTTTTTGATAAACTTTAACAAATATTTTGTATGCTTAACAAATTGCAGAACAAAATGACATTTGTGAAAGTCGTGGCACAGAAAACAAAATCAGTACTCCAAAATATTTTCAAAATTAGCATTTTTGGACTATCAATTTTTTTGCCACAAACTTCCAGGAATGTTATTTCGTGCTGAAAATTGTTAGACATACGAAACATTTGTTGAAATTTAACCCCAAAAAATTCACTTTTTTATTTTATTGTTCGTCAGGGTGCATTTGAGCTTGGAAGCAAATACTCCACATCCGTTTATTTCAAACTTTGTATGTAGTGTCGTGCCATATTATATACTAGATCATCAATGGCGCGCGTTGTTGCGCCCGTCCATTATGGAAATAGAATGACAGGTAATCATGGCACAAAAATAAAATTTAAAAATAGATGTTTCTCTGAACCACTAATAAAAAAATAGATGTTAGTATCAACAATAACCATACATCTGAAGTAGAAGCGTCTAGCAAATAGTATTTTAACCAATATCATAAGAATATAGTCTCTTAATTTCCAAAATAATAGCAACATAGATAATTTAACAATACACATTGCTGGAAACAAATCGAAAGATAAAAGATTTTTTGCTTGGGAAACAGCTTTAAGCAACAAGCGGAAACAATATTATCATTGAAGAACTTGAGATAAAATTCATGAAAAGTACAAGTTAAAATCATGTATATTACATTGCAATGTATTGTGAAAAAAATCAAAATGTAGGTATCCCTATCCTAGACTACACCATTGTGTGATGCTATCCTTCACTTGGTTAAATATTGAAGAAAATTCCAATGCCATCCTTCACTTTTGATGACATCCTTCCCCGAATGAAGATGTAATGTGCTGAAGGCATGCATAGAAGTTCTACTGACTAAAAGAATCTTCATATGGTATGCCATTAAAAAGGGCCATATCTCATCACACGACATCTAGTAAATTCTACCTTTTTCACAAGCCCAAACAGTTCAACTTTGTTCACAACACAACAATGAAGGTGATAAGTAGCATGTACAATGTAATAGTTCTCACTCATTTGCTGCACAAAATTTAACAAAAATAGATATCATATAGAGTTGAGAACACAAAGAGAAAAATGACCAAGGGAAATCGAAGAATTGTATAATTAGTAAATGTATTAGGATTGTTTTGAAGCAAATGGTGCAGCATACCATTGGCTAATCCGATGGATATCTACAATACATAGTGCGATGAGCACTCACACTCCCAACAAATGAGTACACTACAACTGTTTCTAACACGCCAAACCACTGGTGAAGTGAAAACTTCTATAATTTATAGAAAATTATGAGATTGGTCATGAACTGAAAGCTAAGCCTTAAACCGAGACAAAGAAAATCGTCTCAAATTGGTAGTGATAAAACCGAGGAGATGCTTGAGAATATCGGACACAACATTCAACTAATTAGCTTTCCAAACTATGCATGAACCTTTTCAAGGCAAGTTTCCTCAAAGCTCAGCCTTATATCTAAAAATCTCATTTCTATCTTCACATGCAAAAAAGGATAGATAAACCTCAGAATGTGAAAAAATTATATTAGCAAAAGAAAGTTTTAGTGCAACCAGAACAGGCGATATAGAAAATTGCACAAAAGTTACAATAAATAATGATCTGATAGGGGTAGTAAAAACATAAGCCCAGGGCAAAATTTAATATTGTATAAGGGAAAGGAGGAAATAAAGACATGTCAAATATTGGCCCAAAGGGATTTCGGCAAATAATACTGCACCAATAAAGTAGTAACTATTTATTCATGGACTATAAGACAGTCACAGATGCGAGGATACATGTTTCAGCTTTATGATTTGCTACTCTTCCCCAACACTTAATTTAAATATACAAAAACTAATAACTAATTGATGGATAGATGGAACTAAATGTTAACAACACAAGCAGGTGAATGTCAATAAATGAAAGTACCTAGTAGAAGCAAAGGTTGTTGTTCTCATTCTTAATCGGGTACAGTTTGCATCTCTTGAGAAGCAGGCATGTTAAGGACACACCAGCAAGAAGTGTGTTGGAATAAAAATATTCAGTTGTCGGTCCCTTATTTCACTGCATAGTAATAAAATACATTGTTGTAGTGACAAAAAAATGAAGTCGAGCCTCTCCATGAAAAGGAAGCAACATTAAGGACAAATGCAAATAAGCAGAGGTTGTAGATAAGAAATCGGTTGGCACAAGTGAAGAACCAAATGCTATAAGAATAAATATGGGCCAATAAAAGGAACACCATGTTGCTAGTTTCAAGAAGGTAATAACAGATAATGTTGCTGACAGGTTGTTTACAACCCATATTGCATCAAAGTGGTCTGCTTATATGTAAATAATCCTTTCTTGAACAACATTCTACAGTGTGTGCAGTTCATAATTCTTATTGAATTTAAACTTAAATACTTATAAATTAGAAAGTCCGAAGCGAATTCTAAACTTGTAATTTCAAGTCTATATTAACCGCTTCACCAAATATACAGTTTAGGATTGAACTGTTTTCTTTTGAGAGACTTGCCTGAACGTTACGGGTGCAGCACATTGTCCATTTTTAGTTTGTTTCTATACGAATTTTGGACTTTCATTGTACTAATCTTATCCTTACATAAATGCATCTTATGAGGTTTTGGGGGATGCAGGGTGGCGAATCGGACCAAGGAAGACAAGTTGCAGCTGGCGGTGTCGCCTCAGATCTGGTGCGCTGCGCATCGTGCTTGGATGCTAAACAGTGTCCATTCAGTTTGGTTATTTGCATCAAATTAGGAACCAATGTATAAATTTTCTTTAACTGATATATAAATGAAGAATAAAATGTAAGCAAATTTTTTTTAACTGTCCTGTGAAACGTCTCCAACGTATCTATAATTTTTTATTGTTCCATGCTATTATTTATGAAGTCTTGGATGTTTAATGGGCTTTATCATTCACTTTTATATCATTTTTGGGACTAACCTATTGACCCAAAGGCCCAGTCCAGATTGCTGTTTTTTTTCCTATTTTAGGGTTTGGCAGAAAAGGAATATCAAACAGAGTCCAAACGGAATGAAACCTTCGCGAGACATATTTTTGGAGGAAATCACGCTCGGGAAATGTCAGGACCAAGTCAGGGGGCAAGAGGCCAGCCCTCGAGGGTGGGGGGCACGCCCCCCTTCCCAGGGCGCGCCCCCTGCCACGAGGCTGGCCCACATGGGCCTCGGTGCCCTCATTCTTCCTATATATACCTACGTACCCCAGAAACTCCATACGGAGAGAGAAAACCCTAATTCTACCGCTGTAGCTTCTGTTCCCGTGGAGATCCCATCTTGGAGCCTGTTCCGGGAGGGGGATCCATCACGGAGGCCTTCATCATCATCATCATCGCCCTCACCATGAGTTGTGAGTAGTTTACCACAGACCTTCGGGTCCATAGCTAGTATCTAGATGGCTTCTTCTCTCTCCAGATCTCAATACAAAGTTATCCTCGGTCTTCGAGGAGATCTATTCGATGTAATCTCTTTTTGCGGTGTGTTTGACGAGATCCGATGAATTGTGAGTTTATGATCAAGGTTATCTATGAAAGATATTTGGTTCTTCTCTGAACTTTTTATGTGTGCTCATAATATCCTTGCAAGTCTCTTCGAATTATTGGTTTGGTTTGGCCTACTAGATCTATAGTTCTTGCAATGGGAGAAGTGCTTGGCTTTGGGTTCAATCTTGCGGTGTCCTTTCCCAGTGACAGTAGGGGCAGCAAGGCACGTATTGTATTGTTGCCATTGAGGATAAAAAGATGGGGTTTTCATCATATTGCTTGATTTTATCCCTCTGCATCATGTCATCTTGCTTAAGGCGTTACTCTGTTCGTATGAACTCAATACACTAGATGCATGCTGGATAGCGGTCGATGTGTGGAGTAATAGTAGTAGATGCAGGCAGGAGTCGGTCTACTTGTATCGGCGTGATGCCTATATACAATGATCATGCCTAGATAGTCACATAATTATTAACTTTTCTATCAATTGCTCGACATTAATTTGTTTACCCGCCGTAGAATATCGCTATCATGAGAGAAGCCACTAGAGAAAACTATGGCCCCCGGGTCTATTCTCAACATATCAATCTACATCTACTTTACTTTTACCGTTTTTATTTGCTGTTTTACTAAAACTAAAATACCAAAAATATAATTATCATCTTTATCAGATCTCACTCTCGTAAGTGACCGTAAAGGGATTGACAACCCCTTATCGCGTTGGCTGCGAAGTTCTTATTTGTTTGTGCAGGTGCGAGGGACTGGCGCGTGGTCTCCTACTGGATTGATACCTTGGTTCTCAAAAACTGAGGGAAATACTTACGCTACTGTGTTGCATCTCCCTTTCCTCTTCGAGGGAATACAACGCAAGCTCAAGAGGTAGCAAGAAGAATTTCTGGCGCCGTTGCCGGGGAGGCTTACGCAAAAGTCATATACCAAGTACCTATCACAAACCCTTATCCTTCGCATTACATTTATTTGCCTCTCGTTTTCCTTTCTCCCACTTCACCCTTGCCGTTTTATTTGCCCTTCTTCCGCCATGTGTTTTTCGTTCGCTTGCTTCTTGTTCGCTTGTGTGTGTTGGATTGCTTGCTGGTCACTATGGCTCAGAACAATACTAAATTGTGTGACTTCTCCAATACCAACAACAATTATTTTATTAGAACTCCAATTGCTCCTATTACCGATGATGAATCTTGTGAGATCAATGCTGCTTTGTTGAATCTTGTCATGAAAGATCAATTCTCCGGCATTCCTAGTGAAGATGCCGCTACTCATCTAAACAACTTTGTTGATTTGTGTGATATGCAAAAGAAAAGGGATACGGATAACGATATTGTTAAATTGAAGTTATTTCCGTTTTCACTTAGAGATTGTGCTAAAATTTGGTTTTCCTCTTTGCCTAGAAATAGTATTGATTCGTGGAATAAGTGCAAAAATGCTTTTATCTCTAAGTATTTCCCACCTGCTAAGATCATCTCTCTTAGAAATGATATTATGAATTTTAAGCAACTAGATCATGAGCATGTTGCACAAGCTTGGGAGAGTATGAAATTAATGATACGCAATTGCCCTACACATGGCTTGAATCTATGGATGATTATTCAGAACTTTTATGCTGGCTTGAATTTTGCTTCTAGAAATCTTTTAGATTCGACCGCCGGAGGCACTTTCATGGAAACCACCTTAGGAGAGGCTACCAAACTCCTAGATAATATTATGGTTAATTATTCTCAATGGCACACCGAAAGATCTACTAGTAAAAAAGTGCATGTTATCAAAGAAATTAGTGTTTTGAGTGGAAAGATGGGTGAGCTTATGAAATTGTTTGCTGCTAAGAGTGCTTCTTCTGATCCTAATAATATGCCTTTGTCCACTTTGATTGAGAATAACAATGAATCTTTGGATGTGAATTTTGTTGGTAGGAATAATTTTGGTAACAATGCTTATAGAGGTAATTTTAATCCTAGGCCTTTTCCTAGTAATTCCTCTAATAATTATGGTAATTCCTACAACAACTCTTATGGAAAGATGCCTTCTGAATTTGAAACTAGTGTTAAAGAGTTTATAATCTCGCAAAAGAATTTCAATGCTATGCTTGAAGAGAAATTGCTTAAAGTTGATGAATTGGCTAGAAGTGTGGATAGAATTACTCTTGATGTTGATTCTTTGAAACTTAGATCTATCCCACCTAAGCATGATATCAATGAGTCTCTCAAAGCCATGAGAATTTCCATTAATGAATGCAAAGAAAGAACCGCTAGAATGCGTGCTAAAAGAGAAGATTATATTAAATTGTGTTCTTCTAGTTATCGTGAAAATAAAGATGAAGATCTGAAAGTTATTGATGTGTCTCCTATTAGATCCTTGTTTTCTAGTATTAATCTTGATGAAAATAGGATTGGAGATGATTCTGCTTTAAGGTGTCCCAATGATTCAGAGTTTTTAGATCTTGATGCTAAAATTGCTAAAAGTGGGAACGAAGAGATTAAAACTTTGCATAGTGATGAACCCACTACTTTGGATTTCAAGGGATTCAATTATGATAATTGCTCTTTGATTGATTGTATTTCCTTGTTGCAATCCGTGCTAAATTCTCCGCATGCTTATAGTCAAAATAAAGCTTTCACTAATCACATAGTTGATGCTTTGAAGCAATCTTATGAAGAAAAACTTGAGTTGGAAGTTTCTATACCTAGAAAGCTTTATGATGAATGGGAACCTACTATCAAAATAAAAATAAAAGATCATGAATGCTATGCTTTGTGTGACTTTGGTGCAAGTGTCTCCACTATCCCAAAAACTTTGTGTGATTTGCTAGGGTTCCATGAGCTTGATGATTGTTCTTTAAATTTGCATCTTGCGTATTCCACTATTAAGAAACCTATGGGAAGAATTAATGATGCTCTTATTGTTGACAATAGGAATTATGTGTCCGTAGATTTTATTGTTCTTGATATAGATTGCAATCCTTCATGTCCTATTATTCTTGGTAGACCTTTCCTTAGAATGATTAGTGCAATTATTGATATGAAGGAAGGAAATATTAGATTCCAATTTCCGTTAAGGAAAGGCATGGAACACTTTCCTATAAATAAAATCAAATTACCATATGAATCTATCATGAGAGCCACTTATGGATTGCCTTCCAAAGATGGCAATACTTAGATCTATCTTGTATCGTGCCTAGCTAGGGGCGTAAAACGATAGCGCTTGTTGGGAGGCAACCCAATTTTTTGTTTTTTGATTTTGTTGCTGTTAGGGAATAAATATTTCATATAGCCTCTGATTAGATGTGTTTTCATGTTTTGTTTAGTGTTTGTGCCAAGTAGAACCTTTGGTAAGACTTGTGTGAAGTTTATATGATCTTGATGTGAAAAACAGAATCGTTAGCGCTTGCTAAAGTAGTCTTCAGATTTTACTGGAGCATGCTTTTTAGTTGATTATTTTTGCTGCTGATTGGTAGACAAATTTCTCAAATTTAACAATTTAGTTTGAAATTTTTGGAGTTCCATAAGTAGGCGAACCCTGCAGATTACTACAGACTGTTCTGTCTTTGATAGATTCTGTTTTTCGTGTGTTGTTTGCTTATTCCGATGCATCTATGAGTAATATTGGAGGGTATGAACCATAGAGAACTTGGAGTACAGTAGGTTTAAAACCAATAAAAACAAAGAATGAATTCCTTGCTGTACCTTTGAGTGGTGGTTTGATTTCTCTTACTAACGGAGCTCACGAGAATTTTTGTCTAAGTTTTGTGTTGTGAAGTTTTCAAGTTTTGAGTATTGCTTTGATGGACTATGGAACAAGGAGTAGCAAAGGCCTAAGCTTGTGGATGCCCATGGCACCCCAAGTAAATTCAAGATAATCAAAAAGCCTAAGCTTGGGGATGCCCCGGGAAGGCATCCCTCTTTCGTCTTCATCCATCGGTAACTATACTTGGAGCTATATTTTTATTCGCAACATGTTATGTGTTTTGCTTGGAGCGTCTTGTATAATTTGAGTCTTTGCTTGTTAGTTTTCCACAATCATCCTTGCTGGACACACCTATTTGAGAGAGTTAAATATGGTCTAGAAATTGTTAGAACACTCTATGTGCTTCACTTATATCTTTTGAGTTGAATAGTTTTTGCTCTAGCGCTTCACTTATATCTTTTAGAGCATGGTGGTGGTAATATTTTGTAGAAATTGTTAAACTCTCATGCTTTAATTAGATCCATTTGAGAGTCTATTAAAACAGCATGGTAAAGTGTTTAGGCTAAAGAAACTAGTCTTCACATGATAAACATCCAATGTCAATGTAGTAAAAAAAATCACATCAAGTGCATTGAATAGAAAGAGATGTTGGATACTTGATAATTGTTTTGAAACATGAGGATAGTAATATTAGAGTCATGCTAGTGGAGTTATTATAAAATTGAGAAATACTTGTGTTAAGGTTAGTGATTCCCGTAGCATGCACGTATGGTGAACCGTTGTGTGACTAAGTTAAAACATGAGGTATTTGTAGAGTGTCAACCTTTGTGTGGAGGTCGGGGGCGCGCGATGGTTAACTCCTACCAACCTCCCCCTAGGGGCATGCGTTGATTGCTTTGTTTTGATGACTCGTAGATTTTTGCAATAAGTATATGAGTTCTTATGACTAATGTTGAGTCCATGGATTATACGCACTCTCACCCTTCCACCATTGCTAGCCTCTCTTGTACCGCGCAACTTTCGCCGGTGCCATAAACCCACTATATATCCTTCCTCAAAACAGCCACCATATTGTTCCTCAAAACAGCCACCATACCTACCTATCATGGCATTTCCATAGCCATTCCGAGATATATTGCCATGCAACTTTCCACCGTTCCGTTTATATGACACGCATCATATTGTCATATTGCCATGCATGATCATGTAGTTGACATCGTATTCGTGGCAAGGCCACCATGCATAATCTTTTCATACATGTCACTCTTGTTTCATTGCATATACCGGTACACCGCGGGAGGCATTCATATAGAGTCATACTTTGTTGTTGTAGTATCGAGTTGTAATATTGTGTTGTAATGAAAGTGTGATGATCATCATTTTTAGAGCATTGTTCCATGGGAGGAAAGGCTAAATCTATAAAGCCCCTCCGAAAAAAGGAAAAAAGGAAAGACCAAAGAAAAAAAAAGGCCCAAAAAAATTAAAAAAGAAAAAAAGAAGAAAAGAAAAAAAAAAGGGACAATTGCTACTATCTTTTTCCACACTTGTGCTTCAAATTAGCACCATGTTCTTCATTGTAGAGAGTCTCATGTTTAGTCACTTTCATATACTAGTGGGAATTTTCATTATAGAACTTGGCTTGTATATTCCAACGATGGGCTTCCTCAAATGCCCTAGGTCGTCGTGAGCAAGCAAGTTGGATGCACACCCACTAGTTTCTTTTGTTGAGCTTTCATTCATATTTAGCTCTAGTGCATCCGTTGCATGGCAATCCCTACTCACTCACATTGATATCTATTGATGGGCATCTCCATAGCCCGTTGATACGCCTAGTCGATGTGAGACTATCTCCCTCCTTTTTGACTTCTCCACAACCACCTCTATTCCACCCATAGTGCTATGTCCATGGCTCACGCTCATGTATTGCGTGAAAGTTGAAAGGTTTGAAAAGATAGAGCATGAAAACAAATGCTTGGCTGAAATTGGGGTTGTGCATAATATGAATATTTTGTGTGATAACAAGGGAGCATAGCCAACACTATATGATTTTGTAGGGATAACTTTCTTTAGCCATGGTATTTTGAGAAGACATGATTGATTTGTTAGTATTGCTTGAAGTATTGTTATTTCTTATGTCAACATAGACTTTTATCTTGAATCTTTCAGATCTGAACATTCATGCCACAATTAAGAGAATTACATTGATAAATTATATTGGTTAGCATTCCACATCAAAAATTCTTTCTTTATCATTTACCTACCCGAGGACGAGCAGGAATTAAGCTTGGGTATGCTTGATACGTCTCCAACGTATCTATAATTTTCCATTGTTCCATACTATTATTTATGAAGTCTTGGATGTTTCATGGGCTTTATCATTCACTTTTATATCATTTTTGGGACTAACCTACTGACCCAAAGGCCTAGTCCAGATTGCTGTTTTTTGCCTATTTCAGGGTTTTGCAGAAAAGGAATATCAAACGGAGTCCAAACAGAATCAAACCTTCGCGAGAGATATTTTTGGAGGAAATCACGCTCGGTAAACGTCAGGACCAAGTTAGGGGGCAAGGGGCCAGCCCTCGAGGGTGGGGGCGCGCCCCCCTTCCCAGGGCATGCCCCCCTGCCTCGAGGCTGGCCCACACGGCCCCCGGTGCCCTCCTTCTTCCTATATATACCTACGTACCCTAGAAACTCCATACGCAGAGAGAAAACCCTAATTCTACCGCCGTAGCTTCTGTTCCCGTGGAGATCCCATCTTGGAGCCTGTTCCGGGAGGGGGATCCATCACGGAGGCCTTCATCATCATCATCATCACCCTCACCATGAGTTGTGAGTATTTTACCACAGACCTTCGGGTCCATAGCTAGTATCTAGATGGCTTCTTCTCTCTCTCCGGATCTCAATACAAAGTTATCCTCGGTCTTCGAGGAGATCTATTCGATGTAATCTCTTTTTGTGGTGTGTTTGTCGAGATCCGATGAATTGTGAGTTTATGATCAAGGTTATCTATGAAAGATATTTGGTTCTTCTCTGAACTTTTTATGTGTGCTCATAATATCCTTGCAAGTCTCTTCGAATTATTGGTTTGGTTTGGCCTACTAGATCTGTAGTTCTTGCAATGGGAGAAGTGCTTGGCTTTGGGTTCAATCTTGCGGTGTCCTTTCCCAGTGACAGTAGGGGCAGCAAGGCACGTATTGTATTGTTGCCATCGAGGATAAAAAGATGGGGTTTTCATCATATTGCTTGAGTTTATCCCTCTACATCATGTCATCTTGCTTAAAGTGTTACTCTGTTCGTATGAACTCAATACACTAGATGCATGCTGGATAGCGGTCGATGTGTGGAGTAATAGTAGTAGATGCAGGCAGGAGTCGGTCTACTTGTCTCGGAGGTGATGCCTATATACAATGATCATGCCTAGATAGTCTCATAATTATTCGCTTTTCTATCAATTGCTCGACAGTAATTTGTTTACCCGCCGTAGAATATCGCTATCATGAGAGAAGCCACTAGAGAAAACTATGGCCCCCGGGTCTATTCTCAACATATCAATCTACATCTACTTTACTTTTACCGCTGTTATTTTCTGTTTTACTAAACCTAAAATACCAAAAATATAACTATCATCTCTATCAGATCTCACTCTCGTAAGTGACCGTAAAGGGATTGACAACCCCTTATCGCGTTGGCTGCGAAGTTCTTATTTGTTTGTGCAGGTGCGAGGGACTGGCGCGTGGTCTCCTACTGGATTGATACCTTGGTTTTCAAAAACTGAGGGAAATACTTACGCTATTGTGCTGCATCTCCCTTTCCTCTTCAAGGGAATACAACGCAAGCTCAAGAGTTAGCATCCTGCTTTTATAAAAAGCAAAATTTCCAGCCTCGACATGATCTTTATTGTATTGCCTCAGCCCATGATCTTTACTGTATTTGCCAACATCATGTCCAGCCGCAGTGAATAAAAAAATCAAACAATACATATAACAATCTCAAAAAGGGAAGGGGGCTTATCATGTTGACTTAGACGGATAGTTTGTTGCTAGTTGGCCGAAAAGCTCTTGCTGGAAATTGAAATCAAAGGGAGTAAAGAATGATATGGATTTGGGGATGCACACCTTGCAAACGATCTGGCCGGACTCTGACTTAATTGTATAGTTTGATGCCACGCTGACGAGCTCATTTCGCTAGCTTCTGCCGATGCAGTGGAAATGGCCGGCCCAGCGTCGTCTCTCCCGCTGTCGGGTCCTCGTCTCCAGTGCCGATGCTTGACCTCCAACTATCTCCTCGCAACGGCCCCCTTCCTCCTCGATCTCCTCTACCCTCCTTCGTCTTATATTTCTTTTTAAGGATACCCTGTCTTAATTAAGGAGAGGGTGAAGGAAATATGCCCTAGAGGCAATAATAAAGTTATTATTTATTTCCTTATTTCATGATAAATGTTTATTATTCATGCTAGAATTGTATTAACCGGAAACATAATACATGTGTGAATACATAGACAAACATAGTGTCACTAGTATGCCTCTACTTGACTAGCTCATTGATCAAAGATGGTCATGTTTCCTAGCCATGGACAAAGAGTTTTCATTTGATTAATAGGATCACATCATTAGTAGAATGATGTGATTGACTTGACCCACTCCGTTAGCTTAGCACTTGATCGTTTAGTTTGTTGCTATTGCTTTCTTCATGACTTATACATGTTCCTATGACTATGAGATTATACAACTCCCATTTACCGGAGGAACACTTTGTGTGCTACCAAACGTCACAACGTAACTGGGTGATTATAAATGTGCTCTACAGGTGTCTCCGAAGGTACTTGTTGGGTTGGCGTATTTCGAGATTAGGATTTGTCACTCCGATTGTCGAAGAGGTATCTCTGGGCCCACTCGATAATGCATATCACTATAAGCCTTGCAACTAATGAATTAGTTGCGGGATGATGTATTACAGAACGAGTAAAGAGACTTGCCGGTAACGAGATTGAACTAGGTATTGAGATACCGACGATCGAATCTCGGGCAAGTAACATACCGATGACAAAGGAAACAACGTATGTTGTTATGCGGTTTGACCGATAAAGATCTTCGTAGAATATGTGGGAGCCAATATGAGCATCCAGGTTTCGCTATTGGTTATTGACCGGAGACGTGTCTCGGTCATGTCTACATAGTTCTCGAACCCGTAGGGTCCGCATGCTTAAAGTTCGATGACGATATATTATGAGTTTATGTGTTTTGATGTACCGAAGGTAGTTCGGAGTCTCGTATGAGATCGGGGACATGACGAGGAGTCTCGAAATGGTCGATACGTAAAGATTGATATATTGGACGACTATATTCGGACATCGGAAAGGTTCCGAGTGATTCGGGTATTTTCGGAGTACCCATGAGTTACGGGAATTCACTAGGAGAAGTATTGGGCCTTATTGGGCCATACGGGAATAGAGGAGAGAGGCCAAAAGGAAGGAGGCGTGCGCCCCCCTTCTGGTCCGAATTGGACAAGGGGTGCAACCCCCTTTTCCTTCTCCCTCTCCCCCTCTTTCCTTCTCTCCTACTCCGGAAAGGAAAGGGGAATCCTACTAGGACTTGGGAGTCCTAGTAGGACTCCCCACACTTGGCGCGCCCCCTCTAGGGTCGGCCTCTCCCTTCCCTCCTTTATATACGGGGGCAGGGGGGCACCTCTAGACACAACAATTGATCTCTTGGATCTCTTAGCCGTGTGCGGTGCCCTCCTCCACCATAATCCACCTCGATAATATTGTACCGGTGCTTAGGCGAAGCCCTGCGTCGGTAGAACATCATCATCGTCACCACGCCGTCGTGCTGACGGAACTCTCCCTCAAAACTCGGTTGGATCGAAGTTCGAGGGACTTCATCGAGTTGAACGTGTGCTGAACTCGGAGGTGCCGTGCGTTCGGTACTTGATCGGTCGGATCGTGAAGACGTACGAATACATCAACCACGTTGTGCTAACGCTTCCGCTTTTGGTCTACGAGGGTACGTGGACACACTCTCCCCTCTCGTTGCTATGCATCACCATGATCTTGCGTGTGTGTAGGAAATTTTGAAATACTACGTTCTTGTAATGCCCCAGATGTAACACTTTCCCAATATGGCAATATATAAACTTTGGCTTCATCATTTCCGTTCTGGGTTCTTCTTTCTTTTCGGGTTTCTCGTTTTGTCGTGTGCGTTTGTGCATTTCATCCATGTCATGTTGTCATGTGCATTGCATTGCATTTGTGTTGTCACTTGCATCCGGTCCCACTCGTCTCTTCCCGTTGTCCGTTTCGAGTTCCGATGCTCTCACACGTGCCCGTGGCATCCCCGAGTGCTTCTTTTGTGTGTGGTCGTGTAACGTTTCCGTAATGTCGTGAGACTTGTCGTGCGATGTTGTTTTGGTACGTGTAGGCCGCCTGTCAAGTTTCGTCGCGTTTGGAGTTCGTTTGGTACTCCAACGGTTAAACTAGTGGGCTAAAAGAACCTCTTCTTTGAGGCCCAAGACCCCCTCCACAACAACCCACCAACCCAGCACAACCCTTCTCATCATCTCGGTCGTCGAATTGTGATCGCGTGGCCGAAAACCGCTCCCCATTTGGACTCTCCTAGCTCCTTGTGCCTATAAAAACGTCCCCCATGCCATTTTCGTCCAAAAAACCCTAGCTCTCTTCCCTCCACCACCGCTGGACACGTCCGGACCGAGCCGGACGCGTCTGCCGCCGCCACCGCACCACTCGCGGGTTGACACGTGTCCCCGCCGCCATTTTCCACCGCGCCGGCCCGCCGGCCCGACGCGGGCCCGCCGCCGCCGCCATCCGGGCTGCGCCCTCCTCCGCGCCTCCGCCTCTGCGCGTCGGCCTCCGCCGCCCCGTCGCCGGCGCCGGCCACGCCGCCGCCCGACACCGGGCCGCACGCCGCCGGCCTCGCCCCCAGTCCGTCGCCGACCTTTGAAGCTCTTCACCGCCGGCCCCGCGGCCTCCTCCGGCGGGCCCCTCGCCACCGGGCCACCCTCCAGCCGCGCCGCGCCCGGGCGGCTCCGCTCCAGCCGCCGGAGTACGAGGACCCGGCCGGAGTCGCTGGGCCAGCCGCCGCCGTGAAGCTCTTCGAGCGCTGGATCCCGATCCAGTTCGTCCGATCCAGCGGGCGAACCCTAACGGGTCGCACCCGTTCGCCCGCGGACCCGCTTCGCCTGCGACCCGATCCGCTACCCGCAACCCGCGTTGACCCTCTGAGGTTGATTTTTTTCCCTAAGTCTTTTGTTGTTTTTTTGTTGTCTGATGGCTTATTGTGATGGCAATAACTTTTTTGTGTGTATGTCCGATTTGTGCATATGATATGTCAAAATGATCGTGGTGATGTGTATTACGTTTTGTTCCATTGTGTCATGCTTGTTTGAGTCCATCTAGATGTCTTAATCTTCGTGACAAGAGTGCTACTTGATATAAACTGCTGCTACTAGTTATTTTCATGCCATGTTTGAGATGTGATAACTTGGTGCATGTTTATCCAAATGAAGCAAATGAGATGTCAAAATGTTCATCATGAGATGCTCTACATGTTGGTTGCTATAGCATGCATGTTAGAGTTCATATTGCCATGTTTATCTCTGTTGCAAAAGTGCATGTCGCTGTTAGGTTTTGTAACTTGTTACGAGATGCCTAGTTGAGGAGCTCGTTGCTATTGATGTGTTTGTCCCCATGTCACATGCCCATATGTTTTAGATTCCCCATCATGTGTTCTTTGCTGTGGTGCAAACCATTTGCCATGTTATGATTTAAGATGACTTAAACATGCTCGCAAACATGACATGCTAATGTTACTATTTTAACACTTAGTGAAATTTCACTAAGTCTGGAATCTGTAATATCCTGATGCTATGTTTGCTTGATGTCCTAGGCAAATCCATGTTAGTTTTGGGGTAACCATTGATCATTCCTTGTTGTATATGTTGTTGTCTATCCATCCATGCCATCACTTGCTCATTTGTATTATTGTAGCTTATTTAATTCTTGCTCCCAAGTTGCTATAAAATATTGCTGTCAGGTTTTTAATGTCATGATCAAAATGTTGTAGCTTGTTGCTATTGATCCATGCCTCCTATGGAGTCGCTATTGATATGTCTACTTCATGTACATGCTTCTTGTCACCATGTTTGAGTGCTGTAAAGTATATATTTCTTGCTCCAAAGTTGCTATGTGGCTGTTAATTTCAGCTTTGCATTGTTTCTTGTTTCGGGTGTATCTTTTAGTCCGTTGCTCCGTTTTGAGCAAGTCCTATATGAAACTTCTGTGATTTTGCATGTAGATTCATAATATCATCTTGTTAACATGTTTGGAGTATGTTTGCTTGATGTTTGGGTGCATCTTGCACCGTTGCCATGCTTATCTTGTTTTGATCATATCTTCTAGACCGTAGCTCCGTTTTAAACAAACTTTATATGAAACTTGACTATAATTTCGTGTAGATCATCATGATGCATGTTAACTTGCTATTTATCAACTTTAAATTAAGGTTTGTTCAGATCTGGACTAATTCCAAACTATGCATATGAGGACTCACCGGATTTGTCTTAAGTAGTTTCCGGCCTCATTTAATTCTTGTGTTGCTTCTCTGTGCTTCCTACCTTGTCATGTTTTGCATCCTATATAGATCTGTCTTGCATCCTTCTTGCTTGAGCATATTGTCATGTTCTTGTGTTGTTCTGGTGTGCTTCCTACTTTGACATGTTATGCATCCTAAGTGCATCTGCAGTGCATCCTAAGTGCATCATACGTGCATCCTGTAGTTTGCGCATTGCACCTTGTTTGATTTCATGCCTCGTGTGTTCTTGTGTTGAGTAGAGCCGGAAGCCGAGACCGAGTACGAGAACGAGGTTACTACCGAGGTTGAGAACGAGGAGCCGTCTTACGATCCCATCGACGACTCGACAAGCAAGATGACCTGACCCAGATATCATTACTATATTAGCCTATTGCTAGATGTCTCGCTCTTTAGCTTATTGCCTCGATGCCCATGTTTGTCTGTCAGACTCCTATTGTAACCATGAATCTGTCTAACCACCCAACCTATGCAAACCTTTGATTGGCTACGTAGGCTTCGCTCAGCCCCTCTTATAGCATTGCTAGTTGCAGGAGATGATTTGAAGATTCTTGCTTCATGTTGAAGTTATGTTGGGATATCACACTATATATTTATTAAATGAAATCATCTATATATTGGTAATGGGTGGAAGGATAAGCCTCTTGCTTGGTGATTTGTTCCACTCATGCCGCCCTAGGAATCGTATAAACCGGTGTTATGTTCCTTGATTTTGCGTTCCTCACACGGTTGGGGTTATGGGACCCCCTCGATAAACCGCTTAGCGCTAAGGCTTTTCCAGCAAGTCCCAACATTGGTACTCCATTTGCCTAAACAACTAAAAACTTGCATAGGGAGTTATAAACCCTCTTCTTAATCAACAACCCGGGCCAGTGCTCCACATGAGTGTTGGTCCAAACTGAGCAGACTGCGGGGCCACCTCAAGGAAACTCGAGGGCTGGTAAAAACCTGTAGGATGACTTATCCGGTCATGGCCTGAGACGAGATACACACGGCTACTATCAGGGTGTCGGCACGCCGGGAGGATTTGCTGGATTAGTCTTACCTTAGTCGGAGTATCTTGAGCACGGGATTCCGAGAATACTCGGGCCTTCCCACCTTGGAGTTGCGACTCCGCGGATCGTGGGCTTGTAATGGGCCAAGTTGGAACACCCCTGCAGGGTTTTGAACTTTCAAAAGCCGTGCCCTCGGTTATGTGGCAGATGAGAATTTGTTAATATCCGGTTGTAGAAAACTTGACACCATGTTCAGAACACACTACCAGCGTGAGTAACCGTGACGGTCGTTTTCCGAAAGGGGTTCGGGAAGTGAACACTGTGGGGTTATGTTTGACGTGTTTAGATAGGATCACTTCGTGATCACTTTGTCGTCCGTGGCACTTCTCTTCTCGCTCTTAACACGTAAGCTAGTGCTAGTGCCGCTGCAACCTTTTATCTTTCTTCAGCCTTGTTCCACACCCAAGGCTTAGATCGTTTTGCTACCCGGGAAAGGGATTGCTGAGTCCTCCGTGGCTCACAGATTCTACACCACACCAGATGCAGGTACCATGGTGAACTACTCAGGTGACGGCACAGAGCTGTACTGGGAGTATGACGAAGAACGTAGTCGATACTATGTGCACTATCCCGATGATCAGTAGTGGTTTCTACTAGGGGCGATTCGGGCATGTGGCTTTATGTATTTGGTATCTTTCATTTGGATCTTCACCCGTAGTCGGGTTGTGATGTTATTTGGATGAAGATTTGCTATGTAATGTATTGTGTGATGTGGCGAGTGTAAGCCAACTATCCTTTTGCAATTTCATCCCTATTTTTACATGAGTCGTGCAAAGATACCGAACTTGAGATCATTCCAGAATGGGCTTATACCTTTAAGTCGTGCCTCGACACGTAGGAGGTATAGTTCCGTCCTGGGCATTACAGTTCCCCAACAGTGGCATCATGAGCCAGGTCTATACTTAGATGATATGCACGAGTAGAACACAATGAGTTGTGGGCGATAATAGTCATACTGGTTACCAGCATGTCATACTTTGGTTCGGCGGTATTGTGAGATGAAGCGGTCCGGACCGACATTACGCATACGCTTACGCGAGACTGGTTTCACCATTATGAGCTCTCGTTGCTTAAAGGTGACTGGCGGGTGTCTGTCTCTCTCACTTTAGCTTAAGCGAGTGTGGCTACGCCCGATCCTTGTGAAGGTTAAAACAACACATACTTGACGAAAAATCGTTGTGGTTTTGTATGCATAGGTAAGAACGGTTCTTGCTAAGCCCGTAGCAGCCACGTAAAACTTGCAACAACAAAGTAGAGGACGTCTAACTTGTTTTTGCAGGGCATGTTCTGATGTGATATGGTCAAGATGTGATGAGTTATACGTTATTGTATGAGATGATCATGTTTTGTAAAGTTATCGGCAACTGGCAGGAGCCATATGGTTGTCGCTTTATTGTATGAAATACAATCGCCATGTAATTGCTTTACTTTATCACTAAGCGGTAGCGATAGTTGTAGAAGCAATAGTTGGCGAGACAACAACGATGCTACAATGGAGATCAAGGTGTCGCGCCGGTGACGATGGTGATCATGACGGTGTCTTGGAGATGGAGATCAAAGGCACAAGATGATGATGGCCATATCATATTACTTATATTGATTGCATGTGATGTTTATCTTATTATGCTTCTTATTTTGCTTAGTACGACAATAGCATTATAAGATGATCTCTCACTAAATTTCAAGGTATAAGTGTTCTCCCTGAGTATGCACCGTTGCAAAAGTTCGTCGTGCCGAGACACCACGTGATGATCGGGTGTGATAAGCTCTACGTTCACATACAATGGGTGTAAGTCAGTTTTGCACACGCAGAATACTCGGGTTAAACTTGACGATCCTAGCATATGCAAATATGGCCTCGGAACACTGGAGACCGAAAGATCGAGCATGAATCATATATTAGATATGATCAACATAAGATGTTCACCAATGAAAACTTCTCCATCTCACGTGATGATCGGACATGGTTTAGTTGATTTGGATCACGTGATCATTTAGTTGACCAGAGGGATGTCTATCTAAGTGGGAGCTCTTTAGTAATATGATTAATTGAACTTTAACTTATCATGAACTTAGTCCTGGTAGTATTACCATATCTATGTTGTAGATCAATAGCTCACGATATAGCTCCCCGTTTGTTTTTATATGTTCCTAGAGAAAACTAAGTTGAAAGATGTTAGTAGCAATGATGCGGACTTGTTCCGTGATCTGAGGATTTTCCTCATTGCTGCACAGAAGAATTATGTCCTTGATGCACCGCTAGGTGACAGACCTATTGCAGGAGCAGATACAGACGTTATGAACATTTGACAAGCTCGGTATGATGACTACTTGATAGTTTAGTGCGCCATGCTTTACGGCTTATAACCGGGACTTCAAAAATGTTTTGAATGCCACAGAGCACATGAGATGTTCCAAGACTTGAAATTTGTATTTCATACTCATGCCCGTGTCGAGAGGTATAAGACCTCTGACAGTACTTTGCCTCCAAGATGGAGGAGAATAGCTCAACCAGTGAGCATGTGCTCAGATTGTCTGGGTACTACAATTACTTGAATCAAGTGGGAGTTAATCTTCCAGATAAGATAGTAATTGACAAAGTTCTCTAGTCACGATCACCAAGTTAGTAGAACTTCGTGATGAACTATAATATGCAAGGGATGCCGAAAGTAATTCCTGAGCTCTTCGCGATACTAAAATCGGCGAAGGTAGAAATCAAGAAAGAGCATCAAGCGTTGATGGTTAACAAGACCACTTGTTTCAAGTAAAGGGCAAAGGGATAGAAGGGGGACTTCGAGAAGAATGACAAGCAAGTAGTCACTCCCGTGAAGAAACCCAAAGCTAAACTCAAGCCTGAAACTAAGTGCTTCTACTGCAAAGGAAATGGTCACTGGAAGTGGAACTGCCCTAGATACTTAGCGGATGAGAAGGATGGCAAAGTGAACAAAGGTATATTTGATATACAGATTATTGATGTGTATTTTACTAGTGTTCATAGCAACCCCTGGGTATTTGATACCAGTTCAGTTGCTAAAATTAGTAACTCGAAACGAGAGTTGCAGAATGAACAGAGACTAGTTAAAAGTGAAGTGATGATGTGTGTTGGAAGTGATTCCAAGATTGATATGATCATCATCGCACACTCACTATACTTTCGGGATTAGTGTAGAACCTAAATAAATGTTATTTGGCATTTGCGTTGAGCATGAATATGATTTGATCATGTTTGTTGCAATACAGTTATTCATTTAAAGTCATAGAATAATTGTTATTCTGTTTACATTAATAAAACCTTCGATGGTCATACACCCAATGAAAATAGTTTGTTGGATCTCGATCGTAGTGATACACATATTCATAATATTGAAGCCAAAAGATGCAAGGTTAATAATGATAGTGCAACTTATTTGTGGCACTGCCGTTTAGGTCATATTTTGGTGTAAAACGCATGAAGAAACTCCATAGTGATGGACTTTTGGAATCACTTGATGCTTGAGAACCATGCCTCATGGGCAAGATGACTAAAACTCCGTTCTCCGGAACAATGGAGCGAGCAACAAATTTGTTGGAAATCATACATACTGATGTATGTGGACCGATGAGTGTTGAGGCTCACGGCGGGTATCGTTATTTTCTGACCTTCACTGATGATTCGAGCAGATATGGGTATATCTACTTGATGAATCACAAGTCTGAAACATTTGAAAAGTTCAAAGAATTTCAGAGTGAAGTAAAGAATCATCGTAACAAGAAAATAAAGTTTCTACGATCTGATCGTGGAGGTGAATATTTGAGTTACGAGTTTGGTATTCATTTAAAACAATGTGGAATAGTTTCACAGCTCACGCCACCCGGAACACCGCAGCGTAATGGTGTGTCCGAACGTCGTAACCATACTTTATTAGATATAGTGCGATCTATGATGTCTCTTACCGATTTAGCACTATCATTTTGGGTTATGCATTAGAGATAGTTGCATTCACGTTTAATAAGGGCACCATCTAAATCCGTTGAGACGACGCCTTATGAACTGTGGTTTGACAAGAAACCAAAGTTGTTGTTTCTTAAAGTTTGGGGCTGCGATGCTTATGTGAAAAAGCTTCAACCTGATAAGCTCGAACCCAACTCGGAGAAATGTGTCTTCATAGGATACCCAAAGGAGACTGTTGGGTACACCTTCTATCACAGATCCAAAGGCAAGATATTCGTTGCTTAGATTGGATCCTTTCTAGAGAAGGAGTTTCTCTCGAAAGAAGTGAGTGGGAGGAAAGTGGAACTTAATGAGGTAATTGTACCTTCTCCCAAATTGGATAGTAGTACATCACAGAAATTGGTTCCAGTGATTCCTACACCAATTAGTGAGGAAGCTAATGATGATGATCATGAAACTTCGGATCAAGTTACTGCTGAACTTCGTAGATCAACCAGAGTACGTTCCGCACCAGAGTGGTACGGCAACCCAGTTCTGGAAGTCATGTTACTAGAACATGATGAACCTACGAACTATGAGGAAGCGATGATGAGCCTAGATTCCGCAAAATGGCTGGAGGCCATGAAATCTGAGATGGGATCCATGTATGAGAACAAAGTGTGGACTTTGGTTGACTTGCCTGATGATCGGTAAGCCATCGAAAATAAATGGATCTTCAAGAGGAAGACCGACACTGACAGTAATGTTACTGTTTACAAAGCTCGACTTGTTGCAAAAGGTTTTCGACAAGTTCAAGGAGTTGAATACGATGAGACTTTCTCACCCGTAGTGATGCTTAAGTCTGTCCGAATCATATTAGCAATTGCTGCATTTTATGATTATGAAATCTGGCAAATGGATGTCAAAACTGCATTCCTGAATGGATATCTTAAAGAAGAGTTGTATATGATGCAACCAAAAGGTTTTGTCGATCATGAAGGTGCTAACAAAGTGTGCAAGCTCCAGCGATCCATCTATGGACTGGTGCAAGCATCTCGGAGTTGGAATATACACTCTGATAAGGTGATCAAAGCATATGGTTTTATACAGACTTTTGGAGAAGCCTGTATTTACAAGAAAGTGAGTGGGAGCACTACATCCTTTTCTGATAAGTATATGTGAATGACATATTGTCGATCGGAAATGATGTAGAATTTTCTGGAAAGCATAAAGGAGTGTTTGAAAGGAGTTTTTTCAAAGGAAGACCTCGATGAAGATGCTTACATATTGAGCATCAAGAACTATAGAGATAGATCGAGACGCTTGATAAGTCTTTTCAATGAGTACATACCTTGACAAGTTTTTGAAGTGGTTCAAAATTGGATCAGTCAGAGAAGGAGTTCTTTCTTGAGTTGTAAGGTATGAAGTTGAGTAAGACTCAAAGCCCGACCTCGGCAGAAGATAGAGAAACAACGAAAGTCATTCCCTATGCCTCAGCCATAGGTTCTATAAAGTATGCCATGTTGTATACCAGACCTATTGTATACCCTGCCCTGAGTTTGGCAAGGGAGTACAATTTTGATCTAGGAGTAGATCACTGTCCATCGGTCAAAAATTATCCTTAGTAACTGGATGACTAAGGAAATTTTTCTCGATTATGGAGGTGATAAAGAGTTCGTCGTAAAGGGTTACGCCGATGCAAGCTTTGACACTAATCCAGAAGACTCTAATTATCAATCTGGATACATACTGAAAGTGGGAGCAATTAGCTAGAGTAGCTCCATGCTGAGCATTGTAGACATATAAATTTGCGAAATACATACGGATCTGAATGTGGCAGACCCGTTGACTAAACTTCTCTCACAAGCAAAACATGATCACACCTTAGTACTCTACGGGTGTTAATCACATAGCGATGCGAACTAGATTATTTACTCTAGTAAACTCTTTGGGTATTGGTCACATGACGATGTGAACTATGGGTGTTAATCACATGGTGATGTGAACTATTGGCGTTAAATCACATGGCGATGTGAACTAGATTATTGACTCTAGTGCAAGTGGGAGATTGAAGGAAATATGCCCTAGAGACAATAATAAAGTTATTATTTATTTCCTTATTTCATCATAAATGTTTATTATTCATGCTAGAATTGTATTAACCGGAAACATAATACATGTGTGAATACATAAACAAACATAGTGTCACTAGTATGCCTCTATTTGACTAGCTCGTTGATCAAAGATGGTTATGTTTCCTAGCCATGGACAAAGAGTTGTCATTTGATTAACGTGATCACACCATTAGGAGAATGATGTGATTGTCTCGACCCATTCCGTTAGCTTAGCACTTGATCGTTTAGTTTGTTGTTATTGCTTTCCTCATGACTTATACATGTTCCTATGACTATGAGATTATACAACTCCCATTTACCAGAGGAACACTTTGTGTGCTACCAAACTTCACAATGTAACTGGGTGATTATAAAGGTGCTCTATAGGTGTCTCCGAAGGTACTTGTTGGGTTGGCGTATTTCGAGATTAGGATTTATCACTCCGATTGTTGGAGAGGTATCTCTGGGCCCACTCGGTAATGCATATCACTATAAGCCTTGCAAGCATTGCAGCTAATGAGTTAGTTGCGGGATGATGTATTACGGAATGAGTAAAGAGACTTGCCGGTAACGAGATTGAACTAGGTATTGAGATACCGACGATCGAATCTCGGGCAAGTAACATACCGATGACAAAGGGAACAACGTATGTTGTTATGCGGTTTGACCGATAAAGATCTTCGTAGAATATGTGGGAGCCAATATGAGCATCCAGGTTCCGCTATTGGTTATTGATCGGAGACGTGTCTCGATCATGTCTACATAGTTCTTGAACCCGTAGGGTCCGCACGCTTAAAGTTCGATGACAGTTATATTATGAGTTTATGTGTTTTGATGTACCGAAGGTAGTTCGGAGTCCCGTATGAGACCGGGGACATGAGGAGGAGTCTCGAAATGGTCGAGACGTACAGATCGATATATTGGACGACTATATTCAGACATCAGAAAGGTTCTGAGTGATTCGGGTATTTTCGGAGTACCGGGGAGTTACAGGAATTCACCGGGAGAAGTATTGGGCCTTATTGGGCCATACGGGAATAGAGGAGAGAGGCCAAAAGGAAGGAGGTGCGCGCCCCCCTTCTAGTCCGAATTGGACAAGGGGTGCAACCCCCTTTTCCTTCTCCCTCTCCCCCTCTTTCCTTCTCTCCTACTCCGAAAAGGAAAGGGGAATCCTACTAGGACTTGAGAGTTCTAGTAGGACTCCCCACACTTGGCGCGCCCCCTCTAGGGCCGGCCTCTCCCTCCCTCCTTTATATACGGGGGCAGGGGCACCTCTAGACACAACAATTGATCTCTTGGATCTCTTAGCCGTGTGCGGTGCCCCCCTCCACCATAATCCACCTTGATAATATCGTATCGGTGCTTAGGCGAAGCCCTACGTCGGTAGAACATCATCATCGTCACCACGCCGTCGTGCTGACGGAACTCTCCCTCAAAACTCGGCTGGATTGGAGTTCGAGGGACGTCATCGAGTTGAACGTGTGCTGAACTCGGAGGTGCCGTGCGTTCGATACTTCATCGGTCGGATCGTGAAGACGTACGACTACATCAACCGCGTTGTGCTAATGCTTCCGCTTTCGGTCTATGAGGGTACGTGGACACACTCTCTCCTCTCGTTGCTATGCATCACCATGATCTTGCGTGTGCGTAGGAAATTTTGAAATAGTACGTTCCCCAACAGAGGGTTCCATGGAGAATAAAATAGGGAGCTAACACTGATAAGAAGAACATTTTTTTAAATCCCACAAAGATGTTCTTTGTACATGGTGAGCCCATATCTTTAGGATATAATTGACAGATTAAGAACAGGGTGTATGAGAGGACATACTCTGCATACCTCGAAGAAGCTGCAATGTAGTTGCACTTTCGTTCTGGTTGCACATTTTGATGACATGAACAACCTCCTGATGCTAGCGTTAATAGTGCCACAATGAATTGTATATTTTCTTCTCCCTGAACATAATCACCACCAGTCAGGACGTCTGTATAGAGTTGAGTTGGGTCAGAAATCACAGGAAGTCTGCACAGATTACAATATTATCATTGGATCAATGAAATTCAGTTACTAAAGTATGAAAAATCCGGTTCAAATTTGTTGGATATTGACATTATAAATTACAAAAGGAGCTCTTGGGAAAATTCAATCATAACTAAAGAAGAGATCTCAATACAGAAACGAACCTTAGTGTCTTTGGACAGATTCTTAATGCAGGAATCAATCTCTTCCCATCTCTTCTCTCGAACGATGATATAAGAAATATGAGCACTTGAACATCCCATAAAAGAGATGGAAATGAGGGGGAGGGGGCGTTCAAAAGGGACTCACCAGTACAAACCACAACCAGATCTGGGCTCTGACGGGCAAAGAAGACACGTCATCCACGAAAGAAAGGAGGTGGAAACAGAAAGGGCTCCTCGTCGCTGCCGCTGTCGCTGCAAGGAACGTCGTTCATACTCTCCTCTCCTACCTTGGGAGTCTGGCGTGAGATTGGATGGCGTTGAAGGACTGCAGGAGCGGCGGCTTTGGCAAGGTTAAAGCAAAAGGGACGGGGACGAACAACAACCACGGAGATGGGGTGGATTGACCCTTCTCTAGGGTTTGAGGCCCAGTAGGCCAGTAGAACCAATTGAACGTGAGACACCCAAAAAAGCCACCGGTGCAGCGGCTTGAAAAGGCCAGCGCAGCTGACGCGCGAGTTAGCATGCAAACGAGATTTTGATAGGACTAACAGCGAATCCGATGGCCAAAAATGACTAGAAGTGATGATCTAACGCCTAGAAATGCTGATGGCCTGAGAGGGCTGAGAGGGTGCACAGTTTTAATATATCTAAATGGTAAAGTCATCATTAATGAGAACAATGCACAATCAAACACCACATAGTGCATCAACCAACACAACACAAGCCACCAATCGCCAGAGAGAGAGAAAACTGCCTAGAACGATGCAGCATGCCAACTACTCCCTCCGTTCCTAAATATAAGTCTTTGTAGAGATTTCACTATGTACTACATACAGATGTATATAGATGTATTTTAGAGTGTAGGTTCATTCATTTTGCTCCGTACGTAGTCTATAGTGAAATCTCTTAAAAGACTTATATTTAGGAACGGAGGGAGTACATGCCGAATCATAGAGGCACGACAAAAAATGATGCAACATACAAAATGCGCCATCCGTACGTGAATGTGCAACTATAGTTTGCTACTCCCTCCATTTAATGTTGCCCGCATTTTTCAAGATTTAAGTTCGAATTTAGAGCATCTCCACTCACGCTCTCAACATGCTCCCAAAGCTCTTTTTTTAGCGCCAACATAAAAAAATCAATCCAGTCGTGCCCCCAGGACCTTGTTTATCGTCAGTTTGGGCCGAAATGAGAGCCGACGAACCCGAGCCGAACCCAAGCCCCCGGGGGCCGCCTGGAGGCGTCGGTCGAAGCGAAAAGGCGCGTGGGTCCGCTCTGTCGACGAGAGACGACCCTTTTTCCCGCAGTTCCCCGGCTTTCCCCCCTCCACTCGCCCCTCCTGCCCCTCTTCTCCCGCCAGTCTCCTCCCTCTCCCCGCCATCCGGCCGCCATCCCGCCATGCCGCCGAAGAAGTATTCGGCCCCTCGCACCGCTGCCCTGGCCGATGCCACCCAGCTGAAGCAGAGGAAGCCGAGGGAGCCGTCGGCAAAACCGCCGGGCATGACGAACGCCGACTAGAGGGCGGAGGTTCTGTGCCGGGAGGCTGTCACCACCCACCAGCGGAACATGCTCAACGCCAAGAGGGCCCGGGCGCGTCGGCGGCGGCTGCGGCGGAGCAGGCAGAAGCGTCTCGCGCGGGAATGATGAATCCACCCGGCGGCCACGGCCCGCAAGCTGCCTGGAGCCAGCAGAGCGTCAGGTCACCGGCCAGCTTCTCGCAGTCGCCACAGCCCTGGGGGTGCACACCCTCGCCTGGCTACGCCGACGGCGACGCGCACGGCAGATTCAACCCCAACATCACCTTTCCGCATGGCCAACGCGCCTCACCATCCAGTCTGAACCCCCACCAGCGCACGCCCTCACCCGCTTTCATCGGCGTCCAATACCCCCGTACACTTACTCGCCGCCGGCTTACGCCGCCTCCCCGATGCTGCCTCTGCGGCGTGGCGCCCTACACTTCTCGCAAGCCTCGTCGTCGCATTTCGGCAACGCCGACGCAACTGAAGCTGGCATGGACGACATCATCACGAGCGGCTCGGCGGCCGCCACCTCCCCCGGGTTCCAGGCGCAAGACGATACAACAGACCTCGCCGGCGACATGGACGACAAGCTCGACTACGGCGAGGAGGAGGAGGAGGAGCCGACGCCTGCTCCATCGAGAAAAAGGAAAAAGAAGAAGCAGGGGGGCAGGACCGGCGAGCCGCACGTTAAGTGGACGTCCAAAGAAGACGAGCGCCTCGCCGAAGCATGGAAGACCGTCTGCCTCGACCCGATCACCGGCACGAACCAGAACACCGACACGTACTGGGAGCGCATCAAGTCGGAGTTCGATGAGCGCAAGTTGGTCGACCCCTACTTCACCACCATCCACATGCAGCGCGGCTCGAAGGCCATGGCGAACCATTGGGCGCTCATCCAAACGGCCTGCAACAAATGGCATGGGATCATCGAGGAGGTCGCGGCTCGCCTGGAAAGCGGCGCCAACGTAGAGTGTTAGGTATGCACAAACGCCGGCCCTCACCCCTTTTCGCCGTGTGCGTCGCCGACACTTGTTATTCTAGACAGATGGTTCAGATGTTCGCCATGTACCGCCAGGACAGCAGCACCGACCAAGAGTTCAAGTACCTCCACGTGTTCTCCCGGATCGAGAAGTGCGAGAAGTGGACGGATGTCCGGCGCACCCTCGCCAAGGCCAAGGAGACGCACAAGCCGGACGCGCCCACGCCGGGCGCGGCTGATGGGTGCCCGGACAACAACAAACGAGCCAAGGCGGCCAAGGACGCCGCACCGGCTACCGAGCGGTTGCACGCGTCCATCGAGCCGTGCATCGCCGACGCCAAGAGCCTCACCGCCCAGAGGAAAGAGAAATCCGAGGCGCGGTGGTCGACGTTGATGACGAACAACGCCGTCAAGATCGACCTACTCCGGACCAACGTCGCCGCGAAGAAGAGGAACATCGACATGGCATTCCTGACGGGGGCAGACATGTCGACGATGGACGAGCAGGTCAAGGCGTGGTACCTGGCGGAGCACGACCTCATCTTGAACCAGATGCCGTCGACGACCGCGCCAACTCCCATGCCGACCCCAACGCCGCTGCCAAGCCCGAGCGATGATGCCTCCACGACGCCTAACACAGAAGCCGCGCCGACGCCGCCCAGCCCGCGCACGCCGACTCGGGCCAGTCCGACGCCGGAGGACAACGCCACCGTTTGATGCACTGCCTCCGCGTCCTTTCTTTTGAACGCTGAACTTTCGAGTATGATTGATCGCGGAACTGTGGCATGGTGATCACCGAACTATGTGGCAGCTGTTGATAGCCGAATTTGTGGCTTTTTTTGTAGCGGAAAATGTCAAGTTTGAATTTATATGCGTCTTGAAACCGAAACCTGAGGATGTGGCGGGGAACTAGATCGCCCCATGGGGAAAAAAGCGCCAGCCGAAAGGCCAAAAAAGCGCAGGCCGGTGTGCTGGGCCTGAACAAGTGAAAGATGCTCTTAGATGGTACTCCCTCCGTTCGGATTTAGTCGTCGCGACGGTGTTTTTGCGAAAACCCCCTTGATCTATTTCCGACCGAACCCGCGGTCCTCGCGCTCGCTCTCTTCTCCGGCTGGCCGCCGCGGTCCGCTCGATGCTCTTCTCCGGCTCGCCGGCGCGCTGCCGCCGCGCTCCCCCTCCCCTCCCCCCACCTTCTATCGCGTCGCCGCGCTCTCCTCCCCCACCTTCGGTGGCCTCGCCGCGCTCCTCTCCTCCTTCCCACGGCGAGCTTCCAAAAAGCTTGGACCTTTGAGTTCAAGCCGGCGACGGATTCCGTCGATGTGAGGCCGAAGGCGTCAGATCCATACCACCACCAACACGACGCCGGCGACTGGACACCACGGGGACGCCGGCGAGCTGCTGTCGTCCACCACGACGCGACGGTGGCGAGTTGGCGCTGTCAGGGATGGACCTGCGGGCGGGAGGAGAGGAAGGCAGCACCCATCACCGCCGCCAAGCTCCTGGCACCGGTGGTCGCGAGCTTCAGGGAGACCTCCTTCCCTGCATCCTCCTCTGCCGAGGCACTTGTTAAGGGAGACATCCTTCCCTGCATCCTCCTCTGCCTCCTCTGCCGAGCTCCTGGCACCGGTGGTCGCGAGCTTCAAGGCGCTGTCAGGGATGGATCGAGGTGCCCCTGCTCTGGTGAGACAAATCGATCAATCACATTTTAATAATGCAGCATATACAGTTTGGATGCAACAGCAAGACTGAATTGTTTGATACTCTGACAGTGGATTAGGCTGCTCCAACCAAACAATAATGCAACATATACAGTCAGGACTTAATTGGCTGCTCCAACCAAACAATAACCATAACAGTGAGTATCATCAAGAAGCAGCTGTGTAGTTCTACCAGGATCATTTCACAGGTCTGTTTATCGCACTTTCCCTCTATATTGTTCTTCTTATTTTTAGTTTAGCATTCTCAGCGGTGCTTGTTGCTCCTCGGAGTAGTTTGGATGCAATAACCAAGTTCTGAATTCCAACAGCAAAACTGACGATTGGCTGTCACGGTTCTGTAGAAATTAAGCACTAGCTAAATCAAGTTCTGAACAATCCTTTGCCGACACAGTTCGTGCAATCACCTCTGCATACTCCTCCAAAACAAGCATTGTTTGATACTCTGAATTGCCTGCCGCTGCTCAGTTTTTTTTTTCTGAACTGCATTGTTCACTGGATTATCTTGTCTGCATTGTTTTCTGAACATGGCAACCATGAACTGTGGTGTGATGCATGTTGCAAGAAAAGAACAAGAATAGAAATCATATAGCAGAACAATTAATGGGTCTGAACATCCCCACAGCAAAACAAGCATCGTTTGATACACTTTCCACCTCTATGGATCTGAACATCTCTAGTTACTATACTCTGATTAAGCACTTGCTAAATGAATGTTTTGATTCTTAAAGGTATTTTCATCTTCCACATGAATTAGTATACTCTGATTAAGCACAACATGAATTAGTATACTCTGATTAAGCACAACAGCCTCCACATCCATCAACAAGGGGCAAGGGGGGGGCACATTAACACCAACCAGAGTACTAGCTGATCCCAAGTACTCCCCTGCTTGGAGTAAAGAAGAGCTGCTCTTTTCCTGCTGCTTGGAGGCTACTGGTGCTCTGTTATTGCTGCTTGAAGGCTCCTGGTTCTCTTTTCCTGCTGCTTGGAGGCTATTGGTACTCGAAGGGTGTTTCTGCCGCTTGAAGGAGGTGGCTGCTCTTTTCCTGCTGCTCAGAGGCTGCTCGTGCTCTTTTCCTGCTGCTTGAAGGCTGTTGCTGCTCCTTTCCTGCTTCTTGGAGACTACTGGTACTCTTTTCGTGCTGCTTGAAGGCTCCTGATTCTCTTTTCCTGCTGTTTGGAGGCTGCTGGTATTCGAAGGGTGTTTCTGCTTCTTGAAGGCTGCTGCAGCTCTTTTCTTGCTGCTCTTTTCCTGCTGCTTCTGCTCTTTTTCTGCTGCTAAGATTGCTTCTGCCTCTGCTATAAAGGCTATGGTTTGTTCAACTAGCTCACGATCGATAGATAGAGCTATAGGAAGCCGTCCTTCTGCATGCCGGCGTTCCTTGCTCATGTGAGGGATCGAGTAGTTTATCGCTCCTTTGTTTCTCATTACCTCTCGGATGCATGACTGCAGCGTCACGAAGCTTCTAGCTAGCTTATCAACCGGGTAGTTTCGATATTCCTCCTCCACACCTTCTATCAATTCCCTGATGCTTTGAGGTGCTCTGCTATCGGTTTGGGACTGAAGAGACCTGAATATGCACAGATCAAGAATGTTCATGTCGGGACTGTTTGGCGGTTGTTGAAGCAACTTAATATCCAAATCAGTCTGTTCTACGACTTGTCGGAACACCGGGTCATTGGGAAGAATATGTGGTGTGGCATTATCTTGTTGGATATAGATTGTCCGTCCTTCATCTTCGTCTGGCCAGCGCTCTTGGATCGCAAGAATAAGTTTCTCACACATGTAATACCTCATTACATCTCGTGTGACTTTCAATGATTTGAGCTCGAGCGTCCCTTTATCTCTATTTTCACTTGTTCTTTGAGCAGGAGACTCTGTGACAAAAGCCCAAATGCCGAGTTTTCCGTCAAACGTGACCTTACCACCTTCGCCGTATCTTGGTTTAGCCACGGCAGCAAGAAACATCACCTTGGCGATGCTATCCTTATGATGCAAGGTGCGCAAGGGGTCGGGTTCTTCGGGAAGCAAATAGTAGTTGTTCACCTCCCCAGTCATGTTGAACCACTTTTCGTCCATGTAGGCTATGTTGTCTAATTCCCGTGTCGCAGACCAATAATCTTCACACATAGCCAAGCACCATTTCAATCTCTTTACAATGTTGGATAGGTTTAAGTGGGGCCTCAACTTATTACTGTGACGCCTCAAATGACCCCACTCGAACCTTGAGTGTAAGGTCGTGCAGCTTACACCCAATGCCTTTGACAGACCTCGCAATGTTCTCCTTCTGTTCAATGGGATTGTCACCACCCTCGACAGATCCAAATCTTTCCGCTTGCGGCCAACTCTACCTGGCTTTTGATTTGAGACATCAACTTTCTCCCCTTGTTCAATCTGTTTAAGAGCTCTTTCCCATATTCTCTCAACAGTTCTTACGGTTGTATCGAGTAGGCTAGCAATGACCTCCTTGTCTTTTTTCAGAACTTGTCCATTTTGGGTCTTGATCACCGTGAGTGCAAAATAAATACCATATCTCTCCTCATTTGTGAGTTCCCTGCCTTCCTCATGAATTGGTTTCTGTACAACACTTGCTTCCTCATGAATTGCTTCCTCTACACCACTTGCTTCTTCATGAATTGGTTCCTCTACACCACTTGCTTCTTCCCCTATCAAATAAGGAGCAAAATATAAGTCATCTAGATATTGCAAATAATAGGAGTAGATCATGAAAATGAAAATAAAAATGCAAAAGTTTTGGAGGTAGTACCTGTTGCTTCATTATTGACTGGTTCTTCATTGTTGTATTGTTGTTGACTGTCGTGTTCGTCCTGTTGATCTGTAGGTTCTGATGCATCATCTTGTTGAGGACTCATGTTGAGATCAATCCCAAACATCATTGCAGTGGTGGAGCACTTGCTCAGGTAACTGTTTATGATCCAATAAGAAAGAACATGAAAGTTTATATGAAAAATGAGTATTCCTTCAAGTTGCCCACTCAGCACATGAAAGCAAGCTGAAAAATGGAATTGTTGGCACAAAAATGAACTACTAAAAACTGATGGTACCTTTGTTCTTTTCCCTGTAAAATGATAATTTCTTGTTCTTCCCTGAAGAAGTGTTAGTAGCTTGTTCTTTCCAGAAAAAAGTTAAAAAGCAAATCAACACTGATAAGGTATTTTACAAAGTGATATCCTGTAGAAAAACAAATTCCATATGTACCAAAACAGAGCAAATTTACACTGACAAAAATGTCTGATATTTCTTTTGTGATGGAAACTATGGGCATATGGGTCACATATTTAATTGGCATATGGGTCACATATTTAATTATCCATACTGCACCTTCTTTTGTGATGGAAACTATGGGCATATGGGTCACTGGGTTGCATATTTCTTTTGTGATGGAAACTATGCTGATACTCAAATGTAGGCATTGAAGAATTTTCTGAATCAAACAACCGGAAACTGTCATTATGGGTTGAATATTTAATTTTCTATTTTGTAGCTCTTCCTTCTGTGATAAAGTAGAGACGCCCCAGCTCCCAACAATGCAACAACTCAAATGTGCAGTGTTAAGAGGAAAGGGAAGAGGGTATGGTAATACTACTGGTAAAAATTAAGAGATGCAAACTATCTTTACTGGTAACTAAGGTAATGCCAGTTACAGAAAATGCTTTATGATTCTGATGGTAACAACCAAAATTAGAGTACCAACTTGACACTTGGATGGATAATTTGCAGTATTAGGTAATCTTTCACTGTACTGACAACACTGACTCTTTTTTAACCATCATAGGCGATTCTGCATTAGCAAATACTCCTAATTAAACAACACTAATTTAAACAGCACTAAACAAATTCAGTACTCCTAAATAAACAACACTAATTTAAACAACACTAAACAAATTCAGTACTCCTAAGTTAAGTGAATTTCCTACTACTGCTCCTAATTCACTACTCCAGCATCATCATTCAGCATTCAACATTTAGTAGGAGTTCAGTATAATTGTGTTATCAGCAAACATTCAGAATTCAATTTCGTTTAATTCAGTTTTGCTTTACAATTAAACAGGGAGGCATCCAGCATCCAGTGTTCAATACCATCATCCAGTGTTCAATTCCAGCATCCAACAGGGAGGCATTCAGTAACTAGGGGGCGGGACGGGGAATACCAGCAGCAGCAACAGAGGTCGAAGCAGGACCAGCACGGAGAGGAAGATCCTGGCCTTGGAGGAGAGGTTGAGCAGGGCCAACGCGGCGACTAACACCCTGGGCCAGAGCAGCGACGAAGACCCAGCGCCGCGACGGCGGCCAGAATTGTCCGCGCCGACGGCGGCCAGAATTGTCCGCGGCGACGGCGACCAAGGTGGACGAAATCAAGGACCCAGTCGTCGATTTTGTGCTTCTCGGCACGAGTCAGAGGGAGGTGACTGTTGGAGCAATCCCGCCGCTCAGGTAGGCGAGGGCACAACCATGGCGGCTGCGCAGGTGGACGGCGCCGCAGGTCGCGTCCGTGGAGGTCCTGCGCGTCTCCTCCGTGACGACGCAGGTCGTCTCCTGCACAGGCAGTTGGGTCCTGTGAAGCGCGGCTGGGTGCTGAGGAGAACGGGGGACGGGGGAGGAAGACGGGGGATGGTGGCCGGAGCCGGCGACGCGCGAGCGGCGGCGGAGAACTGAGGAAGGAGACGGGGACGTTTTTTCAAATGATTTGAAAGTATCAGGACGTGTTTGCAAAATGCATATTGTACAGCACGCGCGACGACTAAATCCGAACGGAGGGAGTACGTAGTAAAAATTGGAAACATTATGGAATGGAGGGAGTAATACTTTTGCGGGCCCATATGTCATTGGCACATCACTTGCTTTATCCGCCTGCGAAGTTCCTCTCCGCAGGAGCCCCACACGCTCTGGCAGTCACACACTCCGAAACCCCGATGGCGTGCCACCTCGTCGCCGCGGCCGCCTGCGTCCCGCGTCTCGCCGTCGTGGCATCCTCCGCCTCCGGGGACCCTGTCCGCCGTATTCGGCGGCGCGCGCCGGGGTCGCGTCCCCAGAAGCCCCCCACGGCGGCTCCGCCCCAGCCGTCCGTCGCGGAGGTGCGGCGCGCCATCGGCGCCGCCGACGACCCGTCTGCCTCCGGGAGGGACAAGCAGTCCGGTTTCATGGAGCTCCTCGCCTCCACGCCGATCGGGCAGCCGGAGAGCGACGCCGAGCGCCGAATCCGCGAGGCCGCCGAGTGGGTGGTCGACAACACGGAGTCGCGCGCACAGGAAGGTGATGCGCCACGCTGATTCCCCTTCGGTTCATCATCCTAATCAACAATTACATTCAGTAGCTATTGCGCGCTACGTTTACATTGCAATTTGCGACCACGATTTTTGACCATTTTTGTTTTGAAAAAGGTGAAGTTTACTTTCTGATTCTGAATGATGGTCTGCCTAAGGATTTCTTCATTACTAGGAAGAACCTGATAGATTATGTACTGAATGATAAAGCGTTTAATCATTTTGAACAAGACTTGCGTCATCCCTCATAAGCAATCCTACCTATTTGCATCGCTCTGAACTTCTAATTTATGATGTGAAATTTGGGCTGAAGTTCTCCACCGCTCTTCTCCTCAGGGCAAAAGTCTATCTTGGTGCTATGCATGAAGATCTTTCCTCTGTGGCTGTTCCTCATGCTTACTGCCCTTGGAGTTATAAAATTACCATTTGATATTCCCGGTCTGGATATGGATAATCTCCTAATGTAAAGTGTTAGATTGTTTCTTCTCCCAGCTATATGAGCCGCGGATACTTGAAAAGAAAAACAGTGATAGATATTGTTCACACTATTGAAGTTGCTTGTTTCGTAAGGTATGAATAAACTGTGTGACCTTTTCTCTTCTTCGCCTTATACAGTTGGAAACTTGGAGTAACATGTGGACACAGTGTATTTCTTTTCACTTGAAATGAGTCAAGTTGATTGTCATAGGTGTGCTATTTATGAGATTATCAGAATAATTGACTAAGTTTGTCTACGTTACATCCTGTGTGAGGAAGTAGGTACATAAGGCACAGATGTGATCTGTGCACTTACTTTATTTGGCTGACAGATGTTTATGCATTTTAGATTGTGGACAGATGTGTACCAATTCCAGATTTTATGAACAACTTACATAGTTGATTGACTACTATTGGAATCGTTTTCCGTGAGTATTGTAGCTCTTTCAATTCAGGATAAACTTTTGGGTTGCCCAAAGTAGCTCTCAAGGTTTCAGTGTCGTGATTTCTGCATAATATAAGCACATTAGCATTGAGTGATGGTAATTGCCAAGTGCTTTTTCCTAATAACCTATATTATGCATTCGTAATTGCGAGTGAACTTCGGCTTTGTTGCTGCTCTAATAAATACCTCATCACTAGGCAAAACCATAACACTTGGCACGTTGTTCTATCTCTTAGTCTCTGCACTGACGTAAATAATGTCTGTTGTATGCCTTTAGATCTTCCTGTGCAAAAGCACCAGCTGAGTAAGAAAAACAAGTAAAAAGAACGAACCGTTGAAGGGGAAGTCAACTCATAAAATATCCCCAAGAGCAGTGCACATAAGTAAATCCTACGTGGTTCCGTTCCTTGCCAAGGGGAGCTATATTCTGTTGTTCAAATGGCTCATGATCAAGGAACCCTACTGGGTAAGGTCGACAAACCAGAGAGCATTAATGAACGCGCTACACTGTTAGCATCGTCATTCACATAGCTTTTGATGATTAGGCAGCTACTCCTACCATGTATCTCCGATAGGGTAGGAAGCTACTTCTATCAGTATGTTCAAAATTGAATAACGCTGTATATTCCATAAGAATTTTTGTTGCTTTACTCTTGTATGTTGCTGATCTGTACATGCTGTTCACTAATGAAGATAGAGAGATCATTTTTCACATACTTCACATCAGGTGGCAATTTCTTAATTTGTATGATATGTTTGATATAGCTTCTGTTGTAAGATTTAGTTTTTTGTTGTTGTTTTCTGTTCCTGGAACAAGGGTTAGGAACAACGGAACTTTAAATTATGACTGGTTATATTTTCTAACTAAAAACGACAACATTGAAACTTTAAACTGTGACTGGTTGGGTATCTTCTAACAGAAAACAACCGAAAGACCTGATACAGTATTTATTTGCTATTTCTGAGCTGTGAAATGGATGCCGCAGGGAGATGAAAAAAGGGACTATATGAAGCAAACCTTGCAGTTTGCTCTGACTGCACAGTTAGGGATCCTTTCTTTTATAACATACATGATACAATTATCCTTTAATTAGATGAAAAACCAGACCTCCCTTACCACTGATGTATGTACAACATAAAAAATCCAATACAAAGTGTTAAGTTAAATAGACAGAAAGAAGGCAATATTGCAATGTTTCATAAGTGGTAGACTGGAGAAGAGGTTGATTTCACAATTTGCAAGTGCGCAACTGCACCTTGATGTCCCAGTTAGCTCTCAGCCTCTTTTTCTTAACACCTCCTGGACAAGATGGCTCTCCTGCAGGTTTATATCAGCCTAAAAAAACTCTTTAATTTTGGCTGAAATGGTGCAAGACTGAAGACAAATGCTGTCTGCCGAACACTTAGTCATGCCAACAAAGGAGCCTGTCCAGACAACAGCAGGTGATATACATCCGAGCTTGACACTCTTCGGCTGCTCTAATGAACCGTCCCTTTATTATCTTTCCAGACAACAGCAGATGATGACTTAGAGTCAGTCATGCCAACAGAGGAGCCTCTCTGCTCCCATGTCTACAAGGCTAAGTACAAATTATTTTGGTTGTTAGAGTTTAAAGCAGATCATATACTATAAAGGTTTGCTGATTGAGTCTTTGGAATTGATTAGCATGTGAAGATATGGAGTGCCTTTATAGAGACAGAAGAATGAGTTCACTCACATGCAAGTACGCAGCCAAGTTGAATAAGTTGAGTATATAATTTAGGAGACAGGCTTGTATTCTTTATATATATTCTTCTCTCTCCTGGAGTGCAATCATTTTGAGAGATGGAAATTGGCAATGGATTCCGAAACTTATAACATGGCTGAAGCAGCCGTGAGTTGAGCAATGCACCAGACCATGTGAGCATCCATGATCTGACCAGCTTTTTGTTCAGGCACTTTGGATTGGGGCTAGAGGTAGACTTGTTTAAGCTCCTGCTTTTCATAAAAAGCCTTATAATATCATGCAAGTTGCACTGTGCAGAATTATTTGGTAATTCAAATAGAGTTGCCACACAACACAAGAGTTCATTTATATCAGACAAGGGTGTTCTTGGATAGATTAATATAAGTGTTTGTACGTTGAGTACTTTTAAGATCTCTTGCCTTCAATCTGTCTGACGGGTTGGTAGGATCTCATGCATCTTTGGTTAGTTTTGAGCAACTTTAATGATTTTGTTCTTCTGTTGGTTATTTTGTAGAAGAGCAAATGAGTTTAAAGCTAGTTCTCTTTAAATATTGAAGAATCTGATCTTGTTTCCTTAGAACTTGCAGAGGAGGCATATTGTTCCCGACCTATCTATCCTCCGAGCAAATTTAGTTAAGCTGCACACTTGAGAGTATGCCAATTTATCCAGAATTGCTGACTGTGATATGTTCTCTTCATTTATGCATGCACTGGTCTTGCTCCACTTCAATTGGTTAGTGTTCTAGTGGTGCAACTTTCCTACTAGTCCTTGTAGCCACAACTTTGCCGAGCTTTGACATTAAATAATTTCAATAGCTAATTAACTTCAGTTGTCTTGCTGGTTCTCGTTCTTTTTTGACTCTCATGCAGGCAACCCATGCAACTATGTACAGTTGTTGCCGAACCGATTGACAAACCGGTTCACAGAAACAGTAGTAGGGCAATAATCGAGAGCTATATGCAGAAGGGTTGATGAACTCTATGATCTTTTCGTAACTCTATGATCTTTTCACGGTTGTAGTAATGGGACCTGTCTGGTCTTGTCTAGCACTATTTCTGTACCTCAACAACTTATAATTTCCCGATCATACACATGGTTGTCTATTACCTTGAGAGACCATAATTTGAAATCTTCCTCTCTTTCACTAAATAAAATTAAATGACGTAAATTTGAAGCCTTCCTCTGATGGGCCTTATATTATCATTCATAGCTTGGGCACTGGATTCTTAATGGTGGATGTTGAGGAGAGAAATGTTGACATCATCTGCTAATGGCTATACTGAAGGCAAAACTACACACCAAGAGAGAATTCTTCATATTGTGTGAGTTCACGTTGTCGGTTCGTGACTAGTTGCAGTTGCCGGGATTTGTTTGTACATCTCCTCATGCTTTATCCGCCCCGAATAGGAGAAATATTGCTACGGTGGGGGTTTATGAAGAGATGGTTTAATACCTGAATACCTCCACTGATATGTGTAATGTGTTACTCGGTAAAAAATGTATTTTATCTGCATCTTTGTGCGGTTCTTTTGAATGCCTTTTTTTTAAGGAACGAATTACCTTACCCATAAACATATGCTGTATCATTTGAAAAGTATTTTTGTGTACCTCAAATTATGAAAAAGGCACTGTCCGGTTTGTTGCAAAAGAATAGTTATTCAAAATTTAGGATAAATGGAGAATAATCTATATATCTGATCACATCCAGAAAATTAACTAGTAGTAATAAAATTATTTTTCATTACCAAGTATCCAGTTTATTTAGGTGCATATTATCCAATATCCTAATGCATATGTTGATTCTGCTCTTTCATGGAAATGGAGAGCTAAGCTGGGCAAAAGACAGATTGACGAGTGCGTGTTAAATTTTGGCTCAGTTTTATTTTTTTATTACCCTCTTCGATACCTTTTACTGAAAGTGATGATGGTAGAAACTAGGGTTCTACCAGGTCTAGGCCGGAGGTTGTAGAGGAAGGAGGGAGCTGGACGTGGACGAACTCGCGATCGCCGGCGGTTGGGTGCCGTCGTGCGCGAGGAGGCGGCGGCTGAGAGGGAGATGGCGCAAGGGGCGGCGGCTAGGGTTAGGTCTCCCGGCTCCCTAAGGAAGCCGAGCAAATATGATTGCTTCTTGCTTAATCTCAAAACGGGTCCTTACATGAGTTTATATAATCTTCCTAATGATATAATTGGGCTAAGCCCCTAACATGATAAGATAACTGGGCCAGGCCCCTAACTGCCTGGGCTGTAGTATATGCCGCTCATAACACTTCTCCCCGCCTGCACAAACAGCTCGTCCTCGAGCTGGAAGGCGGGGAAGCGCTTGCGGAACTCCTCGAGGTGATCAACCGTCGCCAAACACCTCCGTGGCAGCTTGGGCGGGCAGGTCGCCGAGCCCGGCGGCGGCGTCAGCCTCAATGTAGTCTGCACCCTCCAGGTAGAAGAGTGCACCCTCCAGGTAGAAGAGTCGCGGGCAGACGTGGACGGGCACGTAGGGCTCGTCGCAGTTGAAGCACAACCCTTGGCGGCGACACTCGAGTTGCTTGGCCGAGGTGAGCCTGCGGAACGGGCTCGCCGCGGTCGCGGCGAGGGGTGCCACGGAAACCTGAGCAGGTCGACCCTACGCGGGAACGTCCGGCCCGGGTGGCGGCCCGGGACGGTGATGCCTGCTGGATGGCCACCGCGCGGCGCTCGAACGCGCGGGCGTAGTACATGGCCGTCTGGAGGTCCTAGGGTCCCCGCAGCTCCACGTCCACGCGGATATGATCCGGCAGACCGCCGACGAAGAGCTCGGCCCGCTGGCGAGCCGTCATGCCGGGCGTGTGGCACGCCAGGGCCTGAAAGCGGTCGGCGAAGTCTTGCACCGAGGCGGCCGAGTTCCACCAGCCGGCTCCTGCGTATCGGCGGCCCGAAGCGAAGGAGGCATAGCTCGCGAAAGCGCTCCCATGGGGGCATGCCGCCCTCGTCTTGCTCGAGGGCGTAGTACCACGTCTGTGTGGCGCCCCGAAGGTGATATGAGGCGAGCCAGGTGCGTTCCGACGCGAGCGTGCGTTGACCTCGGAAGAATTGCTCACACTGGTTGAGCCAGTTGAGGGGGTCCTCGGCGTCGTCGTAGGTGGCGAAGTCGAGCTTGGCGAAGCGCGGCGGTGTCTGAGCATGACAGCCGTGAGCGTACGACTCGGCGGTACGGAGCAACGAAGAGGATGGCGTCGGTCCGGTGTGCACAGGTGGTCCGCTGGGAAGCGGTGGCCCGTCGAAGCCAACGTGGAAACCCGCGGAGCCGGAGGGCCCGCCGTACGGCAGGGAGGGCGCCGGCTGGTCCGCGGCCATGGTGTAGACTGGCGGCGGTGACGTCCCGGCCAACCAGGCCGGAAGCTGGGACGGTGAGGGCGGAAACCGCACTTGCTGAATCGGCCCGCCCGCCGGCGCGGTCGTAGTCAGCCCGGTGCTGGGCGGCGGAGGCGCCTGCAGCGGCAGCCGCTGCTGCATGGAAACGGCGGAGGCGGCGGGCGCCGCGATGGCCGCGGCCGGCCATTGTGGCCAGAGCGGGGTGGTGGCGGGGCTGGCTGCAGCTGCAGCGGGGGCTGCAGCGGCCCGACCAGCGCCGCGGTGGCGGTGCGGCGGCTGCCAGGACGGTGGCGGCGGCAGCTGCAGCGGCCCGGCGAGCGCGGCGGAGGCCGCTGGGTGCGGCGGCTGCCACGGCAGCAGCATCGGCCCGGTGGCGATGGTTGGTGGCGCGGCCGGCGGCAGCCTGTAGGCCCCCCGGCCAAGTAGAGGCAGATCCCCTGGACCGCGGTGGCGAGATCGTGGAGCGCCCCGGTGACTTCCTCCGGGGTGAAGACGGCGGCGGCCGGCACGGCGGTTGTGACGGGCAGCGGCGGGGGAGGCGCGCTGGTCGTGGTGGGCAGCGGGGCGGTGGTGGCGGTGGGCAGCGGTGGTGGTGGCGGCGGCGATGACATGATCGAACCCGAGCTATCTGATACCAAACTCTGGTAGAAACTAGGGTTCTACCGGGTCTAGGCCGGAGGTTGTAGGGAAAGGAGGGAGCTGGACATGGACGAATTCGCGATCGCCGGCGGCTGGGCGCCGTCGTGCGCGAGGAGGCGGCGGCTGAGAGGGAGATGGCGCAAGGGGCGGAGGCTAGGGTTAGGTCTCCCGGCTCCCTAAGGAAGCCGAGCAAATATGATTGCTTCTTGCTTAATCTCAAAACGGGTCCTTACATGAGTTTATATAATCCTCCTAATGATATAACTGGGCTAAGCCATTAACACGATAAGATAACTGGGCAGGCCCCTAACTGCCTGGGCTGTAGTATATGCCGCTCATAACAGATGATCTTTAAATAATGTTTCTTGTTGCTCACATGTTCATTTTGTTTTGCTCCCTAAGGTGTTTTGTAGGACTGCACGTCTTTAAGTTCATCATTGTTATTGAAAAAATGACAAAATGATTACTGCTTCAGTTGCCAGCCTAGCTCATTATTTATTACTGCTAATATTGTTATTAGCTAAGTGGTTATCCCCTAATAAGGCCTATGTTCATTGCATTTGCAGATTTTGTTGTGATATGTTCATGGTTCCCAACATAAGCATTGAGCTGTTGAGATATATGTTTTGAGTGTGGAATTTGTTTTTGTTGAGTTCATGAATTCTACATGTTATGCTAGGATCGGCTTTGTTGAAGTGTTGAAGCACTAAAAGTACTTGTTCCAAGGCAAGTAGCACTTTACTTTTCCCTAACTAGTTGCAGTTGACTTAGTTTAAGATTATTCTGCAGATTGTAAGCCTGAAAAATATTAGAATATAAAGTTACGTAGCAAATAATGGAGGCACATAATTTGTTCATTCTCCATTAAGCACTTTAAATCTCTTATTATATTGAGAAAATTGCGGACTACAAAAAGGCACCTTTTAAATGATTAAAGGAAGGCCAAGATCATACCGAGATCATCCTTCAGTTAGGAAGTTTCTTTGTGATACCCTCATCTTCAATCCTCAGTTTTGTTCTAATATTACGGCCTCAGTAGCATAACAGGTTCAATGCATATGGAGATTTCCTTCTGATTTGATTCCATCGTACAAGATTAATGTTCAGCCCTGCAATAACTACTGCTTTCCCTTGCAACCCTTTTGTACTTAACGATGTCTTGTAGTGACTGCATGGATGATGTTTGCCTAGTTACAGGTTTCAAGTGAAGACGTATGTGTCTAGGTTTGTCCACACAGATGCATATATAACTCTGTTGCTAATGTCACAAGATTGGACACTAGCCATATCCCGCCTCTCCCTCTCTTACAGTGGGGACATGTAAATGATAGTTGCAGTAGTTAACGAAGAGAATTACCTTTATCTAGGGAGCGTACTGTCAATCTAGCTGCTGTTTGGGAAACAAGAAACAAAGATAATTTGTGGTCTTGTATCAAGGACCCTGTCATCTGACTAGAAGGCGATACAGGAACTTCGTTAGTTCAAATCAATATGCGAATTCTGTGAACAGCAAACTGTAGCAAAAGATAGTAGTAGTATCTAGTTTTCATGGCACTACAAAAGAAATATGCTTTTATGTTCATTCAAAATTATTCAGTTCTTAAGATGCATCAACAAAACAACCTGTTGTTTGAGTAAAATGACCTGAAGTACATGGAGCACTCATATACTTGGACTCCCCACTCAAACAATTATCTGAGTCCAAGAATTATGATATGTTCCTATCCTGTCCTAACCTGCCGACTTAATCGCTGTCACCAGGTATGTATCAAACATAGCTGTAATGACTAATGGAAGTGCCACATTGGACATAGCTCCATCCCACTGCATGGAAAGTGAAATCAGACAAGTTTCCTAGAAGTCCAAACTTTAAGCCTATTAGAGCATTTCATAAATTCACTACTACCAGGCGTTAACATCTGTCAAAAATAATTTGAATTAGTCGGAACTGAGAACTCCATGCCAGTGCACGGAAAGTGGAATCAGACAAGTTTCATAGAAGTCTGAGTTTTACCCCTAGCATCGTCGTTTGTGTAGAGCATTTCCTAATTGCCGAATCACCAGGTTTTAACACCTGTCAGTGGTAAGCTTAATCAGTTCTACTCTATGCATCAAGGTGACCTTCCTGGAAGTTTCCCTCCAAGCATTGGTAGGATATCTTTTGGAGTCCCTTTCTTGGGGTCACTAAACAACCTTTCGTCTGCCTTTGTTGCATGGATGGATGGATGACCACTTGATCTTGTCTGGTTTTACCACTGTAATTCTCTGGGGTGGTCATGGCCATTGCATACTTTAAGCCTTTTGCTAGCTCCTAAGCTCCAAGCAAGTAGAATAATGAGTAGGATAAGCTTACGGTCAGAAGTATGCCTCCTAGTGCGTAAACAAACTGCCTGCATGTGGGGGGTATGATGTCCTTTTGATATGGCATATCATCCCTTGTGTGCCTCTATATAAAGGCCCTCCACTTAGCATCCCTCTCATCTCATACCACACTAGCCACCAGTCCACAAGCTTTCTGTCTAGCTGCACTCCTCTTCTCTTTGCCTTGCACCAAGCTTCCTGAGCATACCATGAAGATTGGAGGCCAAGGAAAGCTCAACAGGGCTTTCAGGGAGAAGCGGGCTAGGTTCTACATCTTCCGCCGCTGTGTCGTCATGTTGCTCCGATGGAGCGACTGATGGGTCTCTCCATGACGGATCTTGTTTTTTCCTTACATTCTAGGATTTTTTTTTGGCACTGCCATTTTTTCAGGGTTAGAGTAGTTTAGGTGTAGTTGCTCTGTATAGGCTAGACTTCATTGTTCGAGGTCCTTTTTTCTCTCCGCGGTTGCCTGTTGTTACAGGCAAAGGGGGAGAGATCCAACTCATGATCAGTAGTCTGAGACTGTCATCTTCTTGTACGACTGGAGAAAGATTGATGTGAAGATCACTTCTTACCTGTGCTTCAACTTGATGTTGTAATGTTGATGATAATTATCAATTGGCAAGTTGATGACAATCTGAGATTGATGTTTCTTTACCGCTTCCTCTTAATGAATAGTAGCAGCTCTCCTGCTATCTTTAAAAAAAGATAATTATCAATTGGCAAGTTGATGACAATCTGAGATTGGAACAATTGTACTTCCGCGAGCGAGCTATACCATTTTTTAACGTTTTTGAAGTGATCCGTATCTGATGCTTTGTGCTTTTGATGGAAAGTTGGAATCAGCCTGTGCGGCCACACTTTTTTGAGGGCGTATCTCCATGCAATTGCACCTTTTTCCTGGTCCTCTGAGAGGTGACTGACCTGTTGTTGTTGTTGTAGTTCTCTTGATATGCTGCTGTCTATGCCATTGTTGTTCTCTTGATATGGTGCTGCTCTTTCAGGAACTCAACTGTTTCATGTGAGACCATTGCAACTCAAACAGGCCCTAAGCTTTGGTGCGTATCTCACGAATAATGGAATTGCCATAGAGGAGAACTGAGATATTGTGCATACAGTCCTTCTGAGAAAGACAACCAGTAGCCGGTACACCACTCCAGCAAAGGTCAGGAATCCACTATGGAAGCTCAATCAGAGCTTGCCTTAGTACCTGAGATCTTGACTGCTGTACTGTACCATGACATGCATGAATTAATGTCAATGGTGAAACCTTGACTGAACCATGATGCATGACACTGCAATATCTGTGTTATGCATTGCTCAGTGCTTCAGGCGCTAGTGCTCTATCTCAACAATTACCATCATCAATCATATGTTTTCTGAACCGCAAAAATGTTGATAATATTGGCACCCAATACTACTAGCCTGTGCTCACTTTTGGCCTTGAAAGAAATGAGGCTGTCTGGTCCCTGCCCTGGCCACAACTCACGGGATGTACGTAGTGCCGCATGTGCCGGCCTCAGCCTTGGTACGTGCGTGGGGCGCACATGCGCGCGTGCACGCGCGCACGACTGCTCGTGCGTTTGTCTCTTTGCCCAGCTGCTTTGCTTCTGCTTGGCCAGGCCTGCGCTGCATACTGGCTCTGTGCTGTGGGTGGGTTGTTTGTCTTCCACCTCTGTCTATTCCTCTCCCTGGAGACATGCAGCAGGAGCTCCTCCCACAAGACATGGCCCCCGTGTTCCCGGTGAGTTTCTTGTTTTCTCTACACTACACATCTTTGACTGCAGCTGCTGCTTAACCAACGACCTTGTCCTTTCTGCCGATGATTGATTCATAATATGATAGTAGTATATATTACCTTACCTCCTGATGGATGGATACTTATATTAGGCTCTAAACTAGTTCAGCTATGCTGCCTACTAGTACGTGTACAAAAGTTAATTCAGCTATGATGCGTACGTGTACAAGCGTTAACTGAGCTATATGATGCGTAGGATGCAGTACACCACAGCACAAAAGGACAATGAAGGACTGCTAGTATAATACTAGTATATAGGCTCTGGTAGGCTCCGTTGTTTGCTGCTTAAGGCATTATGAAGCTGTTTTCTTATGCACTTCAACTCATCATTGGTCTGGACAAAATTTCTGACAACCAATAAGTATATATAGTACGTATATGGTTATTACAATTAGTGCATTTGTGAACTTCCTGTTCATTCCCTACACTGTGCACCCTTGTGATTTATTCTTGGTGTATGGAAGTTGTGTGGCTTTTTTGTGGACTTTGTCCTTTCTGCGGATGATTGATTCATAATACTCCTATGATATTATACCGTCTGATGGGTACTTAGGCTCTAAACTAGCTGAGCTATGCCGCCTACGTGTGCAAAAGTTAATTCAGCTAGCTATGATGCGTACGATGCAGTACACTACTGTACAAAAGGACAATCAAGGACTAGCCTCCATTATTTGCTGCTTAAGACACTATGAAGCTATTTTCTTATGCACTTCAACTCATCATTGATTTGGTCTGGACAAAATTTCTCACAACCAAAATAAGCAGTATATACATATATATGGTTATTACATTTAGTGCATTTGTGGACTTCCTGTTCATTCCCTACGCTGTACGTGCACTCTAGCTAGTGCTTTATTCTTGGTGTATCAAAGTTGTGAGCCTCTTTTTTGTTTATCATCGTTCTTTCCTAAGAATCGAGGTGAAGTACTATCCCCACCCCACACACATACGCATGGTTATTTCTATAAAATATTGCGAGCTCCAGAATATGGCGAGACATGCATATCAGGATTAAAAGTTTATCCATAGCTCAAGTTGTATGACCTCCACAACCGAAGAAGATAAAACATATATTCATTTCATAGTAGAAGGACAAGAGTCCATGTTCGACTTTGATTCTTTCACTGAATCATCTCTTATCAGACCAAAAGAGATACAGCAGCCACATATCCCACTGCCTAAGGGATGGCAGATGGGAAAACAGGTGGAGAAAAAAATGGAAAAATAAATACGAATGACTCGTGATGAAGAAACAACTGATAGAATGTCTAGTCTACCAAGCTTTCCTGAGAGCAATATGCCATGAGCTGATGAGCATGGGAGTTCCTTCCTAACTTCTACTTCTACTCCTAACTAACTGATGATACTTCCCTATCTAAGTGTGACTTCTCCATGCATGGACCCTTGACTTGATGGGTTCCATGGAGGAGAATGCGGCTTGAGCTCAGTCATGCCAGCAAATGAGCATGACGATGCACCTACGGATGATGTAGAGCCTGGCTCTGTGCTCCTTCAGAGCTCTGCTCACCCTCCCCCCTTGCTTGCCTTGGCTCCTCACACTCCCCATTTAGCTTGATGAACCGAAGAGATGCGATGAAAGCAGGAGAGTTTGCTCTGTGTGTGATCTGATCCCTGGCTGGAGCTTGCTGTGGTGTGGAACTGGGAAGGCCGGGGCCTGGGCTTTTATAGAGGAGGCAAGCATGCAGTGCCCTTCCTCCCATGCAACTGCGCTAATTCTTCATTTCCTCTTTTTATTTAATCTCAGGGGACAAATCTCTGCATCTGAATGTGGGTTATTGTTCCTGTCGCCGACAAAAAGCTTGATCTTATTGACGGATACGATCGTTTCGGATAACGGACAGCTCATCCTGCCGCATACGTGTTGAAATCTGCAGATTCAGTAGCGGTTCGGCATGGCTCCGATGAAGGTTCTTGGTATCTGGCACTACTGCTTGCGGCTGGTATCATAATTTATTCCCTTCTCTCTTTTTTTGCTTATCTATCTTGGTACTTGGATATCTCACACCACTGTAATTTGTCTGTTTGATCTTCCTTGGGAGAACACTAGCGATCTTCATGCATTGCCAAGATCTTCTTGGACTTGATTAATTAACAGTATTGTACATGGTAGCAGAGTACTGTAGTATATCCTCTTGTCGGTAGATTGTGCCGGTAAAGAGTTGGAAAGAGTTTATGGAGATCTAATATTCAAGTATCTTGGAGATTTCCTCGTGTCGCCTCGATTCGTTCGGAAGCTGCTAGGAAGCAGGATGGAATGAGTACTCGGATCATCCGTGCAGCCGGCATATCTTTCGACTGAAAAGCACTTTTGAATGTACTTATTCCGTATGATTAGGAAAAAAAAACAGCCCTCTGTGTGTGTGCGCGCGCTTTGGTTGAGGTGCTTGTCTTATGGACATTGTAGCCGTTTGATGCTGCGCCCTTTACTGCATTTCCATGTATCTTGCCTAGTTTCCAGTCAAAACACAGGGCACTTTCTTGTGCAGGGGTTGTCTGCTGCCCCTGTGTGCCACTTTCTAGGGTTCTCCCCATGTTGATTTCTGAGTCTCTCTGTCAATATCCTATGGTGATGCAGTAGTATTTTCTGCATCATCTATTACGTGTTATGACTTAACCGTTGGTAAAACGGAAGTTCTGTATGTGCACGGTAACATATATATGCTTGGACCAACTAGTCCCGGGTTTATGATTGATCATCATTGGCACATGCAACATTTGTTGACATAGTGTTGAATCTTCTGCATGAGTGTCAGTCAAGCATGTGACAAATGATGTCTCAATGCTGGTCATGAAGCACACAAACACTGTCTCATGTTTGCCAGCATTTCTTTGGTCATGGTCAGTGAGTTGAATCTTGATATATATCATGAGCATCTTTATTTCTTCTGCTCACACATTTGTCTGATCATTTGGTAATGAGACTAATATAATAATCACTATAGAACATGATGACTAACTTGTTTCTCTAACAATATATAGAATCTGCATCTCATGGAAAGAAAAAGCGTGCACATCTGTGTTTGCAGGTATGAGCAAATATGATTCCATCAGTTTATCTTTAGCATTTTTTTTCTTGAGAAAACGCAAAAGCCTTGCGTTTCAATACATTGGTAGAAAGAAGAGTTTGTACAAGCCCTAAGAAGGGCAACACCCGGTGATTACAACACGACAGCTCTAGTTGCTAGACACCACCACCGCCGGAAGCAAAACCGGCAGACCTCTCGCACCTGCCGTTGCCCGGCTTCCCTCTTGAACGTGTCGAGAAGACGGGCTAATCTCAGATGAGTTGTCGAAGGTGGTTGTGTTAGGGTGCTTCCAGATGCACCAGGCCACCAATGTTATAGCCGAGCGCCTTTCTGGACCGGGGTGGGGACGGAGCTGCAACTTTGTTGCCACTAGTCTACGAAGTCCTCGAGGGGGAGCTCAGGACTTCCAGTTGAGCTTCAAGAGCTCGAACCTACCGTTCCCTGAATTGATTCTTATTGGTTGTTCTCCTTCTCCATGATGGTTTAGGGCAAACCACTGCGTCTGAATGTTAGTGGTCTGCGCAAAGTGTCTTCTTGATCGCGGTTACCATTGGTCATTGCCTGGAGGTTGATTAGTTTCCTAATGCCTTGTACCCTATTGTTTAGTATAGCGAGTGTTCAATTTGTCAGCTTGTCCCCTTTGCAGTGGCCTATCCGAGAGCAGTTGCATGGCTAGTGTAGGAGCCTCGATTGCGTCGCTTCAACAAGTTGAAAGGGCTACATATTTGGGTTCTGTCTTATTGCATCAAGTTACTTTAGCCACCCCCATGATTGTGTCATTAGTGGCGCCTAGTGTCAACCCAAGCCCTGTTTATTTGTCATGGAATGGGATCTGGAAGAATATGCGAAGTCAAGCTTCCATCAGTATTGTGATAAGAGCAAACTTTTACTTTCGAGTTTATTGGTTGATTCATACAACAACAACGGCAACGATGCAATTTGTCCCAAGCAAGTTGGGGTAGGCTCATTGGTTGATTCATCTGTACCCCTTTTTTTTTGCACAACATTGACAGATGTGTGCCAAGAACTCCTTTGGCTTTGCGTTAATAACTTAATATACCAGTATGTATTCTTGTTAAGTTGTCGGAATACTCCGACCTGTCCTTTCATCCCCATAAAGGATAATATACATCCTCTGTGCCAGTCTAGTCTAGTGTGAGGAAACCCTGGCATTATCCTGAGAGACAGAGAGAGAACTAGCCAGCATGGATCTGATTAGTGTTGTTGTATGCAGTACGAACAATGCACATGACAAAACCGCAGGTAAGGAGGCGAAAGAAAAAACTCCCACCCACGGTTTTTCATATGTCTGTGGATCTGACTAGTCCCTTCACTGTCTTTCAGATGTCCTAACATGGTGCGGGGTGTGCCGGCGCCCTTTTAGCAGTTTTAAGGGCTAAGGAGCAGCAGCAGCCCCAGACTGCCGTTTTTCTGGTAAGCTTGACTGCTTGAGGACCATGAATAGCCTTTCTTGGAGCCATTAAACAACCAACCCACGGTTGCCTTTCTTGCTTGCAGGGCATGTATGGCCACTTGATCCTGTCCGCGGCGCGGCGCGGCGCACGGTCCTCAATCATGCCCCCTGACCCCGAGCACTGTGTTATCAAGGGTCCATCTATGCATGATCACACTGGTGAAGTAAGTATTCTTCTCCCCTCTTAGCCCTTATCATAATAAGCTAGTAATACAATAGTTGGAGCATGCATTTGGACTCCCAAGTGTCCCTTCTAAGGCTCAAAAGTGTTGACTGCATGTGGGCTGGTAGGGTGGGGTGGGGGATGGGGGGCTGTCTTGAGATACTGCAGCACATATCCTTGAACCTCTATATAAACCGAGATTTGCACCACCACATCCCATCACACATCATCTCAAGACGAGAGACTTGACCTGAACCTGAACCTAAACCTCTCGCATTGCTCCCGGTCCGGTGGATGCCATGGAGCAGGGGAAGAAGAAGCACATGGGGAGGCTGCAGAAGGTCCTGAGGGAGCAGAAGGCCCGGCTCTACATCATCCGCCGCTGCGTCGTCATGCTTCTCTGCTGGAGTGACTGATCTGGGCTCATCAGAGGCACGGCCACAGTGTGCCTTCCCTTCAATAATTCTCTCCTGCTTTTCTCCCCATGTTTTTTTTCACATTGGCCTTTACCCTATGATGAAGGTTCTCTGTGTTTTCTTGCCTCCTTTCAATGGCAAGGGTGACTAGTGTTGTAAAGTTGGAGGGTGTTTTTCTTTTTACGGGAAGTTGGAGGGTGTTAATACGGACTAACAGTACGCTTTTTCCTCTCGAACTCGATCTTTGCGGCTACTTGAGCTTCACAAAGGCCTTGAGTTCAGAACATGGTGGTTGTAAAAATAGTATGTTCATATGGGAGAAATCTATGTGCGTTTCTGGCCCCTGAGTAGTACTCTTGATAGTAGTAAGCAGGCATGGTGCTCTGCCTTGGTTCAATAAAATATGTTGAGTATCATGATTATTAGGAAAGCTAGGATAGCGTAGGATATTATTCTACCTTGCCTTGTACTCCAAGTAGATCATTGTACTCCTATATATATGCCCACGAGGCTCAAGCAATATATCATCAACAATTATTCCACCAAACCTCTCTCTCCCTTCTAACATGGTATCTATCGCAAGTCGATCCTAAACCCTAGCCTCCACCGCTTCCGCACCCGCGCGCCGCCCCCGGGGCGGTCGGCCTCCATGACCGCCGCCGGGGGCCGCGCCGCCCGTACCTAGGGTTCGTCCGCCGGCCGTGTTGGCCGGCTGCCCTAGAGAGTCTTTTTCCTGAGCCCTTGCTCTAGGTTTTTTCGCTCTCTCGCCGGTCGTTTTGATCGGCGTTTTTCTTTTTGGTTTTCCGATCTAATCTTGATCGGTTTGCGTCGCCCACCGCCGCCGTCGACCCAGTGCGCCTCTACTCCGACCCTGGCGCGATCAGCCGGCCTCTCCTCCGACCCGGCGATCACGCGCGCCGAGGCGGCCCGCCCGGGCCAGCCGCCGTCCGCGCGTCGGTCCGCCCGTCGCCCTGCGCCGGCCGTCACCGCCCTGCTCCGACCGGAACACCTGCATCGCCCCGACCCGGCGGCCTCGCACCATGCGACGGCCAATCATAGCCGTCGCTCGCGCGCTGGCCCGCTAATCGATCCACGTCACCCGCTTCCGCCGCGTCTGCACGGCGGCCCAGCGGTCTACCTCG
>LR738713.1:432992157-433014582 GCA_902687465.1 Secale cereale | reverse complement strand
TTCAAAAAAATACTTGAGCCTGACCAAGAGGAAAAGAGACACGTGCGATAAGAGAAAGATCTAGGCGGAGATAATTATATACTCCCTCCATTTCAAAATAAGTGTCGCTGATTTAGTACAAAGTTAGGGAGTACATGAAGATGGAGAAGCAATTTGCATATACTATATATCAAGAGGTACCAATTCCACATCTTACTAGCTAGACATCACCATCAGGAGCCAGTAGAAAATCCCTAGCCTCTCTCTCTCTCTTTGACAAAATGGGCCATCAACTCCCCTCCTACCCTGCCTCACCAACCATTACAACCCAACCTCACAAAATAAACAATCAAGAGAGAGAGGGGCACGCATCAATGGTGACACAAAGGCCCTACATGATTGATACAGAACTTGATGCCTTGTGGCCCTACCAGCTATGACAATATCAACCATCCGTTCTTCTTCTTCCCTAGAAGCACTGGTACAAGTCTATGGGCTGGCTCCATGTGCTGCCGGCGCCAAAAATGTCATAGGCACTGCTTGCTGTGGCGCCCATGGCGGCGGCGGGATTCGCCGTGTTGGTGATTGAGTTCATGCAGCAGATGATCTCGCCCAGGGCACACAGCCTGCTCTCCAGCTCCATCTTCTGTGTCTGCATCACCGAGTTCTGTGCTTGCAGTGCCACAAGGTTTTGGGTGGTCATGCCCAGCACCATGTTCATTTGTTGGCTCTGGTTCTTGAGCTGATCCACCTGTTTTTGTCACAAAATATATTCTTCTTAGAAACATGTAGGTCCTTTTTTTTCCTCATGTTCCTTGTTAGGTTTTCTTTCATGTAGAAGATGTGATGCTGCTAGTTGGATGAAACTTAACCTATTGCAAACTATAAGCAGCTCATGATGATGGAATTTGTGGTGTTGTTCAAAGTGTTAGGTAGGGGGCAATTGGTGGGGCATGGAAATCACAATAACTGTGTTTTGTCTGAGCAGATATTTTAGGTGGGCCATCGTTTTCATCTATTTTTGGTTTCATATGCTTGAGTGCAATGCATGCTCTCATAAAAAAACATGTTTTAAATATTTATGACAGCTAAACAATTAAATTATGGACATGTACAAACTTTATGCTTATGTGCACTTATATAAATAGCATGCTTGGAAGGGTGTGACAAACCTGCGAGGAGAGGTCGTCGAGGTGTTGTTGCTTGCGCACCCTAGATCGGCGTGCCGACTCCCGGTTGGACTCCTTCCTCCTCTTCCTCCTCTTCTCCATCTGGGCCCGGAGGTCCGGGCAATCCTCGGCGGACCTGGAGCTCCGGGTCCCTTGGCTCGACCCGAAAGAGGTCCCACTTGACATAGTCACGTCTCAACAACTTACAGCAGTTTCACTTCCTCTTATATCTTGAGTATAAAAACACACCTTGTAACAGCACTTGGGTACCTTTGTTACTCAGTGCTAGCTAGCTTGATTATGTTACTAGTATGAACTCCGGCTACAGCTACAGCTAGAGCTATAGGGAGGTTAGGGAGAAGACGTAGAACCAGTAGAGGAAGACGACGGAGAAGGACTGGACGAGGCGAGTGATCGCTGCGCCGACCATAAATCCGGAGAGGAGATGCTCCGACAGGACCAGCAATAACATCTACACGTGCTACTGCGACTCCTCTAGTCTATCATCAAGAACACAACAACTGAAATTATTGATCTGTTCTGTTTTCAGATACAAGTTTTGGTGCTGTGCGGCAAGAAATACAATTTTTATTTTTTGCCAGAACCTCCCCTTGGAAATGAAACGGTTGCAGATCAAATTTCGGCAGAACCTCCCCTGGGAGATCGAGCGAACCGCAGATGGAATTTTGGCAGAGCCTCCCCTGGAAAATGGATGATCGGTGAAGGAATTTTTGGCAGAGCCTCCCCCGGGAAATGGGTGATCAGTGAAGGAATTTTTGGCAGAGCCTCCCCTGGAAATGGATGATGAGGGGAGAATTTTTTGGCAGAGTCTCCCCTGAAAATGGATGACCGGAGAAAAAAAATTGGGCAGAGCCTCCCTAAGTCAAGATCAAGATTTGGGAAGAAAGTCTGGAGGTTGGAGTGGAGAAAAGATTTGGCCGAGGTGGCGTGCTTGTGTGCGTCCACCTTGGACAGGGTTTGGCAGCAGCCAGGACCCAAGCTGCCAGCAACGCAACGGAGCTCCGGCAGCGGAAGGAAGCTAGCAAGGGAGCTGAGGAAGAGGGGAAAAGGGAATTGAAGCTTGGTGGGGAGGCGGCATTTATAGCCGGAAAACGGGCGGTTTTAGCTAGAGAAAGAATTGCGAGAGAAATTTGGTAATGGTAATGGTGGTGATGGTGGTGGACGGGAAAGGTGAAAGGGATGGCGAGGTGTGCTCGGAATCTTCTGCGGCATCTGCTGGCAGCGTCAGGAATCATTTCATCCTCATTTTTGCCGTCCGTCCGTCCGTCCGTGGTTTCGGTTTCATTGCATTGCCTGCCGACGTCATCCGCGGTTTACCTGCCCAGAGCCGCTTTTGGGGTAGAAAATGTAGAGAAATGGTGGTCGAGCTAGGAGTCATCGTCTTGAAGGGACAAGACGATTGCCCCTGCCGTATGAGATTGGATCATCAGGTGTGAGCAAGGGGCCGTCGGAGAGGACGGATTTCTTTTCATATTTTTTTCGGTGTTCGAAACGTGTATCCCAAGAGATCCTTAGGCCATCATTGGATACTAACTAGTTTTGTGTCCAGAGACAGAGGAATCGGTTGGAATGCCACAGTCGTTGAAGAGTGAATTCCCTTTTTTATCCCTTAGCTTCATGTTTGTGACAACAATTACCTAATTCAGCAAAAGAAAAATCACATTTTTACCCCAAGTAAACTTGTGCCAAAAATTACCTCCTTTATTTTTTCTACCTGTTTTTATGTTTTTTGCGGGTTCAGTAGGAGTTTTATTCCATAGTAAGAGGGTTACAACTTAGTACAATCCAAAGGCAAAATTTTCTCTCTACATGTTGGATCGCGATGCAACCACACAACCGTGGTGCATTCAGTTCTGTTATATCTTGTTAGGCAATCTGTAACCCTATTTTATATATGTTAATCTTTTGAGGAATAAAAACCTACCAACCATTAAAAACTTAACTCCCAAACTAGTTGTTCATAAGCACAGCGATGCAAGCTATTACTAGAAAGGATAGAAAGAGTCACCGCAAGGTACGAATGCATGTCACGTCAGCCGTTTATTTTGCTATCCGGCCTTCTAATTTGCTCTCGGTTCAAGAGGGGTGCGTCCTACCAAATTGTCTTTTCCTTCATGGTTGACGTTTTGTTGGGAAACATTGCATGGAAAATAAAAAAAATTCTACGCACACGCAATGATCTATCCATGAAGATGCATAGCAACGAGGGGGAGAGTGTGTATACGTACCCTCGTAGACCGAAAGCGGAAGCGTTCAGTAACACGGTTGATGTAGTCGAACTTCTTCGTTTTGTACTCCTATCGACGTTTCCCCTCTCGTTAGGGTTTCCTCCTCTCGGCGCCCGCCGCCGTTGAGAAAAGCTTCGCCGCTAATCTTTCCCCCGTTTAGGGTTTCTTCCTCTCGGCACCCGCGGCCGTTGAGAGCGACGCCTACGTTTGTTGATCCACCTCTCTCACCCCCGCCGCAGGGGGTTTGTTGGAGAGGCTCGGGTAACTGCACCGCGCCGGCCCTTGGTTGACCTAGGGCTAGGATGGCGGCTCCTTCGACGTCAAGATCGCAGGAGGACAAGGAGCTGGAGGAGATGATGGCAGATCTTGGGATAGTGGAGAACGAGTGTGACGATCTAATCTTTGAAGATGAGGTGACAGATGCTGATGCCATCCCCAGGTGGCTTGCGATTGGCAGGGTTCATACATCCAAGGAGTACGGTGATTTTTGGTTCTACAAGAACATGAGGAGCGCCTGGGATCTAGCAAAACCAGTAAAGTTCAGATCGTTGGGGGATAATCTGTATACAATGCAATTTTCGTGCTTGGGAGACTTGATCAAGGTGATGGAGGGTGGACCATGGGCGTTTAGAGGACAGCCGGTTGTCCTTGCAGTTTATGATGGATTCACAAAACCATCGTTGATCGATCTGAACAGTTTTAAAATATGGATCCAAATACATGACTTGCCCGATGGCTTCGGTCCGCTGGTAAAAGCCCTAGCTGCAAAAGTGGGAGCTGTGTGTGAGGAAGATGATGATCCGGGAGATTTTGCTGGCAACTTCTACAGGGCTAGGGTTACCTTGGATGTGAGAAAACCTCTTAAGAACCATGTTTCCATTGTGAAAAAACAGAAAAGGCAGATTTTCAAGGTTAAATACGAGCGATTACCGGACTGGTGTGCGGTCTGTGGGATGATTGGCCATTTATACATGGAGCATGGTGATGGTGTTCATGATAAAAAAGCCTTGATATTCAAGGAGCTGAGAGCGACTTGGAGCATGAGGGGGGGAAGTAAAGGAGGTGGCAGAACCCATGAGTCTGACGACAACTCGGCAAAACCTGTGGGGCAGTCTATTGCAATGGACCTGGATAAAAGAGCAGAAACTGTGGTTTCAGATGAAGATGTTAACAGAAAAAGGGGGGTTGATGCAGGTGCTTCAGGGCAAGTGACACCTAAGAACATCCTGTCCTTGACTGGGCCGGGGACCGTCCCAGCAAGCCCGCCCCCGAAGATTGATATCAAGAGAATGAAAGCGGACAATTCAAGCAAGAGCGAGGCTACAACAAGTGTTCAGAAGCAAAATCCTTCTTTGGCGGGCTCCCTGGAGGAGCGCCGCCGGATTTAATGGATCTTATGAGCTGGAACTGCCGGGAGGGGGGGGGGGAACCCCCGGACAGTTCGTGAGTTAGCGACGCTAGTGCAGTCGCATTCCCCCATGTTGGTGTTCCTATGTGAAACAAGACAGAAAGAGGAAAAGATGAGGAGATTGAGAGGTAGACTTGGCTTGAAAGGGTTTACTGGTGTGGACAGCAATGGCCTTAGTGGGGGCCTTGCTCTTTTTTGGCATGAGAATATGCTAGTGGATATCCTTGACAAGGACGACCGATATATTGACGTGATGCTCCGATCACAGGCTGATGCGGAACCCTCAAGGATAACTTTTGTGTACGGGGAGCCTAGAGTTGAGAATCGTCATTTTATGTGGCAGAAATTACAGAACCTTTACACAGCATCAAACCTGCCTTGGCTAGTAATCGGGGACTTCAATGAGTGTCTCTGGGATTTCGAACACCTGTCTGCTACCTCAAGAGCTGAAGGACAAATGACGGCCTTCAGAGACACGTTGGAGGTTTGCCAGCTGGTGGACTTAGGGTTCTCCGGAGTGCCATTCACATACGATAATAAGAGGAGTGGAACAGCGAATGTAAGAGTACGTCTGGACCGCGCGGTGGCCTCTAGTGCCTGGAGAAATATGTTCCCCTTCTCGGTAGTTACCCATGTTGTATCCCCCTGCTCGGATCACGTTGCGATATTCCTCAAAGGCACGTCGGACCCAGGGCCAAAACGAGGCCGACGAAACCAGTATGAGATCTTTTGGGAGCGCAGTGGTGAACTACCTGAACTGGTGCAGCAAGCGTGGGAAGAGGCAGGCCCGATTGGAAATCTTGATCAGCTGCAGAAGACACTCAAGAAAACCATGGCAACTTTGGGTTTATGGAGTAGGAAGAAGTTTGGCAACATTACACGTGAGCTTGCTAAATCTAGAACCCAACTAGAAGAACTAATGCATATGAATGCCGATCGCCGGGAGATACAGCGCGCAACTGATAGAATGAATGAGTTACTTTATCAGGAAGAGATGCTATGGCTCCAACGATCTAGAATCAACTGGTTGAAGGAGGGGGACAGGAATACAAAATACTTCCAAAGCAAGGCAGTTTGGCGAGCTAGGAAGAACAAGATCCGCGAACTAATTGATGACATCGGGGCTAAACACTCCGATGAGGCGACGATGGGAACTATGGCAAACGAGTACTTCCAAGGAATGTTTAAATCCGACCCGAACCTTATTTATGACCTGGTTTTGAATCTGTTTGACACAATGGTGTCGGATGCGGATAATGCAAAGCTGTGTGCACCTTTCAGCGATGAGGAGATTGCTGACGCCCTCTTTCAAATAGGGCCGTTGAAGGCCCCAGGCCCTGATGGTTTCCCTGCCCGATTTTTCCAACGAAACTGGGCCACTTTGAGGGACAGTGTAACCTCATCGGTGAAGGAGTTTTTTGAGACAGATGTGATGCCAGAAGGAGTTAACACGACCACTATTGCCCTAATACCCAAAGTCTCTAATCCTTCAAGGTTAACTGAGTTCAGACCCATCAGTTTATGTAATGTGATCTATAAGGTTATCTCTAAGTGTTTGGTTAACCGTCTGCGGCCACTTCTGGATGATATTATATCACCAGAACAGAGTGCCTTTATACCTGGAAGGATGATCACGGATAATGCACTCATAGCCTTCGAGTGTATTCACCACATTAAGCAAGAAAAGGATCCCACCAGAAGTTTTTGTGCCTACAAGCTCGACTTATCTAAGGCGTATGACATAGTTGATTGGGGTTTCTTGAAGCGAATGATGCAGAAGTTGGGTTTCTCTCATCGATGGGTTGATTGGATCATGACATGTGTCACATCGGTGAGGTATTCGGTAAAACTAAATGGAACCCTTCTAGATTCATTTGCACCGTCGAGAGGTCTACGGCAAGGTGACCCTTTATCACCCTTCTTATTCCTTTTTGTTGCGGACGGGCTCTCGGCCATACTGAAGCATGAAGTGGAGATTGGCACTATCACTCCTGTTAGAATTATCAGAAGGGCACCGGGGATATCACATCTTTTATTCACCGATGACTCTTTACTGTTTTTTGAAGCAACACAGGACCAAGCTAGGAAAGTCAAGGAGGTGCTAGATCTATATGCAACTGCCACGGGCCAAAGCATAAATCTGAACAAGTGCTCTATCATGTTCTTGCGGTCATGTTTGGGAACTGCTCAGGAGGAGGTGCGTGCTGTGCTTGAGGTCGATAAGGTTGAATTTGAAGAGAAATACTTGGGACTCCCCACACCTGAAGGGAGAATGTCAAAAGGCCGTTTCCAAAATCTTCAAGCTAGCCTCACCAAGAGGCTCATACAATGGGGGGACGGCTGGCTGGCACAACCTGGCCGTGAAGTTCTCATAAAATCAGTAGCGCATGCGTTGCCAACTTATATCATGGGTGTCTTTAAACTACCGTTCTCAGTATGCGATGACCTAACGAGAATGGTAAGGAACTTCTATTGGGGCTCCAAAGATGGGAAGAGGAAAGTTCACTGGAAATCTTGGGACTTGTTGATGCAGCCAAGTTGTAAAGGAGGACTTGGGTTTCGAGACTTCAGAATGTTTAACCAAGCTCTACTTGCCCGTCAGGCTTGGAGGTTGATTGACAGGCCAGACAGTTTGTGTGCCCGACTGCTCAAAGCTCGCTACTATCCGGAGGGCCAGCTAGAGGACACGGTCTTTTCGGGTAATGCTTCTCCATCTTGGCAAGCTATAAGCTATGGTTTGGAGCTCTTGAAAAAAGGGTTGATCTGGAGAGTGGGCAACGGTGCAAGCATCCGGGTATGGAGGGATAACTGGATCCCCAGGCTGCATTCTTTCAAGCCAATATCTCCTCGAGGCAATAGTCGTATACGTTTTGTTTCAGAACTGCTCAACGACAATGGTTCCTGGAATCTAAACCTGTTACAGAATCACTTCTGGCCTTGCGACGTGGACGAGATCCTAAAGATCAGAGCCTCGCCGAGGCTAGAGACAGATACAATTGCTTGGGGGCCGGGCATATTTGGCAATTTCTCGGTTAAATCAGCCTATGATTTCGCCTTTGATGAGGCCAGCAGGGAAGCACAGTCGGCTTCTAGCTCCAACCCGCATGGTGATCGGGAGATCTGGAAGCTCCTTTGGAAAACAAACATCCCTCCTACAGTTAAAAACTTTGCTTGGAGAGTGCTCACTGACTCCCTCCCGACCTGGGTTAATAAGCATAAAAGAACTTTGGAAACGACGAACATATGCCCGTTGTGTGGTTTGGAACCAGAAGATAATTTCCATCCTTTTTGCCGGTGCCCTAGAGCACGAGACCTTTGGATATTTATGTCTGAAGTATGGGATCTTCCACAGGTGGACTCTGTTTTGAACGTGGGGAAGGAATGGCTGTTCCAAGCCCTACAACCGCTACATGAAATACAAAGGTCGATGTTGCTTATGACACTTTGGCGCTGCTGGTTTATCCGCAATGAAATAGTGCACCACAAAACACCCCCGCCTCTTGAGGCATCAAGGAGATTCCTAGTCAGCTATCTAGAGTCCCTGATAGCCATCAAGATGAATGATCACATGGACCCAGCCAAAGGGAAGTCGGTTGTATCATATGATCGATTGTTGCTTAAGAAGAACACTGCGCCATTGCCACCTAAACGGCTATGGACTGCACCACCGGTGGGGTGGGTCAAGCTAAACACAGATGGTTCTTATGATGATGGCAGGGCAGGTGCAGGTATGGTTCTTCGAGATCATCAGGGTCGTATACTTTTCTCTTCATGTAGGACCCTTTATTCCTGCCGTGATGCTTTGGAGGCAGAATTGTGTGCATGCATGGAAGGGTTGTCTTTGGCGATCCAAAGAAGCGAGAACCCAGTGGTAATTGAGATGGACTCATTTGCAGCCACAAAGCAAGTTCAAGGGAAAGAGCAAGATAGATCTATTTATGCATCTTTAGTAAAGGAGATTAGATATCTCTTATCTATCCGGGAAGCTTGTATTACTCGTGTAAGTCGTGATCAAAACCAGGTTAGCGATAGCTTAGCTAAGTTTGCTCGTATTGAGGGAAGAACCATGACTTGGATTGGCTCAGGACCCCCGAATACGTTGCAGCTAGCTGCCATTGATTGTAACAGTTTGGTGATTTGAGTAATACAAAATTTCCAACCGAAAAAAAAGAACTTCTTCGTGATCCAACCGATCAATCACCAAACATACGGCACCTCCGCGTTCAGCACACGTTCAGCTCGATGACGTCCTCGCCTTCTTGATCCAGCAAGACGGACGAAGTAGTAGATGAGTTCCGGCAGCACGACGGCATGGTGACGGTGATGGTGAATTGATATCCGCAGGGCTTCGCCTAAGCACTACGAAAATATGACCGATGGAGTAAACGATGGACTGGGCGCCACACACGGCTAAGACAATGTTGTGTGTCCTTGTGTGGCGCCCCCTCCCCACATATATATAGGTGGGAGGGGAAGGGAGGCAGCCAGGGTACCCTAGGGCTTGGCCGGCGCCCCTAGGGGCCCTGCCTTGCCCTACGCCCCCTTTTTCCATGTATGAAGAAGGGGGAGAGGGAAGGAAGGGGGAGTCCTACTCCACACTTTCCTTTCCCTCCCCTCTTTCCTTCTGCTCCACATAGGCCGACCTCTATAGGGGGCGCACGAGCCCCTTTTGGGCTGGTGTGTTTCCTCTCTTGGCCCATAAGGCCCATAGTATTGCCGAGGGTACCCGAAACACCTTCCGATGATCCAATAAGTACCCGATACCATCCGAAACACTTTCGGTGTCCGAATACCATCATCCTATATATCAATCTTTACCTCTCGACCATTTAGAGACTCCTCGTCATGTGCGTGATCTAATCTGGGACTCTGAACAATATTCGGTCACCAAATCACATAACTCATATAACACTATATCATCAACGAAAGTTCGGCGTGCGGACCCTACGGGTTCGAGAACTATGTAGACATGACCAAGACATCTCTCCGGTCAATAACCAATAGCGGAACCTGGATGCCCTCTTTGGCTCCTACATATTCTATGAAGATCTTTATCGGTCGAACTGTTATGACAACATACACAATTCCCTTTGTCCGTTGGTATGTTACTTGTCAGAGATTCGATCGTTGGTATCTCTATACCTAGTTCAATCTCGTTACCGACAAGTCTCTTTACTCGTCCCGTAATACATCATCACGTGACTAACTTATTAGTCATTTTCTTGCAAGGCTTATTACGATGTGTATTACTGAGAGGGCCCCCAAATACCTCTCTGATACTTGAAGTGACAAATCCTAATCTCGATCCGTGCCAACTCAACAAACACCTTCAGAGATACTTGTAGAGCATCTTTATGATCACCCAGGTACATTGTGACGTTTGATAACACACAAGGTATCCCTCCGGTATTCGGGAGTTGCATGATCTCATGGTCTAAGGAACATGTATTAGACATACAAGAAAGCAGTAGCAATAAACTGTACGATCAAATGCTAAGCTAATGGATGGGTCTTATCCATCACATCATTCTCCTAATGATGTGATCTCGTTATCAAATAACAACTCATGTCTATGGTTAGGAAACCTTAACCATCTTTGATCAATGAGCTAGTCTAGTAGAGGCTCACTAGGGACACGATATTTGTTTATGTATTCACACATGTATTATTTCCAATAAGTCATTAGCTCACTCCATTCTTCCGGAGAGCGGAGTGTTGGTGAACATAGTATTTCAACAAAATTCCTACAAACACGCAAGATCTATCTAGGAGAAGCATATCAACGAGCGGGAGAGTGTGTCCACGTACCCTCGTAGACCAAAAGCGGAAGCGTTTAGTAACGCGGTTGATGTAGTCGAACGTCTTCGCGATCCAACCGATCAAGCACCGAACGCACGGCACCTCCGCGATCTGCACACGTTCAGCTCGGTGACGTCCCTCGAACTCTTGATCCAGTTGAGGCCGAGGGAGAGTTTCGTCAGCACGACAGCGTGGTGACGGTGTTGATGAAGTTACCGACGCAGGGCTTCGCCTAAGCACTGCGACAATATGACCGAGGTGTGTAACAGTGGAGGAGGGCACCGCACACGGCTAAAACAATTGTCAACTTGTGTGTTCTAAGGTGCCCCCTGCCCCCGTATATAAAGGAGCAAGGGGAGACCGGCCGGCCCCTATAGGCGCGCCCCAAGAGGGGGAGTCCTAGTATGAATAGGAATCATATTCCTAGTAGGAGTCCACCAAGAGGGAGAGAGGGGGAAGGAAGGAGAGGGAGAGGGGGAAGGAAAGCCCCCCCTTCCTAGTCCAATTCGGACCCAAGGGGGGGGGGTCGTGTGGCCTGCCCTAGCCGCCCTCTCTCTCTCTCCACTAAGGGCCATGTGGTCCATTAGTTCCCCCGGGGGGTTCCGATAACCCTCCAGCACTCCGGTTTTATCCGAAACTTCTCCGAAACACTTCCGGTGTCCGGATATAGTCGTCCTATATATCAATCTTTATGTCTCGACCATTTTGAGACTCCTCGTCATGTCTGTGATCTCATTCTGTACTCCGAACAACCTTCGGTACATCAAAACACATAAAATCATAATACCGGTCGTCATCGCACGTTAATCGTGTGGATCCTACGGGTTCGAGAACTATGTAGACATGACCGAGACTCATCTCCGGTCAATAACCAATAACGGAACATGTATGCTCATATTGGTTCATACATATTCTACGAAGATCTTTATCGGTCGAACCGCATAACAACATACGTTGTTCCCTTTGTCTTCGGTATGTTACTTGCCCGAGATTCGATCGTCGGTATCATCATACCTAGTTCAATCTCGTTACCGGAAAGTCTCTTTACTCGTTCCGTAATACATCATCTCGTGACTAACTCATTAGTCGTTTGCTTGCAAGGCTTATTATGATGTGTATTACCGAGAGGGCCCAGAGATACCTCTCCGACACTCGGAGTGACAAATCCTATTCTCGATCTATGCCAACACCACAAACACCTTCGGAGACACCTGTAGAGCATCTTTATAATCACCCAATTACGTTGTGACGTTTGATAGCACACAAGGTGTTCCTCCGGTATTCAGGAGTTGCATAATCTCATAGTCACAGGAACATGTATAAGTCATAAAGAAAGCAATAGCAGTAAAACTAAACGGTCATAGTGCTAAGCCAACGGATGGGTCTTGTCCATCACATCATTCTCATAATGATGTGATCCCGTCGATCAAATGACAACACATGTCTATGGTCAGGAAACATAACCATCTTTGATTAACGAGCTAGTCTAGTAGAGGCACACTAGGGACACTATGTTTTTTCTATGTCTTCATACATGTATCAAGTTTCTGGTTTAATACAATTCTAGCATGAATAGAAGACATTTATCACGATATACAAGGAAATATAAATAACAACTTTATTATTTCCTCTAGGGTATATTTCCTTCAGTCTCCCACTTGCACTAGAGTCAATAATCTAGATTACATTGTAATGATTCTAACACCCATGGAGTCTTGGTGCTGATCATGTTTTGCTCGTGGAAGAGGCTTAGTCAACGGGTCTGCAACATTCAGATCCGTATGTATCTTGCAAATTTCTATGTCTCCCTCCTTGACTTGATCGTGGATGGAGTTGAAGAGTCTCTTGATGTGCTTGGTTCTCTTGTGAAACCTGGATTCCTTCGCCAAGGCTATTGCTCCAGTGTTGTCACAAAAAAAATCATTGGACCCGATGTACTAGGTATTACACCTAGATCGGACATGAGCTCCTTCATCATGACTCCTTCATTTGCTGCTTCCGAAGCAGCTATGTGCTCCGCTTCACACGTCGATCCCGCCACGACGCTCTGCTTGGAACTGCACCAACTGATAGCTCCACCGTTCAACAAAAATACATATCCAGTTTGTGACTTAGAGTCATCCGGATCAGTGTCAAAGCTTGAATCGACGTAACCGTTTACGATGAGCTCTTTATCATTGTTGACACCTGATTTTGGCAAGATACATAAAGCAATGAAGATGGTCCCGAGTGAAAGGTTTTCAGCATGAAACGATTCACGTCGCCGAGTGGAACAACTTTGATGTTTCGGTTATCATCATTCGGCCTTATTTTAGGGACCGAAACTATATTCCGAGTGGCATAATTCAATGTTCCGAGTGGTTTTTGGCCAATCATGCATTTAAGACGACCTCGGATGAAGAAGCACTCTAAAGGAATTGTCTTTGTCTCGTTGAGGCAATCGATTTTGATATATAAATAATCTCAATCCAAGTTTGTATGCAAAAGTTAGAGGCAATACACTGCAGACCGAAACTATATGGAAATATGGCGCGAGGTACCAGACAGTGGTCTGATAGGTTGCGCGAGTAATTCGGCCGTCAGGACAGTCTTGAATCGAAAAACCTTCAACATAAAAAAGTTTCGTCTCGTCGAGCCGATTGTTTTTCATATAAAGTTTGTCTCAATCCGAGTTAGTATGCAACCTGGAGAGGCAAATCAAGATCAGGCTGTGTTTTCAGTCGGGAAGGTCGAGTGAAAACCTACCGATCGAGTAAAAGGTTGAGTGAAAACCTACCGATCGAGTAAAAGGTCGAGTGAAAATCTACCGATCGAGTAAAAGGTCGAGTGAAAACTTATCGATCGAATAAAAGATTGTCTTCCGACTGAAAATGTGGTCATCATCCGAGTGAAAGATCGTCTTCCGAGTAAAAATATAGTCATCCGAGTGAAAAAATCTAAACATCCGAGTGAAAAAGTCCAGTCGGACCATCCGAGTGAAAGACTCTAATATCCGAGTGGATAAGCTCGAATCTGAGTGAAACTGAACATGTGCCCAAAAGTTTATCAAGATGATCTCGGATGGAGAAGTATTCAATACGGAAGTTATGCATATCATAAAAATGGTGAAATTTGGTTTTGGAGTCATCATCATCAGAGATAGTATATGGCATGCAAATTCACTACGAGACTCGGATAATCCAGTCTGCTGCAAGAACGAATCCGACTGGAAGGTAAAGATGACCTCAAAAGGTATTCCAGATGGCCTTATTTGAAAAAGTGATCAACATGAGAATTGTTCGTATCGTCGAGGCGCGTGATTTTAATATTTGGGCTGTATTGATCGGAGATCGTATGCAAGCTCGGCGGCCCACGCAAGAAGCAGGACATAAGTTTGGACCAGATCCGGGCTGAATCCGAGTTGGAGTAAAACTAGGACTCTAGGACGTGAATTGATGCAATTTTCTTGTAAGGAAAGTCTAGATGAATCCTTTACTTGTACGGGAAGTCCAGCCGCCTCTTATATATGTTGGGGATGACGGCCGATTGAACAACACACAATCGAACAAACGCATCTACTACTTTTTCGTGTTCATCTATCCCCTACCCTTGTATCTTCTTCATCGTTCTTCTTCATTGCAGGGCGGCGAACCTCGAGGCCCTAGGGGCGATCAGGTCGACCTAGGGTAGCCCATAGCCGCCGCGAGCCCTGACGGGGTCCCTCCCGGGCAAGCGGGGTTTCGGGTCCTGAAAAGCGCCCGTCGACTGTCTTGCGTATCACACTGTCGGTCGGGCCTCCTTCGACGTGAGCTGCGGTGCATCACCCCCGGCGTTGAGGGTACACGTGATGTGTTCGTGTGTCAACACACTTTTTGGCGACTCCGCTAGGGAATAAAGATCAATCTTCATCATCCATCATGTCTGATCTTCCCAAGCCATCTGAGGTAGACGCCGATAACATCATTAAGCCTAGTCTTGATGAGTTATCGGCCGACCATCGCCAAGTTTATGAGGAGTACAAGAAGGCGCGCGAAGAGAAGGAGTTGCAGGAGTTCCTTGCGAAGTTCAAGAAGGATCACCAAGGCAACATCACTCCGATTGAAGAAATCAAGTTCCCTCCTCTTCAAGCCGAGCAGGTTAAACCCTCTGTGAGTACTACCTTTTCTCCTGAGCAGTGGGCTGAGATTGAGAGTCGTATTGCTGATGGTAACAATCTAGTCTATCAAACTTTCATAGAAAATACTAATGCTCAGAGAAATATGTCTCAATCGTCTAGTGGTAATGGTGGTATAGCTGCTAGTGTGCAAAACCCTAATCTGACTTTACCTATTTCATCTACGCCTCCCATGCCGATGACTCATTATCCTACACAAACAAATCAGATTGTGGCTGCACCGATTAGTCATATCATGAGCATGCCAGGTTCGGTGGCAACGCTGAATCAAACCCTACCTACATCTACAACCACTCGACCACTACCAAATTATGGGTCAACATACATGCCTCAATTCCTACCTACCGCTAGTAACCCTACTCCTCCTATGCCACTGCCACAAGCTTCATCGTCCACTATGGATGATGGTCTAGCTAATCTTAGAGAGGAGATGGCTAAGTTGCTTCGAGAGAATTTTGGAGTTGAGTTACCTCGGAATCGGATTTACCAAAAGCCGTACCCCGAGTACTTCGATGCCATCCAGTGCCCTCCAGGATATAAAATTCCAGATTTTGTTAAGTTTAATGGAGAAGGCACAAAAACCACATGGGAGCATGTTAGTCAATATTTAGCACAATTGGGTGAGGCATGCTCATTGAATGAATTGAAAGTGCGTTTGTTCCCTTTATCATTAACTGGTACCGCATTTTCATGGTTTTCTTCTTTACCACATGGTTCCATTGTTGGGGATCGTAGCAGAAAATCAAAAAATTTCCTACGCATCACCAAGATCTATTTATGGAGTAATCTAGCAACGAGGGGGAGGGGAGTGCATCTACATACCCTTGTAGATCGCGATGCGGAAGCGTTGCAAGAACGCGTATGAAGGAGTCGTACTCGTAGCGATTCAGATCTCGGTTGATTCCGATCTAAGCGCCGAACAACGGCGCCTCCGCGTTCAACACACGTGCAGCACGATGACGTCTCCCACGCCTTGATCCAGCAAGGAGAGAGGGAGAGGTTGGGGAAGACTCCATCCAGCAGCAGCACGACGGCGTGGTGGTGGTGGAGGAGCGCGGGACTCCAGCAGGGCTTCGCCAAGCACTACGAGAGACGAGGAGGGAGAGAGGTAGGGCTGCGCCAAGCGAGAGAGGTCAAACCGTGTGTTGGGCAGCCCCAAACCTCACATATATATAGGGGGAAGGGAGGGTCTGCGCCCCCTTTAGGGTTTCCACCCCTAGGGGTGGTGGCCAGCCCTAGATCCCATCTAGGGGGGCGGCCAAGGGGGAGAGGGAGAGGGGGGCGCACCAGATTGGGCCCTAGGGCCCATCTGCCCTAGGGTTTGCCCCCTCCCCTCTTGGAGGCGCCTTGGGCCCTAATTGGGGGGGGGGGCACCAGCCCACCTGGGGCTGGTCCCCTCCCACACTTGGGCCAACCAGCCCTCTGGGGCCGGTGGCCCCACCCGGTGGACCCCCGGGACCCTCCCGGTGGTCCCGGTACGCTACCGATAGCGCCCGAAACTTTTCCGGTGACCAAAACTGGACTTCCCATATATGAATCTTTACCTCCGGACCATTCCGGAACTCCTCGTGACGTCCGAGATCTCATCCGGGACTCCGAACAACATTCGGTAACCGCGTACATACTTTCCCTATAACCCTAGCGTCATCGAACCTTAAGTGTGTAGACCCTACGGGTTCGGGAACCATGTAGACATGACCGAGACAACTCTCTGGCCAATAACCAACAACGGGATCTGGATACCATGTTGGCTCCCACATGTTCCACGATGATCTTATTGGATGAACCACGATGTCAAGGATTCAATCAATTCCGTATATGATTCCCTTTGTCTATCGGTACAATACTTGCCCGAGATTCGATCATCGGTATCCCGATACCTTGTTCAATCTCGTTACCAGCAAGTCTCTTTACTCGTTCCGTAACACACCATCCCGTGATCAACTCCTTGATCACATTGTGCACATTATGATGATGTCCTACCGAGTGGGCCCAGAGATACCTCTCCGTCACACGGAGTGACAAATCCCAGTCTCGATTCGTGCCAACCCAACAGACACTTTCGGAGATACCTGTAGTGCACCTTTATAGCCACCCAGTTATGTTGTGACGTTTGGTACACCCAAAGCATTCCTACGGTATCCGGGAGTTGCACAATCTCATGGTCTAAGGAAAAGATACTTGACATTTAGAAAAGCTTTAGCATACGAACTACACGATCTGTGCTAGGCTTAGGATTGGGTCTTGTCCATCACATCATTCTCCTAATGATGTGATCCTGTCATCAACGACATCCAATGTCCATGGTCAGGAAACCGTGACCATCTATTGATCAACGAACTAGTCAACTAGAGGCTTACTAGGGACATGGTGTTTGTCTATGTATCCACACATGTATCTGAGTTCCCTGTCAATAAAATTCTAGCATGGATAATAAAAAATTATCATGAACAAGGAAATATAATAATAACCAATTTATTACTGCCTCTAGGGCATATTTCCAACAGTCTCCCACTTGCACTATAGTCAATAATCCAGTTCACATCGCCATGTTATTAACACTCACAGGTCACATCGCCATGTGACTAACATCCAAAGAGTTTACTAGAGTCAATAATCTAGTTCACATCACTATGTGATTAACACTCAATGAGTTCTGGGTTTGATCATGTTATGCTTGTGACAGAGGTTGTAGTCAATGGGTCTGCAACATTCAGATCCCTATGTACTTCGCAAAACTTTATGTCATATCGTATATGCTGCTATCACGTTCCACTTGGAGCTATTCCAAACTGTTGCTCCATTATATGTATCCGGTATCTCTACTCAGAGTTATCCGGATAGGTGTTAAGCTTGCATCGACGTAACTCTTTACGTTGAACTCTTTATCACCTCCATAACCGAGAAATATTTCCTTACTCCTCTAAGGATAATTTTGATTGTTATCTAGTGATCCACTCCTGGATCACCTTTGTACCCTCTTGCCAAACATGTGGCAAGGCACAAATCAGGTGCGATACTCGGCATGGCATACCGTATAGAGCCTATTACAAAAGCATAGGGGACGACCTTCGTCCTTCCTCTTTCTTCTGCCGCGGTCAAGCTTTGAGTCTTACTCAACTTCACACCTTACAACTCAGGTAAGAACTCCTTCTTTAACTGATCTATTTTGAACTCCTTCAAAATCATGTCAAAGGTGTGTGTTCTTTTGAAAGTATTATCAGGCATCTTGATCTATCTATATAGATCTTGATGCCCAATATGTAAGCAACTTTATCTAGGTCTTCCTTTGAAAAAAAACTCCTTTCAAACAACCCTTTATGCTTTCCAGAAATTCCACACCATTTCGGATCAACAATACGTCATTCACATATACTTATCAGAAATGTTGTAGTGCTCCCACTCACTTTATTGTAGATACAAGTTTCTAACAAACTTTGTATAAACCCAAAAACTTTGATCACTCCATTAAAGCGTATATTCCAACTCCGAGATGCTTGCTCTAGTCCATGGAAGGATCGCTGGAGCTAGCATACCTTTTAGCATCCTTAGGATCGACAAAACCTTTCTGATTGTATCACATACAACCTTTCCTTACGAAAACTGGTAAGGGAACTTGTTTTGACATCCATCTGCCAGATTTCATAAATGCAGCTTATGCTAACATGATTCTGATGGACTTAAGCATCGCTACGGGTGAGAAAATCTCATCGTAGTCAACTACTTGAATTGTGAAAAAAACTCTTCACCACAATTCGAGCTTCATAGACGGTGGCATTACCGTCCACGTCCGTCTTCTTCTTAAAAATCCATTTATCTCAATGGCTTGCCGATCATCGGGCAAGTCCACCAAAGTCCATACTTTGTTTTGATAAATGGATCCTATCTCGGATTTCTCGGCTTCTAACCATTTGTCGGAATACGGGCCCACCATTGCTTCTCCATAATTCGTAGGTACATTGTTGTCCAACAACATGACATCTAAGACAGGATCACCGTACCACTCAGGAGTACTACATATCCTTGTCGACCTATGAGGTTCGATAGCAACTTGATCAGAAGCTTCATGATCACTATCATTAGTTTCCTCTTCAACAGTTGTAGGTTCCACAGAAAAATCTTTCTGTGTTGCACTACTCTCCGGTTGAAGTGAGGGTTCGACAACCTCATCAAGTTCTATCTTCCTCGCACTCAATTCTTTCAAGAGAAACTCCTTCTCGAGAAAGGACCCGTTCTTAGTGACAAACATTTTTGCCCTTGGATGTGAGATAGAAGGTATACCAAATGTTACCTTCGGGTATTCCATGAAGATGTATTTGTCCGCTTTGGGTTAGAGCTTTTTCCGGCTGAAGCCATAAGCATCGCAGCCCCAAACATTAAGAAACGACAACTTTGGTTTCTTGCCAAACCATAGTTCATACGGCGTCGTCTCAACGGATTTAGATGGTGCCCTATCTAAAGTGAATGCAGCTGTCTCTAATGCATAACCTCAAAATAATAGCGGTAGATTGGTAAGAGACATCATAGATCGCACCATATCTCATAAGGTTCGATTACGATGTCCAGACACACCATTACGCTGTGGTGTTCCAGGTGGCTTCAACTGTGAAACAATTCCACAATGTCTTAAGTGATTGCCAAACTCATAATTCAGAAAATCTCCCCTTGATCAGATTGTAGGAACATGATCTTCTTGTTATGATGATTCTTAATCTTCACTCTGAATTTTTTTGAACTTTTCAAACATTTTAGACTTTTGCTTCATTAAGAAAATATACCCATATCTACTCAAATCGTCAGTGAAGATGAGAAAATAACGATATCCACCACACACCTTAATTCTCATTGGATCACACACATCAGCATGTATGATTTGCAACAAGTCACTTGCCCGTTTCATTGTACATGAACACGGGATCTTAGTCATCCTGCCCATGAGGCATGGCTCGCATGTGTCAAGCGATTCAAAATCAAGTGACTCCAAACATCCATCAGCATGGAGTTTCTTCATGCATTTTATGCCAAAATGACCTAAGCGGCAGTGCCACAAGAAAGTGGTACTATCATTATTAACTCTACATCTTTTGGCGTTAATATTATTATCATGTGTATTACTATGATCAAGATTCAATAAACCATTGGGTGCATGACCATAAAGGTGTTATTCATGTAAACAGAATAACCATTATTCTCTAACTTAAATGAATAACCGTATTGCAATGAACATGATCTAATCATATTCATGCTCAACGTAGACACCTGATAACATTTATCTAGGTTCAACACTAATCCCGAAGGTAGAGGGAGCGTGCGATGGTGATCTTATCAACCTTGGAAACACTTCCAACATCGTCACCTCGCCCTTAGCTAGTCTCTGTTCAGTCCGTAGCTTTTGCTTCAAGTCACTAATAATAGCAACTGAACCGGTATCCAATACCCAGATACTACAAGGAGTACTAGTAAGGTACACATCAATAACACGTATATCAAATATACTTTGTTGAAGTTGCTAGCTTTCTTATCTACCATGTATTTGGGGTAGTTCCGCTACCATGTGACCGTTCCCCTTACAATAGAAGCACTTAGTCTCGAGGTTTGGGTTCAACCATGGGTTCCTTCATCAGAGCGACAACTGGTTTGCCATTCATGAAGTTTCCCTTCTAGCCCTTGCCCCTTTTGAAACCAGTGGTCTTGTTAAACCATTAACACTTGATGCTCCTTCTTGATTTCTACTTTTGCGGTCTTAAGCACCGCTAATAGCTCCGGGATCATCTCCATCCTTTGCATGTCATAGTTCATCACGAAGTTCTAGCAGCTTGGTGATAGTGTCTAGAGAATTCCGTCAACCACTATCTCATCTGGAAGATTAACTCCCACTTGGTTCAAGTGATTTTAGCACCCAGACACTCTGAGCACATGCTCACTAGTTGAGCTATTCTCCTGCATCTTGTTGGCAAAAGAACTTCTTAGAGGTCTCATACCTCTCAACACGGGCATGAGCCTGAAATTCCAGTTTCAGCTCTTGGAACATCTCATATGTCCTATGGCATTCAAAACGTCATTGGAATCCCGATTCTAAGCCGTAAAGTATGGTGCACTAAACTATCAAGTAGTCATCAGGACATGTCTGTCAGGCGTTCACAACATCTACAGACAACGTTGTAGGGATTTGCACATTGAGCGGTGCATCAAAGATGTAAGCTTTCTGTCTAGCAGTGAGGACACTCCTCGGACTACGGACCCAGTCCGCATCATTGCTTACAATATCTTTCAACTTAGTCTTTCTCTAGGATCGTATTAAATAGGGAGCTACAACGCAAGCTTTTGGTCTACAACATAATTTGCGAAGACAACTTAGACTATTGTTCATGACAACTAAGTTCATCTAATGAACTCCCACTCAGATAGACATCTCTCTAGTCATCTAAGTGATACATGATCCGAATCGACTAAGCCGTGTCCGATCATCATGTGAGACGGACTAGTCATCAACGGTGAACATCTTTATGTTGATCGTATCTTCTATACGACTCATGTTCGACCTTTCGGTCTTCCGTGTTCCGAGGCCATGTCTGTACATGCTAGGCTCGTCAAGTGAACCCTAAGTGTATCGCGTGTGTAAATCTGGCTTACACCCGTTGTATGCGAATGTTAGAACCTATCACACCCGATCATCACGTGGTGCTTCGGAACAACGAACCTTAGCAACGGTGCACAGTTAGGGGGAACACAATTCTTGAAATTTTAGTGAGAGATCATCTTATTTACTACTGTCGTTCTAAGCAAATAAGATGTAAAACATGATAAACATCACATGCAATCAAATAGTGACATGATATGGCCAATATCATTTTGCTCCTTTTGATCTTCATCTTCAGGGATCCATGATCATCATCGTCACCGGCATGACACCATGATCTCCATCATCGTGTCTCCATGAAGTCGTCTCGCCAAACATTACTTCTACTACTATGGCTAACGGTTAGCAACAAAGTAAAGTAATTACATGGCGTTTTCAGTGACACGCAGGTCATACAATAAAATAAGACAACTCCTATGGCTCCTGCCGGTTGTCATATTCATCGACATGCAAGTCGTGATTCCTATTACAAGAACATGATCAATCTCATACGTCACATATATATCATTCATCACATCCTTTTGGCCATATCACATCACACGACACATGCTGCAAGAACAAGTTAGACGTCCTCTAATTGTTGCCGCAAGTTTTTACGTGGCTGCTATAGGTTTCTAGCATGAACGTTTCTTACCTACGCCAAAACCACAACGTGATATGCCAATTTCTATTTACCCTTCATAAGGACCCTTTTCATCGAATCCGATCTGACTAAAGTGGGAGAGACAGACACCCGCTAGCCACCTTATGCAACTAGTGCATGTTAGTCGGTGGAACCAGTCTCACGTAAGAGTACGTGTAAGGTCGGTCCGGGCCGCTTCATCCCACGATGCCGCCGAATCAAGATAAGACTAGTAACGGCAAGTAAATTGACAAATCCACGCCCACAACTACTTTGTGTTCTACTCGTGTAAGAAACTACGCATAGACCTAGCTCATGATGCCACTGTTGGGGATCGTAGCAGAAAATCAAAATTTTTCCTACGCATCACCAAGATCTATCTATGGAGTAATCTAGCAACGAGGGG
>LR738713.1:432706487-432992059 GCA_902687465.1 Secale cereale | reverse complement strand
CCTTGTAGATCGCGATGCGGAAGCGTTGCAAGAACACGGATGAAGGAGTCGTACTCGTAGCGATTCAGATCGCGGTTGATTCCGATCTAAGCGCCGAACAACGGCGCCTCCGCGTTCAACACACGTGCAGCCCGATGACGTCTCCCACGCCTTGATCCAGCAAGGAGAGAGGGAGAGGTTGGGGAAGACTCCATCCAGCAGCAGCACGATGGCTTGGTGGTGGTGGAGGAGCGCGGGACTCCAGTAGGGCTTCGCCAAGCACTGCGAGAGACGAGGAGGGAGAGAGGTAGGGCTGCGCCAAGCGAGAGAGGTCCAACCGTGTGTTGGGCAGCCCCCAACCTCACATATATATAGGGGGAAGGGAGGGGCTGCGCCCCCTTTAGGGTTTCCACCCCTAGGGGTGGCGGCCAGCCCTAGATCCCATCTAGGGGGCGGCCAAGGGGGAGAGGGAGAGGGGGGCGCACCAGATTGGGCCCTAGGGCCCATCTGCCCTAGGGTTTGCCTCCCTCCCCTCTTGGAGGTGCCTTGGGCCCTGGTTGGGGGGGCGCACCAACCCACCTAGGGCTGGTCCCCTCCCACATTTGTCCCAACCAGCCCTCTGGGGCCGGTGGCCCCACCCGATGGACCCCCGGGACCCTCCCGGTGGTCCTGGTACGCTACAGATAGCGCCCGAAACTTTTCCGGTGACCAAAACGGGACTTCCCATATATGAATCTTTACCTCCGGACCATTCCGGAACTCCTCGTGATGTCCGGGGTCTCATCCGGGACTTCGAACAACATTCGGTAACCGCGTACATACTTTCCCTATAACCCTAGCGTCATTGGACCTTAAGTGTGTAGACCCTACGGGTTCGGGAACCATGTAGACATGACCGAGACAACTCTCCGGCCAATAACCAACAACGGGATCTGGATACCCATGTTGGCTCCCACATGTTCCACGATGATCTTATCGGATGAACCACGATGTCAAGGATTCAATCAATCCCGTATACGATTCCCTTTGTCTATCGGTACAGTACTTGCCCGAGATTCGATCGTCGGTATCCCGATACCTTGTTCAATCTCGTTACCGGCAAGTCTCTTTACTCGTTCCGTAACACATCATCCCGTGATCAACTCCTTAATCACATTGTGCACATTATGATGATGTCCTACCAAGTGGGCCCAGAGATACCTCTCCGTCACACGGAGTGACAAATCCCAGTCTCGATTCGTGCCAACCCAACAGACACTTTCGGAGATACCTGTAGTGCACCTTTATAGCCACCCAGTTACGTTGTGACGTTTGGTACACCCAAAGCATTCCTACGGTATTCGGGAGTTGCACAATCTCATGGTCTAAGGAAAAGATACTTGACATTTAGAAAAGCTTTAGCATACGAACTACACGATCTGTGCTAGGCTTAGGATTGGGTCTTGTCCATCACATCATTCTCCTAATGATGTGATCCCGTTATCAACGACATCCAATGTCCATGGTCAGGAAACCGTGACCATCTATTGATCAACGAACTTGTCAACTAGAGGCTTACTAGGGACATGGTGTTTGTCTATGTATCCACACATGTATCTGAGTTTCCTATCAATACAATTCTAGCATGGATAATAAACAATTATCATGAACAAGGAAATATAATAATAACCAATTTATTATTGCCTCTAGGGCATATTTCCAACATCCATTCGGGTTTGGTCGCAGCTAGAGCAGAAATTTCATGATCACTTTTATAGCGGTGACAATGAACTCAAGTTATCACATCTAACGTCGGTTAAACAGAAGCATGACGAATCGGTCTCCGATTATGTCAAGCGATTTAGAGAAACAAAAAACCATTCTTATAGTTTGGTGATAACCGAGAGAGACTTGGCAGACCTAGTGCTGAGTGGTTTAAGGACTCCCATTAGAGAAAAGCTAGAAGGCTATGAGTTCTTAAATATTAACCAAGTCTTACAAAGGGCTTTGGCTACGGAAAGCCGAAGCAAAGATCTCAAAGAAGTGCATAGGTACAAAGATGATCGTCCAAAGATGAATATGGTTGAATATGATAATGATCACTCGGACGATGAGGGTGACATGTATGCTACTGAATTTGTTTGGCCATCTAAGGCCAAACCATTTACTTGCAATGATCTGAAACTGATTCATAAGAATCATGATGAAGAGATGAAGTTTACTTTTAACATTGCCAAGTGTGATAAAATATTTGATGCTTTGCCGCAAGCTAAAATTATTAGAATCTCTCACACTTTACCGCCGTTTGAAGAGCTGAAATGGCGCGCTTATTGCAAGTATCATAATTCTTTTTCTCATGCTACTAACGATTGCAATGTTTTTCGACAACAGATACAATCGGCCATTAATGACGGTCGATTGAACTTTTCTGAGATGCAAGTTGATAAACAACCCTTTCCAATGAATACCATGGATTTGGAGGGGGAGAAGTTACTCATTCAGCCAGAGGTAGCCGAATCTGCTAATAAAGCTAATGTCATTGTTGGTGAGCCCAGGAAAGACAAGGAGGATAGTAAGATCTTGGGGAGGCAGATTGTGATTGACAAGGAACGCGATGGCAAGGAAGTAATCAAGATCACCATCAAGAATCCTACACTCGGGGGGCAACCACAAGTGCAAGAAAATGCCCGTATTAAATTTGTTAAGCCCAAGAGTCCAGAAGTTGGCAAGTGGAAGAGGAACGAGGCTAAAGTACAACATAAGCGGATCAAGCCAACTTTTGATATGTTGTTGTCCAAGTATGCTAATCAGTCGACCGGTTCTAGCTCTAACCGGCCAACAGACCTGAAGCGACCAAGGTCACCATCAGCTGATATGTTTAGTCGGTATGTGAGGCCGGCTGTACCAAGGGCACCGTTTCGAGAGGAACAAAGGCAACCTGTTTGGGATCGACTCGACTACTCATACAATGGTCGACTGAACATCAGTGGTCATCAGTCGACTGGTCAAAATATGTGGCCGAACGGAAGCTATCCAAGTGTAAGAATGCACCCAGGTGGAAGCTATCCAAGTGAAAAAATGTGGCCAGGTAGATTCCATCCGAATGAATTCCATCCAAGTGGATTCCATCCGAGTAAAAAGGTGCGCCTGAGTGAAAATTTCATGCATCCAGAAAATCGAAAAGAATGGCGTGTTAAATCACCAAGTGTTGCAGCAGTCGAGTCAGGAAAAGGCAAAGGGAAAATGGAAGTTGACTCACTTATCTTGGGCACCAAAACATTCCCCGTACAACAGCCGATTGTGCATAACCACTCGACTGAGCCGATACTTTCTATCGTGCCAAAGCACTCGGCTAATGATCATGAAGCAAGCACCAGCCAAGTAAAGGCTAAAGATCCTAAATAAACTCAGCCAAAGTGGTGTCCTCCAGGGCTAACAAAGACACAGAAGAGGAAACTGCAGAGGCTAAGGAGCCAAGAGATGGTAGAACAGGAGGCCGAGAAGCAAAGGGATAAGTTATTCAATAACACTCGACCCATGGTTCCAGCAAAACAAGTGTGGAGGCCTAAACAAATACAAGATACATCAGCTTCTACATCTATCACGGCAATACCTACACCACCAAAGGAGGACGATGCAACAGCTATCACATCGTCTGCGACACTTCTTACTTCTCCTTCACTCGGACAGATTTCAGAATCGGTGGATGCACTTGAGGCAGAGGATGGTATGTTAGATTATGAGTCGATGCCGGTTCATGAAGGTATGTATATCAATATGGTTTATTACTTGCCTGCTGAGTTTCGTGCTGTAGATGAGGAAGGGGAGGTTGCTCAGCTAGATTTTGGCCCTAAAAATGTAATATTTGAGAAGCCAAAAGACCCAGTAACACATCTGAAATTATTGTATTTCAGAGGCCATATCAATGGATCACCTCTCACTCGGATGCTTGTTGATGGTGGTGCTGTGGTAAATCTGATGCCCTATTCGGTCTTCAAGAAATTGGGTTTGCCCGATGAAGAGTTGATAAAGACGAATATGGTGCTCAATGGATTTGAAGGCAAAGACAAAACTGAAGCCAAAGGCGTGATGTATGTGGAACTTATAGTCGGAAGCAAAACTTTGGCTACTGCATTCTTTGTCGCAGAGGTGCAAGGTAACTACAATGTCATACCAGGTCGTGATTGGGTTCATGCAAACCAGTGCGTTCCATCCACTATGCACCAGTTTTTGATCCAGTGGGTTCATGATGAAGTGGAAGTCATTCATGCGGATAACTCGTCCTGTGTTGCTTTAGCCGATGCATCGGTGGATTGGCAACATCCCAATGCTACTTGCTTGACGGGACGTGACTTGTCAGTGTTTGATTTTCTCAGCGCGACCAAGAATGGTTTCGTGCCCGTTTCTTTAAAGCCGACTGAATGTAGTCGGCTCCAAGGTATGATATGTTTGAATGGATTCTAGTTCCGAGTGGTTACAAAAACGTCTTGTAAAATATCGGTCGAGTGAGAAAGATATGTATGAATCTATAGAGGAATTAGATGACATGGATAAGCTTGGACAAGGTTTTACATCGGCCGATCCATTAGAAGAGGTAGATATTGGAGATGGTTCAGTCACTCGACCGACGTTTGTAAACAAAAATTTGAAAGCCGATTGTAAAGCTAAGTTGGTCGAGCTATTGAAAGAATATGTTTGTTGCTTTGCATGGAAATATCATGAGATGCCAGGTTTAAGTCGAGAGCTAGTGGAGCATCGGTTACCTATAAAGGCTGGTTTTAGACCATATAAACAATCGGCCAGAAAGTTTAATCCAAAAACATATGATCGGATCAAGGAAGAGATTGGTCGACTCCTTAAAGCTAATTTCATTCGACCTTGCAGATATGCCGAATGGATTTCTAACATTGTCCCAGTGGAGAAAAAGGGATCCGGCAAGTTAAGGGTATGCATTGATTTCAGAGATTTGAATAGGGCTACACCCAAAGATGAGTATCCCATGCCAATAGCCGATATGCTTATTACTTCTTGACATAAAGTCATTAGTTTCCTTGATGGTAATGTGGGGTATAACCAAATTTTTATGGCCTAAGAGGACATGTTCAAAACGGCTTTCCGATGCCCTGGTTTCCTTGCTTTATTCGAATGTACGGTGATGACATTCGGATTAGAAAATGCTGGCGCCACATATCAAAGGGCTATGAATTTAATTTTTCATGATTTTCTCGGTGTCATACTTGAAGTTTATATTGATGATATTGTTGTCAAATAGGATGCTTTTGAATCTCATTTGGCCGATTTGCGTTTAGATTTTGAGAGAATGAAAAAGTATGGACTGAAGATGAATCCTTTGAAGTGTGCATTTGGCGTGTCAGCTGGCAAGTTTTTGGGTTTCATTATTCATGAAGATGGCATAGAAATTGATCCCAAAAAGGTAGAAGCTATACAGAAAGTGGAAGCGCCAACATGCAAGAGAGATATGCAAAAGTTCCTTGGCAAGGTCAATTATTTGAGAAGGTTCATATCTAATTTGTCAGGGAAAGTTGATGCATTTACTCCTATCCTTCGGTTAAAGAATGATGTTGATTTCACTTGGGGGGCAAAACAGCAAGAAGCATTTGATATGATCAAGAATTATTTGTGCACTCCTCCGGTGATGAAAACACCCAAGCATAAGGAGCCCTTTAAGCTTTACATTGCAGCAGAAGAAGGTGTTATTGGTGCTGTTTTGACTCAAGAAACCGAAGGAAAAGAGCATGCTATTACATATTTGAGCAGGCGCTTATTGGACGCCGAGACAAGGTATACATTTATTGAAAAACTATGTCTATGCTTATATTATGCTTGCACAAAATTGAGACATTATTTAGTGTCGAGTGCTTGCATAGTAGCTTGTCAAACCGATGTCATTAAGTACATGTTGCATAGGCCAATTCTTAGTGGCAGAATTGGCAAGTGGGCTTATGCTTTGATTGAGTATGATTTGGCTTATGAATCTCTAAAATCCATGAAAGGACAAATCGTTGCTAATTTTATTGTTGAGCATCGGATTAATGACGAGCATGACATTGATATAAACCTTGTCTCTTTAGTACCTTGGAGATTATATTTTGATGGTTCAGTTTGTAGCAATGGCCAAGGTGTTGGTATTGTTTATATATCTCCTCATGGTGCTGTTTTTGAGGCCTCATGCCGCTTAGAATACTTTTGCACAAATAGTCAGTCCGAATATGAAGCTTTTCTATTCGGCCTAGAGATGTTAGTTGTTGTAGGTGTTACACATATTGAGGCTTTTGGTGATTCGTTACTAGTGGTGCAGCAAATATCCAAAGTCTTTCAGTGTTTGGATGAATCACTTAATGTTTATCTTGATAAATGTCTAGATATAATCTCTACTTTGGACAGTTTTAGCATTGCTCATATATCTAGGCATGACAATTGGAAAGCAAACGAGTTGGCACAACAAGCATCTAGATATCATGTTGATCATGGCATGTTTCATATCTCTCAAAGACCGATGTCTTGTCTTGCCAATATGGGAGAGGCCGAACTTGAACCCACTGGTTCGGCCATTAACAAAAAGTCTAGTGCAGGTGACAATCCCGACTGGAGGAAGCCCATTATTGATTACTTGAGCAATCCGAGTGAAAGGGTGGACAGGGATGTTCGGCGTATGGCTTTCAAGTATACAATGGGAGATGATGGTCTTTATCGCCGAACAGTCGATGACGTTCTTCTAAAATGCTTGGATGAAGACCAAGCAAGAGTTGCTATGGGAGAGGTACATGAAGGCATTTGTGGCACTCATCAGTCGGCTCCCAAGATGAAGTGGTTATTGCGACGTGCTGGGTTTTATTGGCCAACTATGATTAATGATTGCTTCAGATATTATAAAGGGTGTGAAGCTTGTCAAAAATTTGGTGATATTCAATTGGCTCCTGCTGCTATGTTACATCCTATTATCAAGCCGTGGCATTTCAGAGGATGGGGTTTAGATTTTATTGGGCAAATTCACCCATCTTCCTCAAAGGGGCATCGGTTCGTATTGGTGGCAACCGATTATTTCACTAAATGGTCTGAAGCAGTACCTCTCAAGAACATGACACATACGGAGGTAATTCAATTCATAACTGAGCACATTATTCATAAATTCGGTATTCCTCAAATGTTAACTACAGATCAAGGTTCATCTTTCATGTCACACCAAGTCAGAGAGTTTGCCGAATCCTATAACATAAAGTTGCTCAATTCCTCTCTGTATTATGCCCAAGCTAATGGACAAGCTGAGTCTAGCAATAAAATTTTAATCAAACTCATCAAGAAGAAGATTGAGGATAATCCAAGGAGATGGCATGAGTTGTTGTCTGAAGCTTTGTGGGCACATAGAATCTCAAGGCATGGTGCTACGAAGGTGACTCCATATGAGCTAGTGTATGGTCAAGAAGTTGTTTTACCAGTGGAAGTAAATTTGAATGCCTTGAGAATAGCCAAACAGAATGATTTATCGGCAATGGATTTTTATAACTTGATGATGGACAATATTGATGAGGTTGCCAATAAACGTTTGGCTGCTTTAAAAGCCATAGAGAGAGACAATTTGAGGGTGGCAAGAGCTTACAATAAGAAAGTTAAGTTGAAGAATTTTCAAGTTGGTGATCTCGTGTGGAAAGTGATTCTGCCGATTGGTTCAAAAGATAGAAAATTCGGGAAGTGGTCTCCAAGTTGGGAAGGTCCTTTTAGGATTACAAGAATAGTTCCCGGAAACTCATATTTGGTGGAACCCATACAAGGGACATTGTTACCTCGAGCTCTCAATGGCAAGTACTTGAAGAAATACCACCCGAGTGTGTGGCAAGAAGCCTAAGTAGGCAATGGACGATATACTACTATCGCCCTTAGCAGAAACATGGCCGATACATAAATATCGTCCTAAGAAATACAAATGGCCGATGGACTGTTGACATCGTCCTTAGAACAAAAACCATGCATATTATTTTTCGGCATACAAGTTTTGCCGAAAAACAGGGGGGCATGTGTTGACACCTGATTTTGGCAAGATACATAAAGCAATGAAGATGGTCCCGAGTGAAAGGGTTTTCAGCATGAAAAGATTCACGTTGCCGAGTGGAACAACTTTGATGTCTCGGTTATCATCATTCGGCTTTATTTTAGGGACCGAAATTATATTCCGAGTGACATAATTCAATGTTCCGAGTGGTTTTTGTCCAATCATGCATTCAAGACGACCTCGGATGAAGAAGCACTCTAAAGGAATTGTCTTCGTCTCATCGAGGCAATCGATTTTTATATATAAATCGTCTCAATCCGATTTCATATGCAAAAGTTAGAGGCAATACACTGCAGACCAAAACTATATGGAAATATGGCGCGAGGTACCAGACAGTGGTCTGATAGGTTGCGCGAGTAATTCGGCCATCAGGACGGTCTTGAATCGAAAAACCTTCAACATAAAAAAGTTTCGCCTCGTCGAGCCGATCGCTTTTCATATAAAGTTTGTCTCAATCCGAGTTAGTATGCAACCTGGAGAGGCAAATCAAGATCAGGTTGTGTTTTCAGTTGGGAAGGTCGAGTGAAAAGTTTTACCATACGAGTGAAAACCTACCGATTGAATAAAAGGTCGAGTGAAAACCTACCGATCGAGTAAAAGATCGAGTGAAAACCTACCGATCGAGTACAATGTCGAGTGAAAACCAACCGATCGAGTAAAAGGTCGAGTGAAAATCTACCAATCGAGTAAAAGGTCGAGTGAAAACTTATCGATCGAATAAAAGATTGTCTTCCGATTGAAAATGTGGTCATCATCCGAGTGAAAGATTGTCTTCCGAGTAAAAATATAGTCAGCCAAGTGAAAAAATCTAAACATCCGAGTGAAAAAGTCCAGTCGGACCATTCGAGTGAAAGACTCTAATATCCGAGTGGATAAGTTTGAATCCGAGTGAAACTGAACATGTGCCTAAAAGTTTATCAAGATGATCTCGGATGGAGAAGTGTTCAATACGGAAGTTGTGCGTATCGTAAAAACGGTTAAATTTGGTTTTGGAGTCATCATCATCAGAGATAGTATATGGCATGCAAATTCACTACGAGACTCGGATAATCCAGTCTGCTGCAAGAACGAATCCGACGGGAAGGTAAAGATGACCTCAAAAGGTATTTAGGATGGCCTTATTTGAAAAAGTGATCAACATGAGAATTGTTCGTATCGTCGAGGTGCACGATTTTGATATTTGGGCCGTCTTGATCAGAAATCGTATGCAAGCTCGGCGGCCCGCGCAAGAAGCAGGACAGAAGTTTGGACCAGATCCGGGCTGAATCCGAGTTGGAGTAAAACTAGGACTCTAGAACGTGAATTGATGTAATTTTTCTTGTAAGGAAAGCCTAGATGAATCATTTACTTGTACGGGAAGTCCAGCCGCCTCTTATATATGTTGGGGGTGACAGCCGATTGAACAACACACAATCGAACAAACGCATCTACTACTTTTTCGTGTTCATCTATCCCCTACCCTTGTATCTTCTTCCTCGTTCTTCGTTCGTTCTTCTTCATTGCAGGGCGGCGAACCTCGAGGCCCTAGGGGAGATCAGGTCGACCTAGGGCAGCCCATAGCCGCCGCGAGCCCTGACGGGGTCCCTCCCGGGCAAGCGGGGTTTCGGGTCCTGAAAAGCGCTCATCGACTGTCTTGCGTATCGCGCTGTCGGTGGGGCCTCCTTCGACGTGAGCTGCGGTGCATCACCCCCGGCGTCGAGGATACACGTGACGTGTTCGTGTGTCAACAGTCACCTCCATAAACGAGAAACATATCCTTTATCCTTTTCAGGTACTTCATGATGTTCTTGACTGCTGTCCAGTGATCCACTCCTGGATTACTTTGGTACCTCCCTGCTTAGCTTATAGCAAGACACACATCAGGTGTGATAGACAGCATTGCATACATGATAGATCCTATGGCTGAAGCATAGGGAATGACTTTCATTTTCTCTCTATCTTTTGCAGTGGTCGGGCATTGAGTATTACTCAACTTCACACCTTGTAACACAGGCAAGAACCCTTTCTTTGACTCATCCATTTTGAACTTCTTCAAAACTTTATCAACGTATGTGCTTTGTGAAAGTCCAATTAAGCGTCTTGATCTATCTCTATAGATCTTGATGCCCAATATATAAGCAGCTTCACCGAGGTCTTTCATTGAAAAAATATTATTCAAGTATCCTTTTATGCCATCCAGAAATTCTACATCATTTCCAATCAACAATATGTTATCCACATATAATATCAGAAATGCTACAGAGCTCCCACTCACTTTCTTATAAATACAAGCTTCTCCAAAAGTCTGTATAAAACCATATGCTTTGATCACCTCATCAAAGCGTATATTCCAACTCCGAGATGCTTGCACCAGTCCATAGATGGATCGCTGGAGCTTGCACACTTTGTTAGCACCTTTAGGATTGACAAAACCTTCTGGTTGCATCATATACAACTCTTCTTTGAGACATCAATTAAAGAATGCAGTTTTGACATCCATTTGCCAGATTTCATAATCATAAAATGCGGCAATTGCTAACATGATTCGGACAGACTTAAGCATCGGTACGGGTGAGAAAGTCTCATCGTAGTCAACTGATACGTCTCCAACGTATCTATAATTTTTTATTGTTCCATGCTATTATTTATGAAGTCTTAGATGTTTAATGGGCTTTATCATTCACTTTTATATCATTTTTGGGACTAACCTACTAACCCAAAGGCCCAATCCAGATTGTTGTTTTTTGCCTATTTCAGGGTTTTGCAGAAAAGGAATATCAAACGGAGTCCAAACGGAATGAAACCTTTGCAGGAGATATTTTTGGAGGAAATCACGTGAGATAAACTTCGGAGCCAAGCCAGAGGACAGGGGGCCCACCCTCAAGGGTGGGGGGCGCGCCCCCTGCCTCGAGGGCAGGCCCCGTGGCCCCTGGTGCCCCTCTTCCTCCTATATATGCCTACGTACCCCAGAAACTCCGTACGCAGAGAGAAAAACCCTAATTCCACCGCCGTGGCTGCTGTTCCCGTGGAGATCCCATCTTGGAGCCTGTTCCGGGAAGGGGATCCATCACGGAGGCCTTCTTCATCATCATCATCGCCCTCACCGTGAGTTGTGAGTAGCTTACCACAGACCTTCGGGTCCATAGCTAGTATCTAGATGGCTTCTTCTCTCTCTCCGGATCTCAATACAAAGTTCTCCTCGGTCTTCGAGGAGATCTATTCGATGTAATCTCTTTTTGCGGTGTGTTTGTCGAGTTCCGATGAATTGTGAGTTTATGATCAAGGTTATCTATGAAAGATATTTGGTTCTTCTCTGAACTTTTTATGTGTGCTCATAATATCCTTGTAAGTCTCTTCTAATTATTGGTTTGGTTTGGCCTACTAGATCTATAGTTTTTGGGAGAAGTGCTTGGCTTTGGGTTCAATCTTGCGGTGTCCTTTCCCAGTGACAGTAGGGGCAGCAATGCACGTATTGTATTGTTGCCATCGAGGATAAAAAGATGGGGTTTTCATCATATTGCTTGAGTTTATCCCTCTACATCATGTCATCTTGCTTAAGGCGTTACTCTGTTCGTATGAACTCAATACACTAGATGCATGCTGGATAGCAGTCGATGTGTGGAGTAATAGTAGTAGATGCAGGCAGGAATCGGTCTACTTGTCTCAGACGTGATGCCTATATACAATGATCATGCCTAGATAGTCTCATAATTATTCGCTTTTCTATCAATTGCTCGATAGTAATTTGTTTACCCGCCGTAGAATATCGCTATCATGAGAGAAGCCACTAGAGAAAACTATGGCCCCCGGGTCTATCTTTATCATATTACTTTTCCGTTGTTTATTTTCTATTTTATTAGATCAAAAATACCAAAAATATTATCTTATCATCTCTATCAGATCTTACTCTCGTAAGTGACCGTAAAGGGATTGACAACCCCTTATCGCGTTGGCTGCGAAGTTCTTATTTGTTTGTGCAGGTGCGAGGGACTGGCGCGTGGTCTCCTACTGGATTGATACCTTGGTTCTCAAAACCGAGGGAAATACTTACGCTACTGTGCTGCATCTCCCTTTCCTCTCTGAGGGAATACAACGCAAGCTCAAGAGGTAGCATCAACTCCTTGAACTTGTCGAAAACCATTCGCAACAAGTCGAGCTTTGTAGACGGTAACATTACCATCGGCGTCAGTCTTTCTCTTAAAGATCCAATTATTTTCAATGGCTTGCCGATCATCGGGCAAGTCAACCAAAGTCCACACTTTGTTCTCATACATGGATCCCATCTCAGATTTCATGGCCTCAAGCCATTTTGCGGAATCTAGGCTCATCATCGCTTCCTCATAGTTCGTAAGTTCATCATGGTCTAGTAACATGACTTCCAGAACTGGGTTACCATACCACTCTGGCGCGGAACATACTCTGGTTGACCTATGAGGTTCAGTAGTAACTTGATCTGAAGTTTCATGATCATCATCATTAGCTTCCTCACTGATCGGTGTAGGTGAAAGGATCGATATGGTTGACTAAAGGGGGTGAATAGGCAACTAACCATTTTTAGCTTTTCTTAACCACTTTAAATTAAGCGTCAAAGTAAGTTGTCTAGATATGCTACTAAGATGACAACTAATTGGAAGTAAAGATAACAACCTCACAAGCAAGCTATATAAGATAAACAAGTAAAGGAAAGAAATAACCACAAGTGGAACCGGTGAAGACGAGGATGTGTTGCCGAAGTTCCTTCCCTTTGAGGGGAAGTACGTCTCTGTTGGAGCGGTGTGGAGGCACAATGCTCCCCAAGAAGCCACTAGGGCCACCGTATTCTCCTCACGCCCTCACACAATGCAAGGTGCCGTGATTCCACTAGTGGTGCCCTTGAAGGCGGCAACCGAACCTTTACAAACAAGGTTGGGGCTATCTCCACAACCGAATTGGAGGCTCCCAACGACACCACGAAGCTTCACCACAATGGAATATGGCTTCGAGGTGACCTCAACCGTCTAGGGTGCTCAAACACCCAAGAGTAACAAGATCCGCTAGGGATTAGTGGGGGGAATCAAATATCTCTTGGTGGAAGTGTAGATCGATGCCTTCTCAAGCAACCCCGAGCAAATCAACAAGTTTGATTGGCTAGGGAGAGAGATCGGGCGAAAAGGGAGCTTGGAGTAACAATGGAGTATTTGGGGGAAGAGGTGAGTCAACAAGGAGGAAGAAGATGCCTTTATATAGTGGGGGAACAATCCAACCGTTACCCCCCCCCCCCACTCAGCCCCGCAGAGAGCGGTACTACCGCTTGAGTGAGCGGTACTACCGTTTCCCTTCAGCGGTACTGCCGTGCTAGGGGGGCTGGGACCCAGAGCGGTACTACCGTGGTCGCAGGGCGGTACTATCGCTGGGGAGTGGTACTACCGCCACTACAACCGCTCCTAGTGCCGCAAAACCCGACACGAGAAAAAGCGCTCTCGAGTCGAGGCGGTAGTAACACGGAGCAGCAGTGGCACTGCCGCAGAGTGCAACAAGCGGTACTACCGCTTAGTGGAGCGGTACTACCGCTTAAGGCACTCAGGCGGTACTACCGCTGAGGCCTGAGGTACTACTGCTGGGGCCAGGAAACCCAGAGAAGGGGGGAATGTAGTACTCCATTGAGGCGGGAAGGTATGGTGGGTGCGATAAGGAAGTGTACGTGTTGATTCCACACAAACCTTACCAAAGAGGATCCCCTCTTAATAGTACGGCTTTCCTATTACCCAGATCCACCGAAAAATAAGCAAAAGGAAACACCGTCTTCCATAGATTCCGAGTGGCATATAATCGTCTTATGCCTAGGTGAGATATATCTGAAAGAGCTTAGAACACATGATTAGTCCGCAAAAGCATTGTCATCAATCACCAAAACACCATCGGGCTAAATATGCCCTTACAATCTCCCCCTTTTTGGTGGATTGATGACAATACGGGATTTGCACAAAAAGGAATAATGACATAGAGTAAGTGCAAAAACCCACACGCCTAAAATATAGACGGGCTCCCCCTAGATGTGTGCTATCTAGATAAGCGCTTTGGACTGCACGGCACACATACTAGGATCAACACTCCCCCTATATTTTGGAGACCAACAACCTAAGCATGATATATGAGAACATAGTAAATAACAAGATAAGCATGCACGCATAGAGTACTAAGGTACATAAATTAGATAAAGTAAGGTAGCATAGGTAGCATATGTATCACACCATATGACTGGAACTTAGGTCTCACGAAAACCAACCAAAGCAAAAGACGAGAAAGCACAAACGACAGGAACACAAAGGCAATGACACAAATCCCTAAACTCTCTCCCCCTTTGGCATCGAGACACCAAAAGGGCAGAGAGCTAAGCTACGGCTCCAGGTGAGAGCAGGTGAAGGTCTCGAACATCAAAACCCAGCGGGTTCATTTGCATCGTCGTCGTCGACCTGAAACTGCTCGGCGTCAGAATCTGTCCACGGGCAGTGCTACTGGATCCACTCTTCCTCCTCGGTTACCTGTTCCTCAGAGCCACTGACCACAGTCGCACCCAACTGACGCATGAACTCCTTGTGACGTCCCCTGGCCTTCTTCTTTGCCACATGAGTCATGTACTGACCATGAGACTCCATGCAAAACAGCTTCTTCATCTTCAGCTTGAGCTTCTTTGCCCACGAGGGCTCTGCACCAGATGGCTCATAGTCATCATCATCATCCGCCTCAGCCTCAGCCTCCTCAGTCTCCATAGCAGCAGCAGAGGATGAACCACCAGATTTGGGAGCCTAAGTGCCCCAGTTGTCCTTCCTCCTCAGACGCTTGATCTCATGAGACACCAACTCTCCAGTTTCAAGCAAAACATTGGGATAGACATGATCCCAAGCCTTCTCAATAAGTAGCATGATGAATGGTCCATAGATCAGGCACTTGCGTTCAGAGATGGTAGACAGGAGCTCAGACCACGTCACATGAGAAATATCCAGGGACTCGCCAGTGTTCTTCTCTAGCTGATGTTGGCAAAAGAGAAGCATGTCCACAAGATAGGAGTGAACCATATCATGATTCCCAACTCTAGGGAAGAGATTCTCACGGAAGATGCGGTGAAGGATATCCAGATAGGCAGACAACTCATATGTTACCTTCTTAGTTTCAGGGTGGACCTTCACAGTGCAGTAGGGCCAGAGAGCTTGCTTGTGAGTGGAGGTAGTGTTCTGATGAGGACGAAAGCCAACCGGAGTCTCAATCCCCTGGTCTTCCACCCCAAGTAACTCCATGAAAGCCTTCCACTTGACAGAAAGCAATTTGCCATTGGTCATCCATGTCAGAGTTCTGTCCTCATCCGTCCCTAGATGGACAGTGGCATAGAATTGAGCCACAAGATCTGCATCAAAATCCTTGTTGAACTGAATGATCTGGAGAATGTTAAGCTGCGAGCACATCTGAAGAGCATCGCCAAAATACTCAGGACCCTTCTCCAGGTACTCCTTGTCGATGGAGCGAACACTGACAAAGAGATTATTTTTCGCCTTGATCACATCAAAGTAGATGGCAAACTGAAAGCGGTTCCAGAACGGACGATTGACCAAATTGGGTTCTTGATCGACTTCATAGGGATTGCGGCGACGCCTTGCCCAGAACTCCTTGCCACTCATTTGGGTCACAGTTTTGCCCTTTGGATTCGCCATGGACTTCTTCTTCTGTTGAGGTGGAGGTGGAGCACTAGAGGAACCTCCTGCAGACTCAGATGTGCGGTAGCGCTTCGAGGTTGCACGATTGGGGTTGATACGGCGAGCTTGATGCTTAGGATGTTCATCACCTGGAACCAAACACAAACACAAGCAAACCAACCAGAAAGAACGAGCATAAGCCAACGAACACAACAAAAGAAGATCAGAGAAAGGGAAGAACATGGTTGAACTGGGCAGGCAGCGGTAGTATCGCGACCTGTAAGCGGTAGTACCGCTCCAAGGAGCGGTAGTACCGCTCGTGGCAGGGGAACAACAGTTCCCTACTACCGTGGTCAGATCCGGCACTACCGGCCTGTCAAATTCAAAAATATTCCTACCATACTCTAATCTAGACAGTCTAGTTGCCTTCTCCAACCTACTCAAGCCTAGATTTTGCCAAAAATATAGAGATGCAACCACTATTGCCCCTAAAACACAAGATCTGAAAAAGAGACAAGAGGAGAAAAGGAACGGTGGCAATACCAGCATCCATGGCAAGAGGACTAGGTGGGGATCGACTCCACCGAAGAAAATGGAGAGGAACGCCCCGGAGGTGGAGATCCGCCGGAGCCCTCCCGCGGCGACGAAGTGCTGGAGAGAGGACGAGGAACAAAGGGGCGAGGGAATGGGTATGGGGGAGAGAAACCTCCCCCTGCCCCGATATAACCCCCTCGTACCGCCCCGCAGCGGTAGTACCGCGCTGGAGGGCGGTAGTACCGCTTATAAGCGATAGTACCGCGCACCACCAGCGGTAGTACCGCCCAGCATGCCACGACAACTAAACTTCAAGGCTTAGCTCAAGAAAGAGAACACCAAAGCAAGGAAGACCAAGACAAAACAAACACACACCAGCAAGAGACAAGAAACCCCTCTTCAAGAGAGGGCGGTGGCCGAAGCCACCTATGTTTGAGTCAAGAGGTATGGCACCGCGAAGATTTTAACCTTGGGCCCATGACCAAAACTCGTCCTTGAAGCACAAGTACCATCAAAGATGCTTAATGTGAAAGACTTGATCAATTTATGCATAATGGGGGGAGAGAGAGTTCATTGAGAGAACAACACTCCCCCTATGTCCATGCCTACAACTAGATTAGACAATATGAAGAGTATGGTGGGGTGTGCACGTGCTCAAGCCACATTGCTCAAATCAATGATATTTAGCTCATGCCTTAACTCGCGAAATCTTGCTTCATCCAAAGGCTTTGTGAAGATATCTGCAAGGTTATCATGAGTGTTGACATAGTGAAGCTCGATCTCTCCTTGTCGTATATGATCCCGGATGAAGTGATACCGAATCTCTATATGCTTCGTCTTGAAGTGTTGCACCGGGTTGAGAGAAATCTTGATGGCACTTTCATTGTCACACCAAAGAGGCACTTTGTCACAAGTGACACCGTAATCCTTTAAAGTTTGCCTCATCCATAGGAGTTGAGCACAACAACTGCCAGCTGCCACATACTCTGCTTCGGTGGACGAGAGAGACACACAACTTTGCTTTTTGGACGACCAACTTACCAAAGAGCAACCAAGAAATTGGCACCCTCCGGAAGTGGACTTCCTATCCACTTTGTCTCCCGCCCAGTCCGAATCAGAGAAACCTACAAGGTTGAAGTTTGCTCCTCTAGGGTACCATAAGCCAAAGTTTGGGGTATGAGCTAAATATCGAAAGATTCGCTTGACTGCCACAAAGTGACTTTCCTTCGGTGAGGCTTGAAACCGTGCACAGATTCCCATACTCAACATAATATCTGGTCTAGATGCACAAAGGTAAAGCAAGGATCCGATCATAGAGCAATATACCTTTTGATCCACCGCTTTACCATTGGGATCAATGTCAAGTTGGCACTTGGTTGGCATTGGAGTAGTAGTCGGCTTGACATCACTTAGATTGAACCTCTTGAGCATGTCTTGAGTATACTTGGATTGTTTGATAAAGATCCCTTCTCTTCTTTGCTTGATCTCAAACCCAAGGAAGTACTTCAACTCTCCCATCATAGACATCTCAAAATGTGTTGTCATGAGTGCGGCGAACTCATCATTGAAAGCTTTGTTAGGAAAACCAAAGATAATATCATCAACATATAGTTGGCAGACAAACAACTCCCCTTTGACCTTCTTAGTAAAAAGAGTGGGGTCGATTTTCCCAATTTCAGACCCACGGTCTTGTAACAACTCGGTAAGATGCTCATATCACGCACGTGGGGCTTGTTTAAGGCCATATAGTGCCTTATCGAGTTGGTACACGTGATCGGGGAACTTGGGATCCTCAAACCCCGGGGGTTGTTTAACATACACCAACTCATTAATAGGACCATTAAGAAATGCACTTTTCACATCCATTTGTTGCAACTTAAAGTTATGATGAGAAGCATAGGCAAGCAACAAACGAATAGATTCAAGGCGAGCAACGGGGGCAAAGGTTTCACCATAGTCGATACCCTCGACTTGGGAGTAGCCTTGAGCCACCAGACGCGCCTTGTTGCGGATGATGATGCCATGAGCATCTTGCTTGTTCTTAAAGATCCACTTGGTTCCAATGACATTATGGTTCTCCTTTGGCCTCGGCACCAGATGCCACACTTTGTTGCGCTCGAAGTTATGGAGTTCTTCATGCATGGCATTAAGCCAATCAGGGTCTTCGAGCGCCTCATAGACCTTCTGAGGTTCAACACAGGAGACAAAAGCTTGATGAGCACAATAGTTTGCTAATTGTCTACGAGTGCTTACCCCCCTTTTGATGCTTCCAAGAATATTATTCATGTGATGTTCTCTGGAAGCAAGCCTGGAGGCAACTTTTGCAGCACGACGCTCCAATTGCTCCTCAAGAGATAATTGAGGAGCACTGAGTTGATCATCTTGAGCGACGTCAGGAGATAGATCTTGATCTTGAGCTTCCTCTTGATCTTGATCTTGCTCAGAGGGTAGAACTTGGCCTTGTGTATCATTTGGTGGCTCTGCACCATCTTGTGATTGATCTTGCAATTGGCCTTGTTCGTTCGGTTGAGGGCCTTCACTTTGTTCTTCGGAAGCGTGTGGGTCTTGGGTTGGTGATGGTTCCACTTGAGTGGAACATTGTCCTTCTCCTTCGGCCACAAGGGGTTCCTCAATGGGTAGGATATATCCAACACCCATTCTTCTTATGGCTTGAGGAGGAATTTCATCACCTACATCACAAGTACCACTTTGCTCCACTTGGGAGCCGTTATTTTCATAAAACTCTGCGTTACTCGTTTCCTCAATGAGTCAATTGGACTTGTTGAGGACACGGTAAGCATGAGCGTTTGTAGCATAACCAACAAATATGCCCTCATGAGCTCTAGATTCAAATTTAGACAAACGAACACCTTTCTTGAGGATGAAACACTTACACCCGAACACCCGGAAGTACTTGAGGTTGGGCTTGTTACCGGTAAGTATCTCATATGGAGTTTTGTTCAAGCCTTTGCGGAGATAGAGCCGATTGGATGCATGACAAGCGGTGTTGATGGCTTCGGCCCAAAAGTTGTATGGAGATTTGAATTCCGCCATCATGGTCCTTACCGCGTCCATCAGAGTCCGGTTCTTTCTCTCAGCTACACCGTTTTGTTGAGGGGTATAGGGTGCTGCATATTGATGTTTGATCCCCTCATCACTAAGAAACTCATCCAAGGTGTAGTTCTTGAACTCGGTGCCGTTGTCACTTCGGATCATCAAAATATTTGCTTCATGTTGTCGTTGAGCTTCATTTGTAAAGTTGATGACGGTCTGTTGAGTCTCACTCTTCTTCTTGAAGAAGTATACCCAAGTGTACCTTGAATAATCATCCACAATCACCAAGCAATACTTTCTACCCCCAAGACTATAAAAAGATGGAGGCCCGAAGAGATCCATGTGAAGGAGCTCTAGGGGTCTTTTTGAGTAGATGATAGTCGTGGGAGGGTGAGCCGTCTCATGTAACTTTCCTTCAATGCAAGCCCTGCAAGCACGATCTTTGGCAAAGCTAACATTTGTTAGTCCACGGACATGGTCCCCCTTGAGAAGACTTTGCAAAGATCTCATATTGACATGGGCTAACCGGCGATGCCAAAGCCATCCCACATCAACTTTAGCCATTAGACATGTCACGGTCTTAGTGGGTTGCTTCGAGAAGTTAACCACATAAAGACCGTTCTCGACATGTCCAACATAGGCTACTTTAAGAGTCTTGCTCCACAAGAGGGCCATGGTATCAATATCAAAGAATGTAGCAAAGCCCATGAGTGCAAGTTGGCGAACAGAAAGTAAATTGTATGCAAGGGACTCAACAAGCATGACTTTCTCGATCGTGAGATCATGAGAGACAACAACCTTGCCAAGCCCCAATACCTTAGAAGATGAAGCATCACCCCATTCGACATTAGTGGCCATAGATGAGCCTAGATGCACGTCCACCACCAAGTCTTTGCTTCTGGTTATATGATTTGTGTCTCCACTATCGAGCAACCATGATCCCCCACCGGAAGCAAACCCCTACAAGAGATCAATGCTTGGATTTAGGTACCCATTTGGTAATGGGTCCTTTGAGGTTAGTAACAAGGGTCTTAGGAACCCAAATAGACCATTCAATGTACTCATAGGAAGAACCAACAAATTTAGCGAATACATGACCATCACTAGCACGACATAAAACATATGAAGGATTAAAGTCGCCGACCATGTTTGATGGTATTGTGGGGTTTTTCTTGACACCACCACCCTTCACATCGTTCTTCTTCTTAGAGTCGCCCTCTCCCTCTTTCACAAAGGTTTGTCGGAGAGGGGGAGGTAGCTTGGTCTTGTCATTCTTCTTCTTCTTGGGCTTAGGAGCAAACCCAATTCCTTCCTTTGCCACAACCTCCTTTTGATTGCTCAAAAGGTTGTTGAGGTTCTTCTCACCTTGTATGCATGTCACAAGGCCTTTCTCAAGTTGCTTCTTCAACTTGGCATTTTCTTCAACAAGATGCACATGCTCGCAACATAGGTTAGTAGAATTTGCATTATCAATCAACACCATGCGAGGAAATATGGCCTTTTCCTTGGTTAGCGAAACTTGGAGTTGATCATGAGACTCCTTGAGAGAAGCATGGATACCTTTCAAGGCCTTGTGAGCCTTGTCAAGTGAAACAAACTCCTCCTTGAGTCTATCGTGGTCAACCCCAAGTTTTGCCTTCTCGGAGTTAAGCATACGAGAGACAACTAAAGCATGATCGAGATCTTTCTTTAATTTAGCATGATCATCATTGTGTGACTCCTCAAGAGACAAACAAAGACCATGCTCTTCCTCTAGAGCATTAGAGAGATCCAATATTTCATTGGCATAGTCTCGACTATGACCTTCCATTTTAGCAATGGTCTCCTCGTGATCCTCGATCATGTCATTGGCCTCACCGAGTTGTTCCAAGAGAGCAACAAAATGCTTCTTGGGTTTGCCCTTGAGTTTGCTCATAAACAACTCAAACTCATTCTCTTCCTCCTTGGCTCCCTCACTCACATCAATACAATCCGTTAATGAAGGATTAGAGATGATGGTAGTGTTGATGTTTGGAGTTACCTTGTTGGTGGCCTTAGCCATGAGACACTTGGCGGTGATGTTCTCATTTGGAGAGTCGAAGAGAGATGTGCGTGGAGTAGTAGCAATAGCAATTGTGGCCATGGTGACCATCTCATCATCTTCATCATTATCATCATCCTTAACATATTCTTCTTGGGCCACCAACCCTTTGGGAGGAGTCTTCTTGTTGAAGTTGTTCTTGTTGGGATAAGACTTGGCCTTGTCCTTCCGGATAAGCTTGCCTCCAAAGTCTTCTCTTTTCTCATATGGGCAATCCGCAACGAAGTGGCTTACATTTCCACAGTTGAAGCATGTCCTTACTCGTTGCTTGCCCTTGTTTCCACTTGAGTTGTTCTTGTTGAAGTTGGGCCTCATGTTCTTCTTGTTGCCCCAAAATTGCCATGAAGCAAGAGCCATGTGCTCATGATAGGCATATTTGGTGTCCTTGGGGCAACTCTCATCATCATCCTCCTCCTCCTCTTCTTCCACACAAGCCTTGGCCTTCAAGGCAAGGTTAGGCTTCTTTGATCGTTGAGCTCTTAAAACCGCATTGTCGGCGGTCTTGTCCAAGATCCTCATGGCAACGAACTCATCCAACACTTCATTTGAAGACAAGTGGTGGAAGTCCGGTCTTTGACGGATGACAGAGGACATGGCCTTATGGTAGGGCATCATGGCCTTGAGAAACTTGCGCTTGATCCAATTGTCATCCGTGTCCTTACTCCCATGATCTCTAAGAGAGACCGCAAGAGTGGTTAGTCTCCGATAAAGTTCACGTGGATCTTCTTCTTCGATCATAGCAAACCCATCGGCTTCATCTTGCACAACTTCATAGTTTGAGCGTTGAATGCTAGCGCTCCCCTTGTACATAGTGCCAACATGCTCCCAAGCTTCCTTGGCCACAGTGAAGGGTCGAAGATGTGCAATGTCTTCGGGAGGGATAGCATCTTGAAGTATGCAAAGAACGGACTCGTTGAATTGATGATCCACAGTTTCTCTCGGATTCATGTTGTCGGGATCACGTGGATAAAAACCTTGCTCAATGATTCTCCAAAGATTAGTAGAGCAATGACTTAAATGACGTTTGAAGCGAAACATCCAAGTAGCAAAATCTGAATTTTTTATAAACTTAGGAGGGGGCCCAACGGAATTTAAATGCGGTGTGGGAACGGGTCCTCCATAGTGAGTAGGAGGAGCGGAGTGGGCAAAGATCCCACTCCCATTCTTAGTAACTGGGGCTTGTTCACTACTAGCTTCTCCCTTGTCGGGAGTAGCCTCCGACACATTGGTAGCGGGATGAACCACTTCCAACGGTGTGGTGGATAATTTAAGCCCCTCAAGCAAATATTTAAACATGCCTTTGACCTCGGTCGCTAGTGATTCTTTCAATGTGGTCATAGCCACATTGAACTCCTCACGAGAGACCGAGGCTCCCCCATCGGACGTAGGTAAGGAAGGAGTTCCACCGGAATGTCCCTCCGTCTCGACTACGTTGTCACCCATACTCTTTGGATGGTAAAGTCCTTAAAAAGAGACGAGGCTCCGATACAAATTGAAAGGATCGATATGGTTGACTAGAGGGGCGGGGGGTGAATAGGCGACTAACAATTTTTAGCTTTTCTTAACCACTTTAAATTAAGCGTCAAAGTAAGTTGTCTAGATATGCTACTAAGATGACAACTAATTGGAAGTAAAGATAACAACCTCACAAGCAAGCTATATAAGATAAACAAGTAAAGCTTGCACAAGTAAAGTAAAGAAATAACCACAAGTGGAACCGGTGAAGACGAGGATGTGTTGCCAAAGTTCCTTCCCTTTGAGGGGAAGTACGTCTCCGTTGGAGCGGTGTGGAGGCACAATGCTCCCCAACAAGCCACTAGGGCCACCGTATTCTCCTCACGCCCTCACACAATACAAGGTGCCGTGATTCCACTTGTGGTGCCCTTGAAGGCGGCAACCGAACCTTTACGAACAAGGTTGGGGCTATCTCCACAACCGAATTGGAGGCTCCCAACGACACCACGAAGCTTCACCACAATGGAATATGGCTTCGAGGTGACCTCAACCGTCTAGGGTGCTCAAACACCCAAGAGTAACAAGATCCGCTAGGGATTAGTGGGGGTAATCAAATATCTCTTGGTGGAAGTGTAGATCGATGCCTTCTCAAGCAATCCCGAGCAAATCAACAAGTTTGATTGGCTAGGGAGAGAGATCGGGCGAAAATGGAGCTTGGAGCAACAATGGAGTATTTGGGGGAAGAGGTGAGTCAACAAGGAGGACGAAGATGCCTTTATATAGTGGGGGGAACAATCCAATCGTTACCCCCCCACTCAGCCCCGCAGAGGGCGGCACTACCGCTTGAGTGAGCGGTACTACCATTTCCCTTCAGCGGTACTGCCGTGCAAGGGGGGCTGGGACCCAGAGCGGTACTACCTGAAGGAAATATGCCCTAGAGGCTATAATAAAGATGTTATTTATATTTCCTTATATCATGATAAATGTCTTTTATTCATGCTAGAATTGTATTAACCGGAAACTTAGTACATGTGTGGATACATAGACAAAACAGTATGTCCCTAGTATGCCTCTACTAGACTAGCTCATTGATCAAAGATGGTTATGTTTCCTAGCCATAGACATGAGTTGTCATTTGATCAACGGGATCACATCATTAGGAGAATGATGTGATGGACAAGACCCATCCGTTAGCATAGCACTATGATCGTTTAGTTTTACTGCTATTGCTTTCTTCATGACTTATACATGTTCCTATGACTATGAGATTATACAACTCCCGAATACCGTAGGAACACCTTGTGTGCTATCAAACGTCACAACGTAACTGGGTGATCATAAAGATGCTCTACAGGTGTCTCCAAAAGTATTCGTGGTGTTGGCATAGATCAAGATTAGGATTTGTCACTCCGAGTGTCGAGAGGTATCTCTAGGCCCTCTCGGTAACACACGTCACAATAAGCCTTGCAAGCAAAAGACTAATGAGTTAGTCACGAGATGATGTGTTACGGAACGAGTAAAGAGACTTGCCGGTAACGAGATTGAACTAGGTATAGAGATACCGACGATCGAATCTCGGGCAAGTAACATACCGATGACAAAAGGAACAACGTATGTTGTTATGCGGTTTTGACCGATAAAAGATCTTCGTAGAATATGTAGGAGCCAATATGAACATCCAGGTTCTGCTATTGGTTATTGACCGGAGATGAGTCTCGGTCATGTCTACATAGTTCTCGAACCCGTAGGGTCCGCACGCTTAACGTTTGATGATGATCGGTATTATGAGTTTATGAGTTTTGATGTACCGAAGGTAGTTCGGAGTCCCGGATGAGATCACGGACATGACGAGGAGTCTCAGAATGTCCGAGACATAAAGATTGATATATTGGACGACTATATTCGGACACCGGAAGTGTTCCGGAAAAGTTTCGGATTTAATGGGATTGCCGGAGGGGGTTGCCGGAACCCCCTACGAGGGGGGATGGTCCATAGTGGGCCTTAAGGGAAAGAGAGAGGCAGCCCATAGGGCTGGCCGGCGCCCCACCTAGGGTTTCTAGTTGGACTAGGATTGGGGGGGGCGCCACCTCTCCCTCTATTCCTTTCCCTCTCTTCCTTCTTTGGTGATTCCTACTAGGAATAGGATTGCAATCCTATTCCTAGTAGGATTGCTCCTCTAGCCGCACCAAACAAGGGCCGGCCGGCCTCCCCCCTTGCTCCTTTATATACGGGGGCAGGGGGGCACCCAAAGACACACAAGTTGAATTGTTTTAGCCGTGTGCGGTGCCCCCCTCCACAGAAACACACCTCGGTCATACCGTCGCGGTGCTTAGGCGAAGCCCTGCGCCGGTGAATACATCATATCCGTCACCACGCCGTCGTGCTGACGAAACTCTCCCGTGAAGCTCAACTGGATCAAGAGCTCGTGGGACGTCATCAAGCTGAACGTGTGTTGAACGCGGAGGTGCCGTACGTTCGGTGCTTGATCGGTTGGATCGCGAAGAAGTTCGACAACATCAACCGCGTCACTTGACGCTTCCGCTCCCGGTCTACGAGGGTACGTAGACACACTCTTCCCTCTCGTTGCTATGCATCTAGTAGATAGATCTTGCGTGATCATAGGAAAATTTTAAAATACTACGTTCACCAACAGTGGTATCATGAGCCAGGTCTATGCGTAGATGATATGCACGAGTAGAACACAATGAGTTGTGGACGATACTAGTCATACTGCTTACCAGCATGTCATAATTTGCTTCGGCGGTATTGTGAGATGAAGCGGCCCGGACCGACATTACGCATACACTTACGCGAGACTGGTTTCACCGTTACGAGCACTCGTTGCTTAAAGGTGACTGGCGGGTGTCTGTCTCTCTCACTTTAGCTGAATCAAGTGTGGCTACGCCCGGTCCTTGTGAAGGTTAAAACAACACATACTTGACGAAACATCGTTGTGGTTTTGTATGCGTAGGTAAGAACGGTTCTTGCTAAAGCCCGTAGCAGCCACGTAAAACTTGCAAACAACAAAGTAGAGGACGTCTAACTTGTTTTTGCAGGGCATGTTGTGATGTGATATGGTCAAGACATGATGAGTTATACGGTTTTGTATGAGATGATTATGTTTTGTAATGTTATCGGCAACTGGCAGGAGCCATATGGTTGTCGCTTTATTGTATGAAATGCAATCGCCATGTAATTGCTTTACTTTATCACTAAGCGGTAGCGATAGTCGTAGAAGCAATAATTGGCGAGACGACAAACGATGCTACGATGGAGATCAAGGTGTCGCGCCGGTGACGAAGGTGATCATGAAGGTGCTTTGGAGATGAAGATCAAAAGCACAAGATGATGATGGCCATATCATGTCACATATTTTGATTGCATGTGATGTTTATCTTATTATGCTTCTTATTTTGCTTAGAACGACGGTAGCATTATAAGATGATCCCTTACTAAATTTCAAGGTATAAGTGTTCTCCCTGAGTATGCACCGTTGCGAAAGTTCGTCGTGCCGAGACACCACGTGATGATCGGGTGTGATAAGCTCTACGTTCAAATACAACGGGTGTAAGCCAGTTTTGCACACGCAGAATACTCGGGTTAAACTTGATGAGCCTAGCATATGCAGATATGGCCTCGGAACACTGGAGACTGAAAGGTCGAGCGTGAATCATATAGTAGATATGATCAACATAAGATGTTCACCATTGAAACTACTCCATCTCACGTGATGATCGGACATGGTTTAGTTGATTTGGATCACGTGATCATTTATATGACCGGAGGGATGTCTATCTAAGTGGGAGTTCTTTTATTAATATGATTAAATTGAACTTTAACTTATCATGAACTTAGTCCTGATACTTTTTGCATATCTATGTTGTTGTAGATCAATGGCCCGTGCTACCGTTCCTTTGAATTTTAATGCATTCCTAGAGAAAGCTAAGTTGAAAGATGATGGTAGCAATTACACGGACTGGGTCCGTAACCTGAGGATTATCCTCATTGCTGCACAGAAGAATTATGTCCTTGAAGCACCGCTAGGTGACAAGCCCCCTCCTGCTAATGTGGACGCTTTGAACGTCTGGCAATCGCGGTCTGATGACTGCATGATAGTTCAATGTGCCATGCTTTACGGCTTAGAACCGGGACTTCAACGACGTTTTGAACGTCATGGACCATATGAGATGTTCCAGGAGTTGAAATTAATATTTCAAGCAAATGCCCGAATTGAGAAATATGAGATTTCCAATAAGTTCTACAGCTGCAAGATGGAGGAGAATAGTTCTATCAGTGAACACTTGCTCAGAATGTCTGGGTACTACAATCATATGACTCAACTTGGTTGCAAAGTTGACGAGGATAGTGTTATTGATAGAGTTCTTCAATCACTGCCACCAAGCTATAAAGGCTTTGTGATGAACTATAATATGCAAGGGATGCAAAAGAAAATTCCCGAGCTCTTCGCTATGCTCAAGGCTGCGGAGGTAGAAATCAAGAAGGAGCATCAAGTGTTGATGGTTAACAAGACCACTAGTTTCAAGAAAAAGGGCAAGGGAAAGAAGGGGAACTTCAAGAAGAATAGAAAGACAGTTGCTACTCCCACGAAGAAACCCAAGTCTGGAGCCAAGCCTGAAACTGAGTGCTTCTACTGCAAGGGGACTGGACACTGGAAGCGGAACTGCCCCAAGTATTTGGCGGACAATAAGGATGGCAAGGTGAACAAAGGTATATGTGATATACATGTTATTGATGTGTACCTTACTAATGCTCGTAGTAGTACCTGGGTATTTGATACCGGTTCGGTTGCTAATATTTGTAACTCGAAACAGGGACTACGGATTAAACGAAGATTGGCTAAGGACGAGATGACGATGCGCGTGGGAAACGGTTCCAAAGTCGATGTGATCGTCGTCGGCACGCTACCTCTACATCTACCTTCGGGATTAGTTTTAGACCTAAATAATTGTTATTTGGTGCCAGCGTTGAGCATGAACATTATATCTGGATCTTGTTTGTTGCGAGACGGTTATTCATTTAAATCAAAGAATAATGGTTGTTCTATTTTTATGAATAATATCTTTTATGGTCATGCACCCTTAAAGAGTGGTCTATTCTTATTGGATCTCGATTGTAGTGATACACATATTCATAATATTGAAACCAAAAGATGCAAAGTTAATAATGATAGTGCAACTTATTTGTGGCACTGCCGTTTAGGTCATATTGGTGTAAAACGCATGAAGAAACTCCATAATGATGGACTTTTGGAATCACTTGATTATGAATCACTTGGTGCTTGCGAACCATGCCTCATGGGCAAGATGACTAAAACTCCGTTCTCCGGAACCATGGAGCGAGCAACAGATTTGTTGGAAATCATACATACTGATGTATGTGGACCAATGAGTGTTGAAGCACGCGGCGGGTATCGTTATTTTCTGACCTTCACTGATGATTTGAGCAGATATGGGTATATCTACTTAATGAAGCACAAGTCTGAAACATTTGAAAAGTTCAAAGAATTTCAAAGTGAAGTAGAGAATCATCGTACCAAGAAAATAAAGTTTCTACGATGTGATCGTGGAGGAGAATATTTGAGTTACGAGTTTGGTCTTCATTTGAAACAATGTGGAATAGTTTCACAACTCACGCCACCCGGAACACCACAGCGTAATGGTGTGTCCGAACGTCGTAACCATACTTTATTGGATATGGTACGATCTATGATGTCTCTTAACGATTTACCACTATCGTTCTGGGGTTATGCTTTAGAGACAGCTGCATTCACGTTAAATAGGGCACCATCTAAATCCGTTGATACGACACCTTATGAACTATGGTTTGGCAAGAAACCAAAGTTGTCGTTTCTTAAAGTTTGGGGCTGCGATGCTTATGTGAAAAAGCTTCAACCTGATAAGCTCGAACCCAAGTCGGAGAAATGTGTCTTCATAGGATACCCAAAAGAGACTGTTGGGTACACCTTCTATCACAGATCCGAAGGCACGATATTCGTTGCTAAGAATGGATCCTTTCTAGAGAAAGAGTTTCTCTCGAAAGAAGTGAGTGGGAGGAAAGTAGAACTTGATGAGGTAATTGTACCTTCTCCCGGATTGGAAAGTAGTACATCACAGAAAATTGTTCCAGTGATTCCTACACAAATCAGTGAGGAAGTTAATGATGATGATCATGAAACTTCAGATCAAGTTTCTACTGAACGTCGTAGATCAACCAGAGTACGTTCCGCACCAGAGTGGTACGGTAACCCAGTTCTGGAAATCATGTTACTAGACCATGATGAACCTCCGAACTATGAGGAAGCGATGATGAGCCCAGATTCCGCAAAATGGCTTGAAGCCATGAAATCTGAGATCGGATCCATGTATGAGAACAAAGTGTGGACTTTGGTTGACTTGCCCGATGATCGGCAGGCCATCGAAAATAAATGGATCTTCAAGAGGAAGACCGACGCAGACGGTAATGTTACTGTTTACAAAGCTCGACTTGTTGCGAAAGGTTTTCTACAAGTTCAAGGAGTTGACTACGATGAGACTTTCTCACCTGTAGCGATGCTTAAGTCTGTCCGAATCATGTTAGCAATTGCCGCATTTTATGATTATGAAATCTGGCAAATGGATGTCAAAACTGCATTCCTGAATGGATATCTCAAAGAAGAGTTGTATATGATGCAACCAGAAGGTTTTGTCGATCCAAAAGGTGCTAACAAAGTATGCAAGCTCCAGCGATCCATCTATGGACTGGTGCAAGCATCTCGGAGTTGGAATATACGCTTTGATGAGGTGATCAAAGCATATGGTTTTATACAGACTTTTGGAGAAGCCTGTATTTACAAGAAAGTGAGTGGGAGCTCTGTAGCATTTCTAATATTATATGTGGATGACATATTGTTGATTGGAAATGATATAGAATTTCTGGACAGCATAAAAGTATACTTGAATAAGAGTTTTTCAATGAAAGACCTCGGTGAAGCTGCTTATATATTAGGCATCAAGATCCATAGAGATAGATCAAGACGCTTAATTGGACTTTCACAAAGCACATACCTTGATAAGATTTTGAAGAAGTTCAAAATGGATCAGTCAAAGAAAGGGTTCTTGCCTGTATTACAAGGTATGAAGTTGAGTAAGACTCAATGCCCGACCACTGCAGAAGATAGAGAGAAAATGAAAGTCATTCCCTATGCCTCAGCCATAGGATCTATCATGTATGCAATGCTGTGTACCAGACCTGATGTGTGCCTTGCTATAAGTTTAGCAGGGAGGTACCAAAGTAATCCAGGAGTGGATCACTGGACAGCGGTCAAGAACATCTTGAAGTATCTGAAAAGAACAAAGGATATGTTTCTCGTGTATGGAGGTGACAAAGAGCTCGTCGTAAACGGTTACGTCGATTCTAGCTTTGACACTGATCCGGATGACTCTAAGTCACAAACCGGATATGTATTTTTATTAAACGGTGGAGCTGTCAGTTGGTGCAGTTCCAAGCAGAGCGTCGTGGCGGGATCTATGTGTGAATCGGAATACATAGCTGCTTCGGAAGCAGCAAATGAAGGAGTCTGGATGAAGGAGTTCATATCCGATCTAGGTGTAATACCTAGTGCATCGGGTCCAATGAAAATCTTTTGTGACAACACTGGAGCAATAGCCTTGGCGAAGGAATCCAGGTTTCACAAGAGAACAAAGCACATCAAAAGACGCTTCAATTCCATCCGCAATCTAGTCAAGGAGGGAGACATAGAGATTTGCAAAATACATACGGATCTGAATGTTGCAGACCCGTTGACTAAGCCTCTTCCACGGGCAAAACATGATCAGCACCAGGACTCCATGGGTGTGAGGATCATCACTTTGTAATCTAGATTATTGACTCTAGTTCAAGTGGGAGACTGAAGGAAATATGCCCTAGAGGCAATAATAAAGATGTTATTTGTATTTCCTTATATCATGATAAATGTCTTTTATTCATGCTAGAATTGTATTAACCGGAAACTTAGTACATGTGTGTATACATAGACAAAACAGTATGTCCCTAGTATGCCTCTACTAGACTAGCTCATTGATCAAAGATGGTTATGTTTCCTAGCCATAGACATGAGTTGTCATTTGATCAACGGGATCACATCATTAGGAGAATGATGTGATGGACAAGACCCATCCGTTAGCATAGCACTATGATCGTTTAGTTTTACTGCTATTGCTTTCTTCATGACTTATACATGTTCCTATGACTATGACTTATACCCAAAAGAGACTGTTGGGTACACCTTCTATCACAGATCCGAAGGCAAGATATTCGTTGCTAAAAATGGATCCTTTCTAGAGAAGGAGTTTCTCTCGAAAGAAGTGAGTGGGAGGAAAGTAGAACTTGATGAGGTAATAGTACCTTCTCCCGGATTGGAAAGTAGTACATCACAGAAAATTGTTCCAGTGATTCCTACACCAATCAGTGAGGAAGTTAATGATAATGATCATGAAACTTTGGATCAAGTTTCTGCTGAACGTCGTAGATCAACCAGAGTACGTTCCGCACCAGAGTGGTACGGCAACCCAGTTCTGGAAATCATGTTACTAGACCATGATGAACCTACGAACTATGAGGAAGCGATGATGAGCCCAGATTCCGCAAAATGGCTTGAAGCCATGAAATCTGAGATGGGATCCATGTATGAGAACAAAGTGTGGACTTTGGTTGACTTGCCCGATGATCGGCAGGCCATCGAAAATAAATGGATCTTCAAGAGGAAGACCGACGCAGACGGTAATGTTACTGTTTACAAAGCTCGACTTGTTGCGAAAGGTTTTCGACAAGTTCAAGGAGTTGACTACGATGAGACTTTCTCACCTGTAGCGATGCTTAAGTCTGTCCGAATCATGTTAGCAATTGCCGTATTTTATGATTATGAAATCTGGCAAATGGATGTCAAAACTGCATTCCTGAATGGTTATCTCAAAGAAGAGTTGTATATGATGCAACCAGAAGGTTTTGTCGATCCAAAAGGTGCTAACAAAGTATGCAAGCTCCAGCGATCCATCTATGGACTGGTGCAAGCATCTCGGAGTTGGAATATACGCTTTGATGAGGTGATCAAAGCATATGGTTTTATACAGACTTTTGGAGAAGCCTGTATTTACAAGAAAGTGAGTGGGAGCTCTGTAGCATTTCTAATATTATATGTGGATGACATATTGTTGATTGGAAATGATATAGAATTTCTGGACAGCATAAAAGGATACTTGAATAAGAGTTTTTCAATGAAAGACCTCGGTGAAGCTGCTTATATATTAGGCATCAAGATCTACAGAGATAGATCAAGACGCTTAATTGGACTTTCACAAAGCACATACCTTGATAAGATTTTGAAGAAGTTCAAAATGGATCAGTCAAAGAAAGGGTTCTTGCCTGTATTACAAGGTATGAAGTTGAGTAAGACTCAATGCCCGACCACTGCAGAAGATAGAGAGAAAATGAAAGTCATTCCCTATGCCTCAGCCATAGGATCTATCATGTATGCGATGCTGTGTACCAGACCTGATGTGTGCCTTGCTATAAGTTTAGCAGGGAGGTACCAAAGTAATCCAGGAGTGGATCACTGGACAGCGGTCAAGAACATCCTAAAGTATCTGAAAAGGACAAAGGATATGTTTCTCGTGTATGGAGGTGACAAAGAGCTCGTCGTAAACGGTTACGTCGATTCTAGCTTTGACACTGATCCGGATGACTCTAAGTCACAAACCGGATATGTATTTTTATTGAACGGTGGAGCTGTCAGTTGGTGCAGTTCCAAGCAGAGCGTCGTGGCAGGATCTACATGTGAAGCGGAATACATAGCTGCTTCAGAAGCAGCAAATGAAGGAGTCTGGATGAAGGAGTTCATATCCGATCTAGGTGTAATACCTAGTGCATCGGGTCCAATGAAAATCTTTTGTGACAACACTGGAGCAATAGCCTTGGCGAAGGAATCCAGGTTTCACAAGAGAACAAAGCACATCAAAAGACGCTTCAATTCCATCCGCGATCTAGTCAAGGAGGGAGACATAGAGATTTGCAAAATACATACGGATCTGAATGTTGCAGACCCGTTGACTAAGCCTCTTCCACGGGCAAAACATGATCAGCACTAGGACTCCATGGGTGTGAGGATCATCACTTTGTAATCTAGATTATTGACTCTAGTTCAAGTGGGAGACTGAAGGAAATATGCCCTAGAGGCAATAATAAAGATGTTATTTGTATTTCCTTATATCATGATAAATGTCTTTTATTCATGCTAGAATTGTATTAACCGGAAACTTAGTACATGTGTGGATACATAGACAAAACAGTATGTCCCTAGTATGCCTCTACTAGACTAGCTCATTGATCAAAGATGGTTATGTTTCCTAGCCATAGACATGAGTTGTCATTTGATCAACGGGATCACATCATTAGGAGAATGATGTGATGGACAAGACCCATCCGTTAGCATAGCACTATGATCGTTTAGTTTTACTGCTATTGCTTTCTTCATGACTTATACATGTTCCCATGACTATGAGATTATACAACTCCCGAATACCGTAGGAACACCTTGTGTGCTATCAAACGTCACAACGTAACTGGGTGATCATAAAGATGCTCTACAGGTGTCTCCAAAAGTATTCGTGGTGTTGGCATAGATCAAGATTAGGATTTGTCACTCCGAGTGTCGGAGAGGTATCTCTGGGCCCTCTCGCTAACACACATCACAATAAGCCTTGCAAGCAAAAGACTAATGAGTTAGTCACGAGATGATGTGTTATGGAACGAGTAAAGAGACTTGCCGGTAACGAGATTGAACTAGGTATAGAGATACCGACGATCGAATCTCGGGCAAGTAACATACCGATGACAAAAGGAACAACGTATGTTGTTATGCGGTTTTGACCGATAAAAGATCTTCGTAGAATATGTAGGAGCCAATATGAACATCCAGGTTCCGCTATTGGTTATTGACCGGAGATGAGTCTCGGTCATGTCTACATAGTTCTCGAACCCGTAGGGTCCGCACGCTTAACGTTTGATGACGATCGGTATTATGAGTTTATGAGTTTTGATGTACCGAAGGTAGTTCGGAGTCCCGGATGAGATCAAGGACATGACGAGGAGTCTCGGAATGTCCGAGACATAAAGATTGATATATTGGACGACTATATTCGGACACCGGAAGTGTTCCGGAAAAGTTTCGGATTTAACGGGATTGCCGGAGGGGGTTACCGGAACCCCCTACGAGGGGGGATGGTCCATAGTGGGCCTTAAGGGAAAGAGAGAGGCAGCCCATAGGGCTGGCCGGCGCCCCACCTAGGGTTCCTAGTTGGACTAGGATTGGGGGGGGGCGCCACCTCTCCCTCTATTCCTTTCCCTCTCTTCCTTCTTTGGTGATTCCTACTAGGAATAGGATTGCAATCCTATTCCTAGTAGGATTGCTCCTCTAGCCGCACCAAACAAGGGCCGGCCGGCCTCCCCCCTTGCTCCTTTATATACGGGGGCAGGGGGCACCCAAAGACACACAAGTTGAATTGTTTTAGCCGTGTGCGGTGCCCCCCTCCACAGAAACACACCTCGGTCATACCGTCGCGGTGCTTAGGAGAAGCCCTGCGCCGGTGAATACATCATATCCGTCACCACGCCGTCGTGCTGACGAAACTCTCCCGTGAAGCTCAACTGGATCAAGAGCTCGTGGGACGTCATCAAGCTGAACGTGTGCTGAACGCGGAGGTGCCGTACGTTCGGTGCTTGATCGGTTGGATCGCGAAGAAGTTCGACAACATCAACCGCGTCACTTGACGCTTCCGCTCCCGGTCTACGAGGGTACGTAGACACACTCTTCCCTCTCGTTGCTATGCATCTAGTAGATAGATCTTGCGTGATCGTAGGAAAATTTTAAAATACTACGTTCACCAACACTACCGTGGTCGCAGGGCGGTACTACCGCCACTACAACCGCTCCTAGTGCCGCAAAACCCAACACGAGAAAAAGCGCTCTCGACTCGAGGCGGTAGTAACACGGAGCAGCGGCGGTACTCCCGCAGAGTGCAACAAGCGGTACTACCGCTTAAGGCACTCAGGCGGTACTACCGCTGAGGCCCGCGGTACTACCGCTGGGGCCAGGAAACCCAGAGAAGGGGGGATGTACTACTCCATTGAGGCGGGAAGGTATGGTGGGTGCGATAAGGAAGTGTACGTGTTGATTCCACCCAAACCTTACCAAAGTGGATCCCCTCTTAATAGTACGGCTTTCCTATTACTCGGATCCACCGAAAAATAAGCAAAAGGAAACACCATCTTCCATAGATTCCGAGTGGCATATAATCGTCTTGTGCCTAGGTGAGATATATCTTAAAGAGCTTAGAACACATGATAAGTCCGCAAAAGCATTGTCATCAATCACCAAAACACCATCGGGCTAAATATGCCCTTACAGTAGGAATCACTGGAACTAGTTTATGTGATGTACTACTTTCTAACTTGGGAGAAGGTACAATTACCTCATCAAGTTCCATTTTCCTCCCACTCACTTCTTTTGAGAGAAACTCCTTCTCTAGAAAGGATCCATTCTTAGCAACGAATATCTTGCCTTCGGATCTGTGATAGAAGGTGTACCCAATAGTTTCCTTTGGGTATCCTATGAAGACACATTTCTCCGACTTGGGTTCGAGCTTATCAGGTTGAAGCTTTATCACATAAGCATCGCAGCCCAAACTTTAAGAAACGACAACTTGGGTGTCTTGCCAAACGACACTTCATAAGGCGTCGTCTCAACGGATTTAGATGGTGCCCTATTTAACGTGAATGATGCTCTCTCTAAAGCATAACCCTAAAACGATAGTGGTAAATCGGTAAGAGACATCTTAGATCGCACCATACCTAATAAAGTACGGTTACGACGTTCGGACACACCATTATGCTGTGGTGTTCCAGGTGGCGTGAGTTGTGAAACTATTCCACATTGTTTCAAATGAAGGCCAAACTCGTAACTCAAATTCGCCTCCGTGATCAGATCGTAGAAACTTTATTTTCTTGTTATGATTATTCTCTACTTCACTCTGAAATTCTTTGAACTTTTTAAATGTTTCAGACTTGTGTTTCATCAAGTAGATATACCCATATATGCTCAAATCATCTGTGAAGGTCACAAAATAGCGATACCCGCCGCGAGCCTCAACACTCATCGGTCCGCATACATCAGTATGTATGATTTCCAATAAGTTAGTTGCTCGCTCCATTGTTCCGAAGAATAGAGTTTTAGTCATCTTGCCCATGAGGCACGGTTCGCAAGCACCAAGTGATTCATAATCAAGTGATTCCAAAAGTCCATCAGCATGGAGTTTCTTCATGTGCTTTACACCAATATGACCTAAACGGCAGTGCCACAAATAAGTTGCACTATCATTATCAACTTTGCATTTTTTTGCTTCAATATTATGAATATGTGTATCACTACGATCGAGATCCAATAAAAATAGACCATTCATCAGGGGTGCATGACCATAAAAGATATTACTCATATAAATAGAACAACCATTATTCTCTGATTTAAATGAATAACCGTCTCGCAACAAACAAGATCTAGATATAATGTTCATGCTCAACGCTGGCACCAAATAACAATTATTTGGGTCTAAAACTAATCCGGAAGGTAGATGTAGAGGTAGCGTGCCGACGGCGATCACATCGACTTTGGAACCATTTCCCACGTGTGTCGTCACCTCGTCCTTAGCTAATCTTCGTTTAATCTGTAGCCCCTGTTTCGAGTTACAAATATTAGCAACTGAACCAGTATCAAATACCCAGCTGCTACTACGAGCATTAATAAGGTACACATCAATAATATGTATATCAAATATACCTTTGTTCACTTTGCCATCCTTCTTATCCGCCAAATACTTGGGGTAGTTCCGCTTCCAGTGTCCAGTCCCTTTGCAGTAGAAGCACTCAGTTTCAGGCTTGGCTCCAGAGTTGGGTTTCTTCGCGGGAGTTGTAACTGGCTTGCTATTCTTTTGGAAGTTCCCCTTCTTTCCCTTGACCTTTTTCTTGAAACTAGTGGTCTTGTTAACCACAACACTTGATGCTCCTTTTTGATTTCTACCTCCGTAGCTTTAAAAATAGCGAACAGCTCGGGAATAGTCTTCTGCATCTCTTGCATATTATCAGGGCTGGTCCTGAGATTTTGGGGGCCCGGGGCGAGACTAAAACCCGGGGCCCTAAATGTAGACATTATAATAATACAATTTAATATGCATATGTATGAAATAATACCCATAACACCTACATCCATCTAAAATTAGTATATACATCAAACAATTTATACATATTACCTAAAAATGTCCTAGTCCATCATGTGCTAAGTATCTCTGATTCCTGCTAATGGTAGACTTGAAGATCTTATAGTAGGGGCAAAAAATGTTGTCAACATTTTTGGAATAAACTCCTACTAATGCTAGACTTGAAGATCTTACAGCGGAAGCAAAAAGCTTTGTCGACATCTTTTGAATAAACTAGTCGTTTTTATCATGTTCATCATGTTACTTAATTTCATATGATAATGAGTGTTTGAAAAACGTCTCTGCATCGTGTAGATGAAATGCAATTTTTTGTCCTCTCTCATATACCGTTTCTCAACTAAGATGTTTCTTGTATTTTTATCAAGATTATCCCATTGTTTCATAAATATCAGTCGTATAAACTGGTTATTCATGATCACTAGCAGAATGTGCATGTATGTCCAATGAATTACCTACATCCTCATAGCCACTTACGACATTATCATTGCTGTTGGTGTCAATTTTTTCTTCTCGCTGACCAAAATTTGAATTGGTATTAGTTGGTTGCCCATCCTCTATGGAAACTATGCCAACTCTCTTAGAAACAAATATGAATATTTTCACGATGTGATAGTTCTAGTTCATCCACAACTTCCTTACAGATGACAGGATATAACACAATGTTGAAAATAAATAAATAAATTGCATCAACTGACAATTGTTGAACAATGTCGATGTGCAGGCAATTCATCTAGGAGAAAAGGAACCTCAGAATAGAAGAAATTCCTCGGATGGTCGAATCGTTGATGGACGGAGAGTAAGGCAGGGTTCCGACGGCCCCATGGAGATAGGGAATTGAAATCGGTGGCAATCTGAATTAGTGAGGAAAATGTGATTTTGAAGTAAAGGGAAAATGAGCGCCGAACTCGCTATCGCGAAGAGATATAGCATTAGTGGCCGCTGAGAAATTGGGAATCGCTACGTGATATGCGTGTGTGATGGAGTAGAATTGGATCAATATGTTCCTTTTTTCGGCATGCACGTACTAACCTTGGAAAGAATCTGTAACACCCCATATGTGATATTTTCCTATTATGACAATAAAGCTTTCTCAATTTGATCCTTGTCCTTATCCTTGGGGGTTCTTGTCATTTGAGCTCATTTTATTTTGGCATTGTCATGTCATTTACTTTTATTTTGCATCCTTGCATTGCTTCATCATCATGGCATCCTGGCATCTTAGTTTACTTCTGTTGTGTGTGTGAGTGAAGCACCTTGTGATGTATGTGAGTGTGGTTCTAGCCTTGGCTTGCTAAACCCTAAAGCCCTTCTCCTCTTCCACCACTTCTACTTCCTCCTCTTCTTTTCTTTCCTTTCTTTACTCTATTTTGCAAGTCACCTAGCCAAGTCCATTAATGTTCTTTCTTTTCCTAAAAACCTTGCACCATGTCTACAACCTCTCTGCCTAATTTTACCCTATTTGGAATTGATTTGGTTGGGTTCAAAAATGACAAGAGTTTGAACCATATTCAAACTCCTTTTATTTTTCGGCCTCTAAAAATGTCCAAACCAATTTTATTAAATAGGGCATAAATCAAGGAGCATGGGGATATTTTCTTTTTCTCCTAACTCTTTTCCTTTAATCCTGTGATTTTCTTTTCATTTCTGTCTGAAGAAAAAGGGAAAAGAAAAAGAATCAGCAGAGCATTAGTGGCTTGGGCCACCTCCTCCTCCTCCTCTCGGCCCACCTCTTCTCTCCCGCGGCCCAACTAACACCCGCAGGACTGATCGAGCCGCTCGCAGTCGCGCCGTCTCTCCCCTCGCACCCGGGCCCACCTGTCATCCCCCCTTCTCCTTTGTGCCTACCTGCCCCGTTGCGTCGTCGTCTCTGCTCCAAAGACAGAGTGCTCGCGCTCGCGCCGTGAGCTTCACGGACGCCGAGGTCGCGCCGTCTCCTCTCCTCCCTTTTAAGCCCGCAGCCGCGCCCTAGGGTTGCTCCTCCTCCCCCTTTCTCCTCCGCCACAGCCAGCAGCTCCACCCACTCTTCTCCTCCCTGTAGTCACCATGGCCGCCCCGAGCAAGGTCCCGTCGCCGGCGTAGGAGCGTCGCCGGCTTCCTCTCCTTCGATCCCGAGCACCCCGACGTCTTCCCCGAGCCCGCTCCGACGCCGATCTGAGCCCGAGGACAAGTTCCACGACGTCCTCTTCTTCCTCTTCTTCTCGGGACAGAATCACACCAAGTTCAGAGCTCCTTCGCGGCGTCTCCAGCTCGTCGCCGTCGACTCCATCTTGTCCTAGGGTGAGCTGGGTAACGCACCAACCTCCCCTTTTCTTCCCATGGCATATAGGACCCCGTGTGACTCGATCGGTCCGTGTCTTTGCGGTGCTCCTGGTGCTCCGACGTTTGTCTATAGTTTTCGTCTGTCAGTAGTTGCTTGCAGTCCGCGCGTCCGCGCGCTCTAGTTTCTCCTAGGAGTGCTCCGCTCGCTTGCTTGCTCACGCGCCCGCCCGCCGCTCGTCGCCGACCCTGCCTATGCCCTTGCTGTCGCGTAGAGCTCCGCCGCCGTAGATCCGTCATGTGCTCGCCGCCGGCGATGTAGTAGTTGTTAGGTGCTGCAAATGCTTCGAGTGGGTGCGGAACTCCTCCAGGAGCGCACCGCACCACTCCGCCGTCCCCTTAGGTCGTCGGAGCAGCTCCGACGAGCCTTTGCTTTGCTTCAGCCGCTGCATCTTCAGTTACCTCTTCAGACAACGCTTCTGTATTCTGTCAAGAATCGAACGCTAGCGCGGTGGCTTGTGTCTCCGTCAGATATGCAGGGGGTCGTGGGTTCGAATCCGTGCGGGGCAGTCGTTTCGCCCCCCTTTTGTCTTTCCTGAGAGGATGATAGGCAGGCCCCGCCTGTCATCCTCACTGTGCGCTCCACCCACTTGCGCACCCGCTGGTGCCACCGTAGTGCAGCCGGGCCCCCTTGTCAGTGGCTCTGGCTAGCGTAGGCGTGGGTCAACTTTGACCCGAGCGCCTATTTTCTTTTCTGTTTTTCTTTTTCTTTTTCTTTTTCTGCATTTTCTTTCTTTAATTAATATATGTTGATATAATCTTCTGATGGAAATGAGTTGTATATGAAAAGTGCTTAGAATTTCATGTAGATTATGAATATGCTGTTTGTTCCCATGTTTAAAAACATTTTAAATGTTGTTTGAATTATTCTTGTTTTAAATATGCCTAAACTTGTAAAATTCATAACTAAATATCTACTACTCCAAATTTAACAAACTTTATATGCATTTGGGGTGGGAAAATGTGTAGAATATTTTGGTGATGTTGTTTTGCATGTTTAACAACTTTTAAACAGAATTATTTCAGATCTGTCCCAATTGCATTTAATTAATTATGGGAGTTTGTGGAAAATGTTGTTTGTTATTTCCAGCCCATTTAAATGTGCTAGCATGTTGCTGTAATATTAGTTGCACCCTTGCCATGTTAACCAACCCCTTTAAACTTGTTGGGTGCTTGTTTGAATAACCTACATAAACTTGTTAGTTGTTCTTTTGCTTGTTTTCTTTCATGTGGGTGATCTCGTTGCCTTGATGTTATTGCCCTTTTGTGACCCTAGGCCATGCATCATATCTACTCTTCTCCTTGTTCATCATGTACATGCATCATGTGGTTGAGCATTGCATAGTGATTGATTGTTGTTCCGGTGTTGCTTGTTGTGTTGGTTAGAGCCCGGTGACGATACGGAGTACGAGGTTACTACCGAGGCTGAGTTTGAGGAGCAGGGTTACGATCCCTCCATGGAAGCAACAGGCAAGATGACCATACCCAGATATCACTACTATCTTTGCCTATGCTAGATGTATCACTCTTTAGATATTGCCTCGATGCCTATGTCTGTTTGTCAGCCCTCCTATTGTTGCCATGAAACTCTCTAACCACCCACCTAGCAAACCGTTGTTTGGCTACGTAAGCATCTCACAGCCCCTCTTATAGCGTTGTTAGTTGCAGGTGAAGATTTGAAGATTCTTGCTTCGTGATGAAGTTTTTGTTGGGATATCACAATATGTAAACGGTTAAACTAAATCATCTATATATTGGTAATGGGTGGAAGGCTTAGCCTCTTGCTTGGTGTTTTGTTCCACTCATGCCACCCTAGGAACCTTTAAACCGGTGTTATGTTCCTTGATTTTGCGTCCCTAACATGGTTGGGGTTTATGGGCCCCCCTCGATACCTCGCTTAGTGCTAAAGCTTTTCCAGCAAGGCCCAACATTGGTTTTACATTTGCCTTATAACTAAAACTTGCATAGGGCGCTGCAAACCCGAGTTCTTAATTGACAACCCGGGCCAGTGCTCCTCATGAGTGTTGGTCCAAACTGGGCAGACTGCAGGGCCACCACGGGGAAACCCGAGGTCTGGTATATACCTGTAGGCTGACCTATCCGGTCGTGGCCTGAGACTAGATACGCACGGCTACTGTCAGGGTGTCGGCATGCCGGGAGGTCTTGCTGGATTAGTTTTACCTTTGTCGGAATATCTTGAGCACGGGATTTTGAGAATACTCGGGTCTTCCCACCTTGGAGTTGCGACTCCGCAGATCGTGAGCTTGTGATGGGCTAAGTTGGGACACCCCTATAGGGTTTGATATTTCGAAAGCCGTGCCCGTAGTTATGTGGCAGATGGGAATTTGTTAATATCCGGTTGTAGACAACTTGACACCATGTTCATAATACACTACCAGCGTGAGTAATCATGATGGTCTCTTTCCGAAGGGGTTCGGAAAGTGAACACGGTGGGGTTATTTTTGACCGTGACTAGTTAGGATCACTCCTGATCAACTTGGCGATCGTTGGCACTTGTTCTCTTCTCGCTCTAAACCCGTAAGATAATGCTTAGTGCTGCTGCAACCTTGTTTAAACCTTTTCCACACCTAAGGCTTTGATAGTATTGCTACCCGGGAACGGGATTGCTGAGTCCTCTGTGGCTCACAGATTCAACACAACACCAGATGCAGGTACCGTTGAGAACTACACAGGTGGTGGTTCAGAGCTGTATTGGGAGTTCGATGAAGAGCGTGGACGTTACTACGTGTCTTATCCCGAGGATCAGTAGGGCTCTTACTAGGATGATCGGGACCTTGTGTTGATTTATTTATGGTATCGTTCGTTTGGATTTCGTCCGTAGTCGGACTCTGATGTTATTTGGATGATGTATGCTATTGTATTCAATTGTGTGACGTGGCGAGTGTAAGCCAACTATCTTTTGCAATTTCATCCATGATTTTACATGAGTCGTGCAAAGATACCATACTTGAGATCATTCTAGTATGTGATTATGTCTTTAAGTCGTGCCTCGACACGTGTGAGACATAGTCACATATTAGGCATTACAAGTTGGTATCAGATCCTTCTCCCACCTAGGAGCCCCCTGATTGATCGAATCGTTGACGGTTGAGTCTAGGCACACACATAAAAAATGGTTTGAGTCCTATATATATCGGATAGTAGGATTTCTTTTTACTCCTCACCCCTTCATCGCTCTGGTGAGGACTCTGACGTTGTTCTATCTCTTCTACTCTCAAAAATTCACTATTTTTTTTAGGATCATGCAAGTATTGTTTGGATTCTTCCGATATCTTTGTACCGAGAACATTGTTCTCGATGCCTCCTGTCATTTAGGGGTTGTGGCAGTGTCCCGGGGAGTTGAGCTCCGAGGTGTTGTCGTCATAAATGTATCGCAGTGGTTCTAGAATACTTAAGACGGCCGACATCGAAAACTCTTCTATGTGGTTAGTGGTGAGATAACCTCGACGTCACCCAGTACTGGTGGGATAGTTCGGGTGTATTGCCACAGCTTGTATAGCAGATGCGTTTCGAAGGTCCAAGGTAAACAGTTTCCGAGGATGACTGGTTATGTGTTGAAGGATGGATACAACTGGATGTAGGATTAGAGTTGAGTGCGCGGTGCTTCCCCTGTATCCCCAACACCCGATTGCATAACCGGAAACCTTCGGGAATTAATAGGTGGGTTCTTCTAGTAGCTCGTAGGCATTCTTCCAACGAGTGCATGGTATGAGGTTTGGGGTTCAACATCGAGTGAAGAGGTTTTATGGGCGTTGTTCCAATCGGGAGTTGCATCTTAAAGGGTCCTTGGCTATGCTGATCTGGGGATTGCAACACCCTTTTATAACACGTTCCATGAGCATGCAGCACAAACATGTGGGACGAAGCTTCTATCATGTAGTTGTTCTATCTGCTCCTTGTTGTTTTTAATTACCTTTTGTTCTCCCAAATGGCTTATTGAGAAGATTGTTGTATCATTATACTGTGGAATTCATTTGTTCATTTTGTTCGAATGTTCTTGTGAAGACTTATGTTGCAAATTCTAGCCGTTGATTCAGCTTATATATTAACATCATTGGCTAATAGTTGTCATCTCATTTAGGATGGCTCCTAAGAAGGTTCCCAACGCTAACCCAGAGGGTGAAGAAGAGCGTGTTCATGAACGTCATCCTTCCCCTCCTCCTCTGTTTGAGGCATGGAGAGCAATTATGCAAGCGACCAATCGGAACACCCGGATGCTTTGCGACTTTGCGACCAAGGAAATATGTTCAATCAACCTCACTTTAACCAACCTCACTTTGCGACTCTCAGCCAACCAAGCAAATCGAGGTGGTCATGGGAACTAAGGCCAAGGAAATATGTTCAATCAACCTCACTTTGCGACTCTCAGCCAATTCCTGGCAAACCAACCGAAGTCGTTCAGTTACTGTGTGGATCCGCTAGATGCTGAAGACTGGATCACAGACATCAAAAAGCACTTTGAATGCAGTAACATGAGACCTGAGAATTATGTCAAGTTTGCCACTTTCCAACTCAAAGATCAAGTTGCTGATTGGTGGTAACAGTACAAAGATTCAAGAGGTGGACGTGAGATCTCATGGACTAAATTCTGCAAGGATTTCCGCTCTCACCGCATTCCAACAAGTGTCATTGAAGGTATGCGTGAGCAATTCCGCAACCTGAAGCAAGGCACCATGTCCGTCTATCAATACAATGTCAAGTTCCAGAATCTTGCTCGTTATGCCAAGCAAGACATCCCCGATGCCAAGAGCAAGATTTATCAGTTCCGTGGTGGTCTGAAATATGAACTCCAACTATCTCTCACCTTGTTCGAGCCGGATGAATTTGACCAATTCTATAATATGGCTTTGAAGCATGCGGCAGCTTAGCTCATGATTGAAGCTTCCAAAAAGAGGATGAGAGATGTTGTTCACTCCTCCTCTTCTTCCCAAGTGGTTGCCAAGCAGCAGAAGTTCTGGCTACCGCCTCCTCCAGTGCTCCGTCCTCCAAATAACAACAAGCACTCAGGTGGCCGTGGTTTCTCCCACCCACCCAACCCAAGTAATCAGTCCAAGCCTCAGTTTCAAGCTTCAAGATCAAGTGGTCCTTATCACCGGCCTCTCTCAGAAGTGACTTGCAACAAGTGTTCTCAGAAGGGTCACTATGCCAACAAGTGTCCCAACCCAAGGCCTTCCGCCTCCTCCACCTGTCAGCACTACTATTGTCAAGCACAATCCCAAGCATGCAAGAGTGAATCTGATGAATGCAGCCCAAGCAGAGAATTCTTCTGATGTGATATTGAGTAACCTCTCAGTTAACTCTATTCCTGCAAAAGTATTGTTTGATTCTGGTGCATCACTTTGCTTGATGTAAGACCATTCTTTACCAAACATAATTTCACTTCGGTATTTGTGGATAAGAAGTTGTCAATTATTTCTCCGGGCAAACACATGACTTCTAATATGGTGGCTCGGGACATATCTATTCACATGGGTGATTACAGTTTTCTAGTTTCTCCGGTTATTCTCGGCAATTCCGACATTGATCTTATTCTTGGGATGGATTGGCTTTCCAAGCATGATGCAAACATTGATTGTGCAAATAAGGAAGTCAATCTTACTCATCCTAACGAAGACGTGATTATCTTCGCCTCTCGAGATAACACAATCAGGCTATTCTCTCTCAATGACAAGGGCGAGATTAATGCCATTTCTCAGATTCCGGTGGTCAATGAGTATGAACATGTTTTCCCTGAAGAGCTTCCAGGCATGCCTCCCCATCGTCAAGTTGAATTCGTCATTGAACTCGAGCCCGATACCGAGCCATCATGTCGGCGTCCGTACAAGCTTTCCCCTGATGAGTTGAAGGAGCTGAAGAAATAACTCGATGAGCAAGAACGTATGGGTCTAATCAGGCCTAGTACTTCCCCTTGGGGTTGTGGTGTTCTATTTGTCAAGAAGAAGGATGGCACGGAATGCCTTTGCGTTGATTATCGACCATTGAACAATAAGACAATAAAGAACAAGTATCTGCTCCCCAATATCAATGAATTGTTCGAGCAGCTCAAAGGAGCAAAGGTGTTCTCGAAGCTCGATCTCCGGATGGGTTACCATAAGATTCGTATCCGTGAAGAGGATATTCACGAGACCGCATTCAGAACAAGCTATGGCTCCTATGAATACACAGTCATGTCTTTCGGCCTTGCAAATGCTCCACCCACCTTCTCAAGGATGATGCACTTCATATTCAACCCCTACACCAATGAATTTGTTCTTGTCTATCTGGATGACATCTTGGTATTCTCCAAGAATGAACAAGACCATGCCAAGCACCTCCGTTTGGTCCTTGATAGGCTTCGTGAACACAAGTTCTATGTGAAGTTCTCCAAATGTGAATTTTGGCTGGATAAAGTCTTATATCTTGGCCATATTATCTCTGCCGAGGGCATTTCTGTGAACCCCGAGAAAGTTGAAGCTATTGTCAACTGGGAACCCCCGCAGAATGTCAAGCAACTTTGAAGCTTTCTTGGTCTCGCTAGCTATTGCAGAAGGTTCGTTGAGAACTTCTCCAAGATTGCCAAGCCTCTTTCCAACCTGTTGCAGAAGAATGTCAAGTACTCCTGGACTCCTGATTGTGATGTGGCATTCAAAACACTCAAAGAGAAGCTCATTTCTGCTCCGGTTCTTACTCCTCCGGATGAGTCCAAGCACTATGAAGTCTTTTGTGATGCTTCATTGCAAGGTCTTGGCGGTGTTCTCATGCAAGACAAGAAGATTGTGGCATACACTTCTCGTGAGTTGAAACCAAATGAGAAGAATTACCCCACACATGATCTCGAGCTAGCAGCAGTTGTACATGCCTTGATCACGTGGAGACACCTTCTGTTGGGCAGAAAAGCGGACATCTTCACCGACCACAAGAGCTTGAAGTACATCTTCACACAGCCAAACCTTAACCTTCGCCAGACTCGTTGGGTCGAGATGATTCAAGAATATGATCCAAGCATTGAGTATACACCTGGCAAGGCCAATGTCATTGCAGATGCCTTGAGCAGAAAGGCATATTGCAACAGTCTCCTTCCCAAACCGTTCCAGCTTGAACTTTGTGAATCATTCAGGAAGCTCAACCTCCAAGTTGTTCCACAAGGCTTTCTTGCAAACCTTCAAGTTGCTCCTACCTTGGAAGATCAAATTTGTGAGGCCCAACTCAGTGATGCTATGGTGCAGAAAGTGAAACATGGTATTGCTAAGGGTACTCCCAAATACAAGTGCTATCGCGTTGATGACAAAGACACCTTGTTCTTTGAGGACAGAATTGTGGTTCCCAATGGTGATCTCAGGAAGCTCATAATGAACGAAGCACATGACTCCCTCCTCTCGATTCATCAAGGAAGTTCCAAGATGTACCAAGACCTCAAGCAATCATACTGGTGGACTTGCATGAAAAGGGAGATTGCCCAATTCGTGAATGAATGTGATGTCTGCAGAAGAGTGAAGGCAGAGCATCAACGTCTAGCCGGTCTCCTTCAACCTCTACCTATTCCCGAGTGGAAATTCGATCACATTGAAATGGATTTCGTCACTGGGTTTCCTAAGTCCAAGAAGGGAAATGATGCTATCTTTGTAGTGATTGACAAGCTAACTAAAGTAGCCCACTTCTTTCCCGTCAAAGAATCCATCAATGCAGCTCAGCTGGCAGAGCTGTACACCTCTAGAATCGTTTCTTTGCATGGCATTCCTCAAGTCATCTCCTCAGACCGTGGAAGTTTGTTCACATCCAAGTTCTGGGACTCCTTTTAGTCAGCCATGGGAACAAAAAATTCGCTTCAGCACTGCGTTTCACCCACGGACTAGTGGTCAAGTCGAAAGAGTGAACCAGATCCTCCAAGACATGCTGAGATCTTGTGTCATCTCTTTCGGTATGAAATGGGAAGATTGTCTACCGTTTGCCGAATTCTCTTACAAAAACAGCTTCCAAGCAAGTGCCGGCAAAGCTCCTTTTGAAATCCTATATTGCGGAAAGTGCCGTACCCCTCTCAACTGGTCTGAGACTGGTGAACGTCAACTTCTTGGTCATGATTTGATCTCAGAAGCCGAAGAAATGTGCAAAGTCATACGTGAGAATCTCAAAGCCGCGTAATCGCGTCAAAAGAGCTACTATGATGGCAAGCATTGTGATTTGGCTTTCGACATTGGAGACCATGTCTATCTCCGTGTTTCTCCTATGAAGGGCACCCAGAGGTTAGGTATCAAAGGCAAGCTTGCTCCGAGATACGTGGGCCCTTTCAAGATTCTTGGCAAAAGAGGCGATCTAGCCTAACAACTCGAGCTTCCCTCCAACTTTGCAAATGTTCATGATGTGTTTCACGTGTCTCAACTCCGCAAGTGCTTCAAGACACCTGAACGCATCATTCCGTTCGAGGAGATTGATCTTCAACAAGACTTGTCTTATCGTGAGCACCCTATTGCTATTCTTGAAGAGACTGAGCGAAAAACCTGCAACAAGTCCATCAAGTTCTTGAAAGTGAAGTGGTCACACCATACCGACCGAGAAGCTACGTGGGAATGAGAAGATCACCTTCGTTCTGAGTATCCTTCCTTCTTCAAGTCCTAGATCTCGGGACGAGATCTCTTCGTAGTGTAGGAGAGTTTGTAACACCCCATATGTGATACTTCCCTATTATGACAATAAAGCTTTGTCAATTTGATCCTTGTCCTTATCCTTGGGGGTTCTTGTCATTTGAGCTCATTTTATTTTTGCATTATCATGTCATTTTGTCGGGGAAACTGATCGCCCACGAACACCTATGGGACCGGAGCCCCTTTTCGGTACGGCAAGGGGGCGGAGGATGCAGAAAGAGCGGATCGAAGCGTGCACGCGAGCAGTTTACCCAGGTTCGGGCCGCACAGATGTGTAAAACCCTACTCCTACCTTGGTTTGTATTGTGTTCTTGGCTCGGGAGCGAGAAGGGCTACAATGCTTATCGCTAGCAACACCGAGCGTGAGAGTGATCGAAGATCAGAACCCTCTCTACGTTGCGCATGGGCCTCCTTTTATAGATCAAAGGGGTCACCGACAGGTGGCAACGCAGATGAGGGTAAAAACGTAAAAAATGTGGTAGTTGGAACAGTGTATGCATAGTGCTTTATACCTAACCCTGACGGCAGGGGACAAGGGTATTAAATGCCCGTCGCCGTCGCCCCAAACAGTGCAAAAAAGCGTCCGTCAGGGCGTCTCCGTTCGCCACGATGGTGGCCTCGTCATCGCAGCTAGCCACCGTGTACCCCAGGCTGCACAGCCTTCCGCCACGTGCACCTAGAAGGGCCCCAGGGCGACGCGTGGCCGGATGAGCTGGACCGTGGGCACGTAGTGCAAGCTTGCCACGGCTTGCTCCTTGCCGCGGTTGTTAACTTGTCACGCCCTGGAGCTTGTCGCTCTCCGGGCCTTGCCGGGCCGCGCGATGTGCCACGGCAAGTCTCCTGAAATGCCATGTTTTGGCCTTCCTGGCAAGCTCCTCTTGCCAGGGTCTTGTGCCAAACGGGTGGTCTTGAGCCTGGAGCGGCCTTCCCGGCAAGCTCCTCTTGCCGGGGTCTTGTTTCTTTAACTTGAATGCTTTGTTCTTGAATGGCTCCAAAGGAACCATAGTGGGCCTTGGCGGGCGCGTGGCAAGCCCTGCCACGGGACGCTGCCACTGCCCGTGCACAAGTTGGGATACTAAGGTACCCCTACTTTAGTACACCGACAGGAGCCCCCGGGCCTGGGCCACACACGGTGCCGAGCGCTGTTGGGCCAGGCCCAAAACAGTGCACGGGCACACACGGCCCACGGCGCGCCGTATCCCACTCCGTATCCGTCGCACCCCTCCCTAACGGCACGCGTCGATTGCGGCGTCGTGGGAGAGATCGTGGCCTGTTTCTTTAATGGAGAAAATGCGGAACGTCCCCCTCTCCCCCTTAAAAGCAGGGGAAACAGGGGCAGTTCCTTCAATTCGCTCATTGCTTCTTCAACCTCCAGAAACCCCCGCTGCTCCCCTTCTCCCCGAAGGTTGAAAGAGAGCAGCGCTCCGCCCTTCCTCCGCCGCCGCCAGCCTCCCCAGCGCCGTCGACTTCCCCCGCCGTTCCCGCCATGGCCCCGAAGGGCGACAAGGCGAAAGCCGCGAAGACTGCCAGGGCGCTGAAGCTAGCGGCAATGCGGAAGAAGATGGCGGTCTTCCCGCCGAGGCTCGGTATGAGGGAGCTGAAGAACTCCTTCTATCTCTTCTGGTCGAGGGAGACAAAAGCGCACCCGCACACCAAGGTACTCCCCGCTGAGGCCTGCGACATGTTTCCGGGAGTATACGCCTTTTTTGCTATGTTCTTCTATTGCGGACTCTACCCGCCGTATTCCGAATTCTTCTGCGATATCATGAACACCTACGGGTTTCATCTCCTTGATTTCACCCCAAACGCTGTCTTGACCATGGCTGTTTTCGCACATCTGTGCGAGAACTTTGTTGGAGTCTACCCCAACATAGCCCTCTTCCGCCATTATTTTACGCCCCGAGTCGAGTCTGGGTCTCCTCTGTCCGGCGGGATTTCTTGGATATTTAGGCTTCATAAGAAAGAGGCATACTTGACTGGGGAACTCCGCGGCAAGTGGGAGGAGTGGAGGGCCAACTGGTGCTGGATCATGGAGGATGAACCCCAACAGTTCACTTCCCTGCGCCAAGTTGCAATAGTGCGCGGCAATGACTGGAGTGACCTGGCCCCTGAGGACGACAAGTTGAAGATAGCCATCACTAGGATTCTTCGCCTCCGGCAAGCGAGGCTCACTGTAGGGGCTGTCGGAGCAGATTTCCTTCGCCGCCGCATCGCTCCCTTGTAGGAGAGGAAAAGGCCTTCTTGGGAGTTTTGTAACGCAGCAGACTTTATGATGCTGCGCCCAGGCCTCAACTACAATTTCACTGTCATGGAGCTCAACGGAATGCTCCATGAGTTATTCAAGCACGACTCCAAACATCCAGAGTGGTTCGCATTGCCGCGGGGCGTAGTTCCGCTATGCAACAATTCGTCGCTCAGCGCTATCCGCGCGGCGATGCCGTGGTGTGACTCCCATGGGATTGACCCCACTTGGCGGGATCCTTCTGACGAAGCCGTGCAAACGTTCTTCGACAACTTGGTGGAGCAGCCAATCAATCCCGACGAGAAGAGAGGCCTCACCCGCGACACCACCGACTAGGAGATGGCTTATATTGCCACTAGGTTGGAGGAGGCAGCTGCAGCCGCGGCCGCGGGCGAGTTTGGGTATACCTTGGAGGAGGCAGATGCAGTGGAGGCGGTAAGTCTGGCCGAGGAGGAAGAGATCCTCAAACTGATAAAGCCTGTCGGGCAACCTGCTGGGACAAGCGAGGCCGCCGAGCAAGGCATAGAGTCATGCGGGCCCGTCGGGCAGGACGTCGAATCAAGTGATTCCGCCGAAGACTCGGGCGGGTCTCTGAACCTTGATTCTTCTTCTTCATCCTCGGGAAGTTCACCGCCACCAGCAAGTCCTCCGGCTCCAGCGAGGAGGCGCCTCCGCAAAGCCGCAGACGTGGCGGGGCAGCCGGCGGGCCAGCAGCCGCAGCGCCGTCCGACGCGCGCTACCGCGGCGGGCAAGGCCGCCAAGGGAGTGCCCCGCGCTTCAGCAGCGGCTGGAGGAGGATCTTCCCGGGCTGGGGCCAACGCTCTTGCCGCTCCTCGTGCCTCGGTGACAACTGGAGCGGGGTCTTCTCAGACCACCGTCCCTGCTCCCGCCAAGCGGCCGAGGGCGCCTACTCCTCCAGCTCCTCGCGCCGGGACGCGCGAGGTAGACTTTGACTTCTCAGTGCTCAGTTCCGACGAGGAGGAGGAAGAGTAAGTACTGGCAACTCTTGTTTCTTTTGATTTTCGTTGCTCTTGTCTTGAATTTTCTTCGCCTGATTCTGATTTCGTCTGTCTTCCAGGACCCTGGCCCAGAGGGCGGCGAAGAGGGCCAAGATCCCAGTGGTCGACCTTGAGGACGAACCCGTCGCAGCAGCAGGGGATGCGCCTGTGACAGGCTCGCCGGACCAGCCAGCTACTCCGCAGAGCAGCCCCCAGCGCAGCCCCCAGCGTAGCCCCCAGCGTAAATCTTCTGTCCACTCTCCGCTTGTCGAGCGCGCGTGGGCTTCTTATCCTTGTTGAGGTTTTATTTGTTCATTGACTTGTGCGGAAGCAGAGCAGCAGCCTCAGGAGCGCCAAGAGACCGCTCCCGACGCGCCGCGCGTCTCGACCCCTCCGCCAAGGAGGAGCTCCCCGGCGAGGGAGGACGCCCCGCCAAGGGCGGGTACCCCGCCAAGGACGGGTACTCCGCCAAGGGCAAGCACCCCGCCAAGGGAAGGCGCCAGCGGCCCTCCGCCGGCGGGGGCTACCACCACGCCGCCAAGGGAGGACCCCCCGGCGAGGAACCCCGTCGAAGAAGAGGCCCGCGCAGGTAACCCTTGTACTTTTCTTCTCTTGAATTTCTCTTTTTTGGATATTTGCTTGACAATTTCTTTCTTCTTTCTTCTTATTTTCTTGTCTTCAGACTCGTCCGCTCCAGAGCCTATGGAGACGGAGGCCGCCACCGAGGAGGATGCGCGCGGCAACACTGGTGACGCCGCGGCTACCGAAGAGGCGATCGGTACTGACGAGCCCGCCGTCGAAGAGGCAGCCAGGGCCGCCGACGCGGCAGCTGAGGAGGGGTCCGGCGGTCGCACTGACGGCCCTGAGGCCGCAGGAGCGTCAGACGCTGCGCCGACCGCCGACCCTGCTGCTGCCGCGGCCGAAACTGGCGCCTACCTGGAGGCTGGAAACGGGGTCTTCATTCAGCTTCCGTGGGCATCTACGTCAAGGGCGCCCGCGGAGGGAGAGGTGTTTGATGGGGAAGTCCTCGCCTCCGCCGGGCTGAAGTTTGTCGACGCGCCCGGCAGCAGTAGCGAGCCCGAGGAGGAGCAGCTTCTGCGGAGGCTCCTGGCCCTGTACCGCGCCAGGCAGGCCAAGCTGGAGTCCCGAGAGGCTTTGGCCGCCAAGGCGGGCGTCGACTTGGAGAAGCGCGCCGAAGAGCTCCGGGCCGCCAAACAGGCGGCCCTCCGATCCTTGGCGGAGGAGCGGGAGGAGCTCGCCGAGGCGCATCAGGCGTTCATACTCGAGAAGGCCGAAGTAGAAGAGCAGCAATGGCTCGCCGCCGAGGAGCTGTCTCGGTGGGAAGGTGAACTGACGCAGCGGAAGGTCGACCTCGATAGCCACGAGGACGACCTTGCCGCGCGCGAACAGTCCCTCGGCGGAGCTCTGCAGGAAGCGAGGGACGCCGCTGCAGCTGCAGAGACCACCAAGAGAGACTTGGAGGCGAGGGTGGCGCAACTGGAGATCCACTTGAAAATGAGCGAGGAGAAAGTTGCTGCGCTCACGTCGGAGAGGGAGAAGGACGCCCACAGCCACTCTGAGCTGCAGGTCCGTCTCTCCGACAAGGGCAAGGAGCTCGCCATCGCCAAGGATTCTATTGCAGACTTGGAGTTGAAGCTGTCCACCCTCACCGCATCACTTGACAGCGCCAGAAATCGGGAGACGAAGCTGAAGGAGGACCTCAGGGCTGAGAGGGCACTGTTGGACAGCGCCGCCCTCTCCCAAAATAACTTCAGGCTGACGGTGGAGCATTGGACCGAGGGGCTTGTCGCCGCCGCCGCTGACATCGACAGGGAGTTGGCGGGGCTGGGGACGGAGCACCTCGGCTATTCCACCGACGAGAACCTCCCTCACAGCGCCAAGCTAAGCTTGTTCTTCAGGGGAGTGGCGCCGGCCCTCGAGCAGCTCCGGGAAAGGATCCCCGTGCAGCTGGCGAACGAGGCGCGCAGGCTTTGCACGGGAGTCATGGAGAGGGTGCTGATGAAGATAGCCTACCGCAACCCAGGACTCAACCTCGATAACGTCCTCAGGACCTTGCCGCCCGATGCCGACCAGGAGGCGCTCAAGACCCTTGTCGCACCCATCGTGGCCAAGGTGGGCAAGATCAAGAGAGTCGACGGTGACCGCGCAGACTAGGTTGTTTTCCTTTTTGCTTCCTTTGTCGCTGCCAATCACGTTATGGACAATAGTTTGTTAGAACAGCGACAAGTCATCTTGTAATATAACTTTATTTTGGGTAGTTAATGCAGTGTTATTTCCTTTACTCGACTTCTTTGCTTTGTATGCTTTTACCCTACGCTTTTAGGGAACTTGCCGGTGAAGGGACCCTTGCCGCAACCGTTGAGTGCGGAACTTCAGTAGCCTGCTGGCAGCGCCGTCGCCGGCAAGAAACCTTGTCGCGGCTAGTCGCAGCACACTTAGATTGTTGAGCGAACTCGAAAACGAAGTAAGGGTGCGACACTTGTCGCAGCACGCTTAAGCCGTTGAGCGTGCTCGAAACAAAGTAAGGGCGCGGCTAGCCACGAGTTGGTTCCTCCGCGCACAGGTTTTCCATACAAAGTGCGGTCGTTCAAGGAAGATAACCTTAAAATTTAAAAATTCAAATGCTCAAACTTTGGCGACTTAGCTTTTGTGTTGTTTGCTTCCCGGCAAGGCGTCGGGGCTTTCTTGAACGTCACTTGGTCCATACCACTGTCTCCTTCCCCCCCGGCAAACTTGTGCGCGAGGAAAACTTCTTCTGCTTGAGAGAAAAGAAAAAGGGAGGAAATATAGATATGGAGCCTTGCGGCTCGTTATTGCTTAACGGGGGTGCGTGCTGCACAAGGTGTCATATAATACATGCAAGAAAAAGGAAAATGCATGAAACGACAAGTTGTGCGAGGCACAAATGTTTTACTGATGCACGGGGTCTGCGCCCGGCTTTGTACAAAGGTTTACATGCAACAGCGGCAAGACTTGTACAAAAAGTGGTTGCCGGAGCGGATCACGGCAACCGCGCCTTATGGGTAAAACTTGCGAAGATGCTCAATGTTCCAGGAGTTGCTCACCGGTAAGCCCTCTTCGGTGTCAAGGCGGACAGCGCCGGGCCTCGTGACTTGTCTCACCCGATAAGGGCCTTCCCACTTCGGCGTCAACTTGTTGGAATTCTTGGCGGACTGAACGCGCCGAAGAACAAGGTCGCCTTCCTCGAGACTTCTGGCTTTAACTTTGCGGCTATGGTAGCGGCGCAAAGCTTGCTGGTATCGAGCAGCTCGTACAGCAGCCTGAAGACAGTCCTCCTCAAGGAGCAGTGCATCGTCTTGCCGCAGCTGCTCTTGCTCGAGCTCATCGTAAGCGAGCACTCGAGGCGATCCGTATACGAGTTTCGTGGGGAGAACTGCCTCTGCTCCATAGACAAGAGCAAAGGGTGTCTGTCCAGTGGCTCGATTTGGTGTCGTCCTGATTGACCAAAGAGCCGCCGGCAACTCCTCAATCCAGTTTCTTCCGCATTTGTGCAGCCTGTCGAAAGTTCTTGTCTTGAGCCCGCGCAGCACTTCAGTGTTTGCCCTCTTCGCTTGACCATTGCTCCTCGGGTGAGCAACAGAAGCGAAGCAGACCTTGGCGCCAAGGTCTTGGATGTATTGCATGAAGGTGCGAGTTGTGAATTGTGTGCCGTTGTCGGTGATGATCCTGTTAGGGATTCCGAAATGGCAAACAATTGACCTGAAGAACTTGACTGTTGACTGTGCGGTCACCTTTCTCACTGGTTCCACTTCCGGCCACTTTGTGAACTTGTCGATGGCGACGTACAAGTACTCAAAGCCCCCGGCTGCGCGGGGAAAAGGGCCGAGGATGTCGAGCCCCCACACCGAAAATGGCCAGGACAAAGGGATCGTCTGGAGAGCTTGAGCTGGCTGATGTATTTGCTTGGCATGGAACTGGCACGCTTCACACTTGGTTACTTGTGCAGTCGCATCTTGGAGGGCTTCTGGCCAAAAGAAACCTTGCCGGAATGCCTTGCCGGCAAGTGCTCTTGCGCCAATGTGGTGGCCACATATGCCTCCATGTATCTCTGCCAACACCTTTTGCCCATCTTCCCGGGGAATGCACTTCAATCTAACACCGTTGAGCCTTCTTCTGTACAATTCATCGCCGACAAACTGATAGATACTTGACTGCCGGTGTAATGCCCAGGATGGAGTTATACCTCCTACGTGTCGAGGCACGACTTAAAGGCATAAGTCCATCCTAGAATGATCTCAAGTTTGGTAATCTTTGCACAACTCATGTAAAAGAGGGGATAGTAAACTGAAATAGTTGGCTTACACTCGCCACGTCACAGAATTACAGTACAAGTCACAAACATCATACATTAAGAGCACTACAACCCTCTAAGGGCAAAAGCCAAATGTCAAAGTACCAAACTCAGATAAATAAACCACAGGCGGATCGAATCCTAGTAAGAGACTCCACTACTGATCGTCCGGGTACCGCACATAGTACCGACTACGCTCTTCGTCGTACTCCCAATCCAGCTCGGTGCCATCACCTGGATAGCTCACAGCTGGACCTGCATCTGGTGTGTGAAGTAACTGTGAGCCACAGAGGACTCAGCAATCCCGTTCTCGGGTAACAGAACTATTTAAGCCTTTAGGTGAGGATAAGGCTGAAGAAAGAACAAGTCTGCAGCAGCAACTAGCATCTAGCCTACGTAAGTGAGAGCGAGAAGAGAAGGCATCGGCGAGAAGTGATCACGAAGTGATCCTAGCTACAGCTCCACAATCATAACCCCTCCGTGTTCAACTCCCGAATCCCTATTCGGAAATTGACAGTCACGGAACACACGCTGGTAGTGTATTAGTAACATTGTGTCAAGTTATCTACAACCGGAATTAACAAGCTCCCATCTGCCACATAACCACGGGCACGGCTTTCGAAAGTTCAAACCCTGCAGGGGTGTTCCAACTTGACCCATTACAAGCCCACGATCCGCAGAGTCGCAACTCCAAAGTGGGAAGACCCGAGTATCCTCGGAATCCCGTGCTCAAGATATACCGAGCTAAGGTAAGGCTAATCCAGCAAATCCTCCCGGCGTGTCGACACCATGAGAGTAGCCGCACGTATCTAAGTCTCAGGACACGACCGGATGGGTGAAGCTACGGGTTTTTACCAGACCTTGAGTTTCCTCGAGGTGGCCCCGCAGGCTCCCCGTTTCGGACCAACACTCATGTGGAGCACTGGCCCGGGGTTGTTGATTAAGAAAGAGGGTTAATTACTCCCTATGCATGTTTAGTTTGTTATTAGGCAAATAGTACCAATGTTGGGATTTGCTGGAAAAGTCTTAGCACTTAGCGGTTTATCGAGGGGGTCCCATACACCCCAACCGTGTTAGGAACGCATAATCAAGGAACATAATACCGGCTTATACGGATCCTAACGGCATGAGTGGAACAAAACACCAAGCAAAACGCTTAGCCTTCCACCCTTGCCAATATATAGATGATTTCAATTAAAGCATTTATATAGTGTGATAAAACCCAACCAAACTTCAACATGGAGCAAGCATCTTCACTTCACCTGCAACTAGCAACGCTATAAGAAGGGCTGAGCGAAGCGTACTTAGCCAAGCAACGGTTTGCATAGGTAGGATGGTTAAACATGGCAATTGGTTACAAGTAGGAGGCCGACAAGAAGAACATGGGCATCGAGGCAAAACTATAGATCGAGACTACTAGCAATAGGCAAAGATAGTAATGTTATCGGGGTTCGGTCATCTTGCCTGAAGAGAAGTCGTTCGGATCGTAAGAAGGGTCCTCGTGCTCAACCTCGTTGGAAACCTCGTGCTCAACTTCGTACCCGGTCTCAGCTTCCGGCTCTAAACAAAGCAATCACACCAAGCACCAATCAACAAGATGCAATGCGCACTCGAAAAACATGAATGCATGATGGATGCACTAAGGATGCACATGGAGCACGTACAACATCACTCAAGCAAAACACCTCAAAACAAGATAACAAGCTGATATTATTAATCTACACGGAAAAACAGTCAAGTTTGATATAAGATTCGCTGAAATCGGAGTTACGAGCTAAAAGTTATGCCCGAAACAAGATTTGAGCGAAAGCTGAAAATTACAGCAACATAGCAACTTTGGAGCTCAAAATAATTAAGCTACAGCACCCAAAAAGCATGGCAAAGGACTTGAACACAAACTAGACATATAGTACAGCAACTAGGTCCAAAGTGCACCCCCAACGGAGTCACGGATCAATAGCAATGATCTTGGACATATTGAACTTTGCAATAAAATTCTGGCAGCAGAATTTTATTGAAACTTTAGAGCAAGAGATAAACATGCTACAGCCACTCAAATGGACATGTGAGGACATTAATGGAAAGACAACAATATATACTACAAGGAACAATCAAAATCCACCCCAAAACTAACATGCTTTGTCCTAGAACATCTCACGAACATGGCATCGGAACGTTACAGATTTCAGACTTAGTGAAAAATCACTAAGTCCTAAAACAGCAATATCATCATAGCACACAAAAGAGCATGTTTAAGTCACCTCGAAACTAAACATGACAAAGGGTAAGCACCTCATCAAAGTGCATATGAAGGTGATCCCGAAACACACAAGCATGCATCATAGAGGTGAACACAACGATTGCAACGAGCTCAACAAGATGGCATTTCATAACAAGTGAAAACACAACATATGAACATGGCACTTTGCAAAGATGATAACAAGGCAACAATAAATCTACCATGCAACCTATCACAAGCAACACGTAGTTCGTGACGAGACGAACACGTGGACATGTCATTTGCATCGTTTGGACAAACGAGCTAAAAGTTAACACATGTCAAAGGTGGCATGAAAATAACACATAACAGCAGTTTATAACATGATGCACTCTTGCAACAGCAAAACAAGTGTCAAGATGACATCTAACATGCATGACTACAACAGGTAAAACGTAGAGGACATCTCCACGAACATCTGGACATGCTACACGCGCAAAACGGAGCAACAAGCACAAAGTTAGAGCAGTTCAAAGTTAGCATCTCAGAACAGGATTAAAAAGGACTTAGAAGTTTTAGGGGGGGGTCAACCTCTCCAGATCTGGATCTGACGAACAGTAACGGGCCGGCGGCGGCTTCGGTGCGGCGGCGGAAACTGGGCCTGCGCTGCTGTGGCGGATCCGGCCCAGGTGGCTTCGGGCCCCGGCTGCGCGGAAGAGGAAGGCCCGGTCGGGCGGTTGTCGAGGCGGGAGGCAGCGGTCGAACTGGCGGCGGCGGCCCGGCGGAGCAGGCCCGCTCGGGCGAGCGGCGCGGCCCGCGCGCGGAGAGGTCGGAGGCGCCCAGGCGCCGGTGCGGGAGGCCCAGCGCGGGAGGCCCAGGGCGGAGCGGCGAGAGGCCCGGTCGCGCGGCCTGGGAGAGGCGAGGCGAGCGCGGAGCGGGGCGATGCGGAAGTGCCGGCCAAGTGGGCCGCGGGGAGCGGTACGGGCCGGCGGCGAAGGGGATGTGGTCCCCCGGTCGAAGGGGCTGGCTCGGTGCGGTCGAGCCCCGAGCGGAAGGGGCGACGCGGCGATCTGGCAGGGCGCTCGAGGCGTTGACCTGGTACGGGCGACGGGATCCGGTCGGGACTCACTCGATCTGCGGCTGCGGCTGATGGATCCCTCGGGATCCGGGAAGGAAATTTCGGATCTGGAGAAAGAAAAGAAAAGAAAAAAAAGGAACGGGGTCTAGAGGAGGAAGAAGAAGGGGATAGGGATGCCCAAAATAGACTAGGGGGGTCTATATGTAGCAGTTTTTAGGGTTAGGAGGGGAATTAGGGGCGTTAGGAGCCCTCCGATCGCGATCCGACGGATCCGATCGCGGGGATAGAATAAAAGGGCCTAGACGGAGATAAAAGAAAGCAGCAGGGATGTTTCCGGGACACGAAGTAAAGGCACTTCGGGCCCACACGAGCAACGGATGGAAAAGTCAACGGAGTCCAAACGAGACGAGATTTGAGAGGCGGGTTGCACACAACAAAACAACAACACACAAAACAACCTCGCGGCACACCGGTAACGTAAAACGCCCGAACAACAAAGTAGGCCTACGGGACGTCACGGACACGTGAGGGAGCTCCGGAACGCGAAACGGACAACGGGAAGAAACACGACGAACCGGATGCAACCCACAACACAAATGCAATGCAATGCACATGTCTACATGATATGAATGAATGCCACACACTCACACAACAAAACGATGAAAGCCCGAAAGACAAAGAACCCGAAATGGAAATAGATGAAGCCGGAGATATATTATATACCCAAAAGGGAAAGTATTACATCCGGGGCATTACAAACTCTCCTCTACTACAAAAAGATCTCGTCCCGAGATCTAGGACTGGAAAAAGGAAGGGTACTCGGAACGAAGATGATCTTCTCGTTCCCAGGTAGCCTCTCGGTCTGTGTGATGTGACCACTTGACTTTCAGAAACTTGAGGGACTTGTTGCGAGTCTTGCGTTCGGTTTCTTCGAGAATTGCAACTGGATGCTCTCGGTAGGAAAGGTCTTGTTGAAGATCAATCTCCTCAAACGGAATCATGCGCTCAGGTGCCTTGAAGCATTTGCGAAGCTGAGACACATGGAAGACATCATGAACATTTGCAAAGTTGGAAGGGAGCTCGAGCTGATAGGCTAGATCGCCTCTTTTGCCACGAATCTTGAAAGGCCCGACGTATCTAGGAGCAAGTTTTCCTTTGATACCGAATCTTTGGGTTCCTTTCATCGGAGAAACTCGGAGATAGACATGATCACCGATGTCGAAAGCCAAATCACGATGCTTTCCGTCATAGTAGCTCTTCTGACGCGACTGAGCGGCCTTGAGATTCTCACGTATGACTTTGCACATTTCTTCGGCTTCAGAGATCAAATCATTGCCAAGAAGTTGGCATTCGCCTGTTTCAGACCAGTTGAGAGGGGTACGGCACTTTCTGCCATAGAGAATTTCAAACGGTGCTTTGCCTGCACTTGCTTGAAAGCTGTTGTTGTAAGAGAACTCGGCAAATGGAAGGCAGTCTTCCCATTTCATGCCGAAGGAGATGACACAGGCTCTGAGCATGTCTTCTAGGATCTGATTCACACGCTCGACTTGACCACTAGTCTGAGGGTGAAAGGCAGTGCTGAACCTGATCTTCGTGCCCATGGCGGACTGAAAGGAGTCCCAGAACCTTGATGTGAACAAGCTACCACGGTCTGAGGATATCACTTGAGGAATGCCATGTAGGGACACAATTCTGGAAGTGTACAGCTCTGCAAGTTGAGCTGCATTGATTGATTCTTTGACTGGAAGAAAGTGAGCGACTTTGGTAAGCTTGTCAATCACCACAAAGATAGCATCATTTCCTCGCTTGGATTTAGGAAAGCCAGTGACGAAGTCCATTTCAATGTGGTCGAACTTCCACTCAGGAATAGGAAGAGGTTGGAGAAGACCGGCTGGACGTTGATGTTCTGCTTTCACTCTTCTGCATACATCACATTCATTCACGAATTGGGCAATCTCCCTTTTCATGCGTGTCCACCAATAAGATTGCTTGACGTCTTGATACATCTTGGAACTGCCAGGATGAATGGAAAGGAGAGAATCATGAGCTTCTTCCACTATGAGCTTCCTGAGATCACCTTTGGGAACAACGAGTCTGTCCTCGAAGAACAAGGTATCTCTCTCATCAACACGGAAGCACTTGTATTTTGGAGTGCCCTTTGCAATCCCATGTTTCACCTTCTTCACCATGGTATCACTGAGCTGGGCCTCACGGACTTGATCTTCCAAGGTAGGAGCAATTTGGAGATTTGCAAGAAAACCCTGCAGAACAACTTGAAGGTTGAGCTTCCTGAATGCTTCACAAAGCTCAGGCTGGTGTGGCTTGATAAGAAGGCTGTTGCAATATGCCTTTCTGCTCAAAGCATCTGCAATCACATTTGCCTTGCCTGGAGTGTATTCAATGCTGGGGTTGTACTCTTGGATCATCTCGACCCAACGAGTCTGGCGGAGGTTCAGATGCGGCTGTGTGAAGATGTACTTCAAGCTCTTGTGATCAGTGAAGATGTCGACCTTTCTGCCCAACAACAGATGTCTCCACGTAATCAGAGCATGTACCACAGCTGCTAGCTCGAGATCATGTGTGGGATAGTTCTTCTCACTTGGCTTGAGCTGCCGAGAAGTATATGCCACAATTTTCTTATCTTGCATAAGCACACCACCAAGGCCTTGAAGAGAAGCGTCACAGAACACTTCATAGGGCTTGGTTTCATCCGGAGGAGTCAGAACTGGAGCAGAAACAAGCTTCTCTTTGAGGGTTTTGAATGCCACTTCACATTCGGGAGACCAAAAGTATTTGACATTCTTCTGAAGCAGGTTGGAAAGAGGCTTGGCAATCTTGGAGAAGTTCTCCACAAACCTTCTGCAATAGCTGGCAAGACCCAGAAAACTGCGGAGCTGTTTGACGTTCTGAGGAGCTTCCCAGTTGACAATTGCTTCCACTTTCTCGGGATTTACCGCAATACCGTCAGCTGAGATGATGTGGCCCAGGTACAAAACCTTATCGAGCCAAAACTCGCACTTGGAGAACTTGGCATAGAATTTATGCTCTCGGAGTCGATCAAGAACCAGACGCAAGTGCTTTTCGTGATCTTCTTCATTCTTGGAAAACACCAGAATATCATCCAGATACACAAGCACGAATTCGCCAGTATAGGGGTTGAAGATGTAATGCATCATCCTTGAAAAGGTAGGAGGAGCATTGGCGAGACCGAAGGACATGAAGGTATACTCGTATGAACCGTAGCTCGTTCTGAAGGCCGTCTTGGGAATGTCTTCCTCGCGAATACGAATTTGATGATAGCCCATTCGGAGGTCAAGCTTAGAGAACACTTTAGCTCCTTTGAGCTGCTCAAAGAGTTCGTTGATGTTGGGGAGCGGATACTTGTTCTTAATCGTCTTCTTGTTCAATGGCCGGTAGTCAACACAGAGACGCTCCGTGCCATCTTTCTTCTTGACAAATAAGACGCCACAGCCCCATGGAGATGTACTCGGTCTGATGAGACCCATACTCTCCTGCTTATCAAGCTGCTTCTTCAATTCCTTCAATTCATCCGGGGAGAGCTTGTAAGGTCGCCGGCAAGCAGGTTCAGTGCCCGGCTCGAGTTCAATGACAAACTCCACCTGACGGTGTGGAGGCATGCCTGGAAGATCTTCTGGAAAGACGTCTTGATATTCGTTCACCACTGGAATTTGTTCTATGGCATTAATTTCACCCTTATCATTGAGAGAGAAAAGCCGAATAGTATTATCCCTGGAGGCGAAGATAATCACATCTTCATCAGAATGAGTCAATTTGACTTCCTTTTGAGCACAATCAATGTGAGCATCGTGCTGAGAAAGCCAATCCATTCCAAGGATGAGGTCGATGTCAGAATGACCAAGAATCACCGGAGAAGCCAAAAATCGATAATCACCCATGCGAATAGAAACATCCGGAGCATATATGCTGGAAGACATACGTCTCCCCGGAGAAATAACTTGCAACTTCTGAGGCAAACTTTGGATGTCAACATTATTCTTGGATGCAAAAGGTTGAGACATGAAAGAGCATGATGCACCCGAATCAAATAACACTTTAGCAGGGATAGAGTTCACTGGAAGGTTACCCAAAATGACATCAGAAGAAGCCTCCGCTTGTGCTGCATTCATCAGATTGACCCTGGCAGCCTTTGGATCATGCCTGACAATAGCTGAACTCACAGGTGGTGGAGGAGGAAGACGCTTCGGATTCGGACATCTGTTGGCATAGTGACCTTTCTGAGTGCATTTGTTGCAAGTCACTTCTGAGAGAGGACGGAATTGAGAGCCACTGGACTTGGAGCCTTGAGACTGAAACTGCTTCTTCGACTGGTTGCTTGGGTTGGGTGGGTGGGAGAAACCACGACCACTAGAGTTCTTGTTGTTGGAGTTGTTGAAGTTGCTGGAGTTGTTGTATGGAGCTCGAATCACTTGAGGAGGAGGAAGCCAGAATTTCTGTTGTTTCGAGACCATCTGAGACGATGAGGAAGAGTGAACAGCATCTCGAATTCTCTTCTTAGAAGCCTCCATCTTGAGCTAAGTTGCTTCTTGTTTCAAGGCCATGTTATAGAACTTATCGAATTCGTCTGGCTCGAACAAAGTGAGAGCAAGCTGAAGTTCATCTTTGAGACCTCCACGGAACTGATAGATTTTACTCTTTGCATCAGGAATGTCTTGCTTTGCATAGCGAGCGAGGTTTTGGAACTTGACATTATACTGATAGACTGTCATGGAGCCCTGCTTGAGGTTGCGGAATTGCTCAGGCATACCCTCGATAACACTTGTAGGAATGTGGTGCGAGCGGAAATCCTTGCAGAAATTCTCCCAAGAGATCACCTGACCCGGCCTTGAGTCTTTGTACTGCTGCCACCAGTCAGCTGCTTGATCTTTCAGTTGGAAGGCTGCAAACTTCACATAGTCATCTTCTTTCACGTTACTGCACTCAAAATGCTTCTTGATATCGGTCAGCCAATCCTCAGCATCAAGAGGGTCGACACAGTAACTGAAAGCTTTAGGATTGTTAGCCAGGAACTGGTTGAGGGTAGCATGGTGCTGCTGGAAGAAGTTGCCTTGGTTCATTGGAACGCCCTGATTAGCTTGATTAGCTTGATTAGCTTGCATCATCTGCATCATCTGCATCATCAACTGAGTGTTCTGAGCAGTAGTCTGCATAATTGCTCTCCAAGCCTCAGGCGGAGGAGGAGGGGAAGGAGGACGTTCTGGAACCTCTTCACCCTCTGGGTTGGCGTTCGGAACCCTTTTCGGAGCCATCCTGTACGATGACCACGAATCAGCAATTGATTGACAAAAGGAATAAGCTGAATCAATGGAATGAATTGCAACAAGTCTTCACAATAATCATTCGAACAATAAGAACGAATGAAATCATCCGAACAAGAGGAACAAATGCATTTCTCAGTTAATTGATAACATCAGTCTTCACGAGAAGCCACATAGGGAACAAAAGGATAAAATAAGAAAAACAACAAGGTACGGAAAGGAACAAACACAAGAGAGGAGTTTCGTTCTAACATTTTTGTGCTGAAAGCATATGAACGCGTTACGAAAAGGTTTTGCAATCCCCGGATCAGCATAGCCAAGGACCCTTTAAGATGCAACTCCTGATAGTAACATCGGTCATATAACTCCTTCACTCAATGTCGAACCCCGAACTCACTAACCTGCATTCGTTGGAAGAATGCCTACGATCTACTGGATAAAACCCACATATAGTTTTCCGAAAGATTCCAGTTATACAATCAGGTGTTGGGGATACACGGGAAGCACCGCGCAATCAACTCTAACCTACATCCAGGTGTATCCATCCTTCAACACATAACCAGTCTTTCTCGGAAACTGTGTACCTCGGACCTTCGAAAAGCATCCACTATAACAAGCTATGGCAATACTCCCGAACTACCTCCCCAGTACTGGGTGATGTCGGGGTTATCTTGCCACTGGCCGTATAGGGGAGATTTTCGATGTCAGTCGTCTTAAGTATTTAGTACTGCCGCGATATGCTTGTTACAATGATACCCCGAAGCTCAACCCTCGGTAACAGGAGGCATCGGGAACAATATCCTTGTCACAAGAACATCGAAACAATCCCAGAATACTCGCGGGATTTCTAAAAAAAAAATTGTGCAAATTTTGAAGATAGGAGAGACAAGAGTAGACGTCAGGAGTCCTCACCAGAGAGAAAGGGGATGAGAAGCAAAGAAATCCTACTCTCCGATATAATATAGGACTCAAAAAGTTTTCAGTGTGTGCCTAGACTCAACCGTCAACGGTTCGATCAAACAGTGGGGGCTCCTAGGTCGGAGAAGGCTCTGAATACCAACTTGTAATGCCCAGGATGGAGTTATACCTCCTACGTGTCGAGGCACGACTTAAAGGCATAAGTCCATCCTAGAATGATCTCAAGTTTGGTAATCTTTGCACAACTCATGTAAAAGAGGGGATAGTAAACTGAAATAGTTGGCTTACACTCGCCACGTCACAGAATTACAGTACAAGTCTCAAACATCATACATTAAGAGCACTACAACCCTCTAAGGGCAAAAGCCAAATGTCAAAGTACCAAACTCAGATAAATAAACCACAGGCGGATCGAATCCTAGTAAGAGACTCCACTACTGATCGTCCGGGTACCGCACATAGTACCAACTACGCTCTTCGTCGTACTCCCAATCCAGCTCGGTGCCATCACCTGGATAGCTCACAGCTGGACCTGCATCTGGTGTGTGAAGTAACTGTGAGCCACAGAGGACTCAGCAATCCCGTTCCCGGGTAACAGAACTATTTAAGCCTTTAGGTGAGGATAAGGCTGAAGAAAGAACAAGTCTGCAGCAGCAACTAGCATCTAGCCTACGTAAGTGAGAGCGAGAAGAGAAGGCATCGGCGAGAAGTGATCACGAAGTGATCCTAGCTACAGCTCCACAATCATAACCCCTCCGTGTTCAACTCCCGAATCCCTATTCGGAAATTGACAGTCACGGAACACACGCTGGTAGTGTATTAGTAACATTGTGTCAAGTTATCTACAACCGGAGTTAACAAGCTCCCATCTACCACATAATCGCGGGCACGACTTTCGAAAGTTCAAACCCTGCAGGGGTGTTCCAACTTGACCCATTACAAGCCCACGATCCGCGGAGTCGCAACTCCAAAGTGGGAAGACCCGAGTATCCTCGGAATCCCGTGCTCAAGATATACCGAGCTAAGGTAAGGCTAATCCAGCAAATCCTCCCGGCGTGTCGACACCCTGATAGTAGCCGCGCGTATCTAAGTCTCAGGACACGACCGGATGGGTGAAGCTACGGGTTTTTACCAGACCTTGAGTTTCCTCGAGGTGGCCCCGCAGGCTCCCCGTTTCGGACCAACACTCATGTGGAGCACTGGCCCGGGGTTGTTGATTAAGAAAGAGGGTTAATTACTCCCTATGCATGTTTAGTTTGTTATTAGGCAAATAGTACCAATGTTGGGATTTGCTGGAAAAGTCTTAGCACTTAGCGGTTTATCGAGGGGGTCCCATACACCCCAACCGTGTTAGGAACGCATAATCAAGGAACATAATACCGGCTTATACGGATCCTAACGGCATGAGTGGAACAAAACACCAAGCAAAAGGCTTAGCCTTCCACCCTTGCCAATATATAGATGATTTCAATTAAAGCATTTATATAGTGTGATAAAACCCAACCAAACTTCAACATGGAGCAAGCATCTTCACTTCACCTGCAACTAGCAACGCTATAAGAAGGGCTGAGCGAAGCGTACTTAGCCAAGCAATGGTTTGCATAGGTAGGATGGTTAAACATGGCAATTGGTTACAAGCAGGAGGCCGACAAGAAGAACATGGGCATCGAGGCAAAACTATAGATCGAGACTACTAGCAATAGGCAAAGATAGTAATGTTATCGGGGTTCGGTCATCTTGCCTGAAGAGAAGTCGTTCGGATCGTAAGAAGGGTCCTCGTGCTCAACCTCGTTGGAAACCTCGTGCTCAACTTTGTACCCGGTCTCAGCTTCCGGCTCTAAACAAAGCAATCACACCAAGCACCAATCAACAAGATGCAATGCGCACTCGAAAAACATGAATGCATGATGGATGCACTAAGGATGCACATGGAGCACGTACAACATCACTCAAGCAAAACACCTCAAAACAAGATAACAAGCTGATATTATTAATCTACACGGAAAAACAGTCAAGTTTGATATAAGATTCGCTGAAATCGGAGTTACGGGCTAAAAGTTATGCCCGAAACAAGATTTGAGCGAAAGCTGAAAATTACAGCAACATAGCAACTTTGGAGCTCAAAATAATTAAGCTACAGCACCCAAAAAGCATGGCAAAGGACTTGAACACAAACTAGACATATAGTACAGCAACTAGGTCCAAAGTGCACCCCCAACGGAGTCACGGATCAATAGCAATGATCTTGGACATATTGAACTTTGCAATAAAATTCTGGCAGCAGAATTTTATTGAAATTTTAGAGCAAAAGATAAACATGCTACAGCCACTCAAATGGACATGTGAGGACATGAATGGAAAGACAACAATATATACTACAAGTAACAATCAAAATCCACCCCAAAACTAACATGCTTTGTCCTAGAACATCTCACGAACATGGCATCGGAACGTTACAGATTTCAGACTTAGTGAAAAATCACTAAGTCCTAAAACAGCAATATCATCATAGCACACAAAAGATCATGTTTAAGTCACCTCGAAACTAAACATGGCAAAGGGTAAGCACCTCATCAAAGTGCATATGAAGGCGATCCCGAAACACACAAGCATGCATCATAGAGGTGAACACAACGATTGCAACGAGCTCAACAAGATGGCATTTCATAACAAGTGAAAACACAACATATGAACATGGCACTTTGCAAAGATGATAACAAGGCAACAATAAATCTACCATGCAACCTATCACAAGCAACACGTAGTTCGTGACGAGACGAACACGTGGACATGTCATTTGCATCGTTTGGACAAACGAGCTAAAAGTTAACACATGTCAAAGGTGGCATGAAAATAACACATAACAGCAGTTTATAACATGATGCACTCTTGCAACAGCAAAACAAGTGTCAAGATGACATCTAACATGCATGACTACAACAGGTAAAACGTAGAGGACATCTCCACGAACATCTGGACATGCTACACGCGCAAAACGGAGCAACAGGCAGAAAGTTAGAGCAGTTCAAAGTTAGCATCTCAGAACAGGATTAAAAAGGACTTAGAAGTTTTAGGGGGGGGTCAACCTCTCCAGATCTGGATCTGACGAACAGTAACGGGCCGGCGGCGGCTTCGGTGCGGCGGCGGAAACTGGGCCTGCGCTGCTGCGGCGGATCCGGCCCAGGTGGCTTCGGGCCCCGGCCGCGCGGAAGAGGAAGGCCCGGTCGGGCGGTTGTCGAGGCGGGAGGCAGCGGCCGAACTGGCGGCGGCGGCCCGGCGGAGCAGGCCCGCTCGGGCGAGCGGCGCGGCCCGCGCGCGGAGAGGTCGGAGGCGCCCAGGCGCCGGTGCGGGAGGCCCAGCGCGGGAGGCCCAGGGCGGAGCGGCGAGAGGCCCGGTCGCGCGGCCTGGGAGAGGCGAGGCGAGCGCGGAGCGGGGCGATGCGGAAGTGCCGGCCAAGTGGGCCGCGGGGAGCGGTACGGGCCGGCGGCGAAGGGGATGTGGTCCCCCGGTCGAAGGGGCTGGCTCGGTGCGGTCGAGCCCCGAGCGGAAGCGGCGACGCGGCGATCTGGCAGGGCGCTCGAGGCGTTGACCTGGTACGGGCGACGGGATCCGGTCGGGACTCACTCGATCTGCGGCTGCGGCTGATGGATCCCTCGGGATCTGGGAAGGAAATTTCGGATCTGGAGAAAGAAAAGAAAAGAAAAAAAAGGAAGGGGATCTAGAGGAGGAAGAAGAAGGGGATAGGGATGCCCAAAATAGACTAGGGGGGTCTATATGTAGTAGTTTTTAGGGTTAGGAGGGGAATTAGGGGCGTTAGGAGCCCTCCGATCGCGATCCGACGGATCCGATCGCGGGGATAGAATAAAAGGGCCTAGACGGAGATAAAAGAAAGCAGCAGGGATGTTTCCGGGACACGAAGTAAAGGCACTTCGGGCCCACACGAGCAACGGATGGAAAAGTCAACGGAGTCCAAACGAGACGAGATTTGAGAGGCGGGTTGCACACAACAAAACAACAACACACAAAACAACCTCGCGGCACACCGGTAACGTAAAACGCCCGAACAACAAAGTAGGCCTACGGGACGTCACGGACACGTGAGGAGCTCCGGAACGCGAAACGGACAACGGGAAGAAACACGACGAACCGGATGCAACCCACAACACAAATGCAATGCAATGCACATGTCTACATGATATGAATGAATGCCACACACTCACACAACAAAACGACGAAAGCCCGAAAGACAAAGAACCCGAAATGGAAATAGATGAAGCCGGAGATATATTATATACCCAAAAGGGAAAGTATTACATCCGGAGCATTACAGCCGGGTTATTCTTTCTGCTTCTTCCGACTCTTCGGGGAGTTCTCCAGTTTGAAGGAAACGGACAATCTGCTGCGCCCATGCTGGAGCCTGAGGCTCAACAACAAGGACTAAAGGCATCAGTGCTGCTACGGGAACGTCAGCTTCTACGGCAAGAACCTGTGGCTCGGTCGGAGCTGGACGTTCCCCGGCAAGCTTGCTGGGGCAAAACTTGTCGGGAACGCCTGCTTCAACTGTACAAACCCTAGGGTCTGCAGGAGCAGACTGTTCCTCAGCAGCTTTGTCGTTGATCTTGGGGACCTTGTTGGCGGTGGCTTCGGGAAGCTCTGCCGGTAAGTAGTCACTAGAGACCAACTTTCTCTTCTTACTTTGTCCAATTGATGGTGTAACGGATGGTTGAGTTAACTTGAGCACAAAGATCCCTGGTTCCACAGGTAGCTTTAGTGCAGCACACTTTGACAGGCCGTCTGCGACGTCATTTTGAGCTCTTGGAACGTGCTCCATCTGTAAGCCTTCAAAGTGCTCTTCAAGCTTTCTCACTTCGTCGACATAAGCTTCCATCAATGGACTCTGGTAGCTCTTGTTCACTTGTCGGACAACCAACTCGAATCACCCCGCACAATCAGCTTCTTGATCCCAAGCTCAGCTGCGATTCTGAGGCCGGCAAGCAGACCTTCATACTCTGCAGTATTATTCGTCGCTTGCTCCTTGGGAAAGTGCATCTGGACGACGTACTTGAGGTGCTCGTCGGTGGGCGCGACAAGCAGCACGCCAGCGCCGGCGCCTTGCAGCGAGAAGGCACCATCGAAGTACATTATCCATTCTTTGCTCGTTTCTTTGACGGGGATGCTTGTCTCTGGAATCTCTTCGTCTGGCGTTGGTGTCCATTCTGCTATGAACTCTGCCAATGCTCTGCTCTGGATAGTAGAAGTACTTTCAAACTTGAGGCCAAAGCTTGATAGCTCCAGTGCCCACTCGACAATCCTGCCTGTTGCTTCTGGATTTTGCAATATCCTTTTCAGCGGAAAGCGAGTGACCACCGTTATCTCATGTGCTTGGAAGTAGTGGCGCGGCTTCCTTGAGGCCATGAGGAGGCCGAAAAGCAGCTTCTGCACCCTAGAGTATCTTAACCTAGCCCCCTGCAAGAGGGAACTGACAAAATAAACTGGGCACTGCACCATCTTCTTCCGCACCTCTTCTTGCATCTGCGCAAACTCATCCTTGTCGGGGCCAGAGCTTGTCGGGGAAGCTCCCTGCTTGTCGCCGGACGTGCCTGCTGGGGCTACGGGCTCCTCATCCACCTCCATTTCCGCTACTAACGCAGCACTAACCACTTGACTGGTCGTTGCTAAGTACAGCAGCAACTTCTCTTGTGGCCTAGGTGCGACAAGTATTGGAGTGGAGGACAGGTACCCTTTCAAGTCTTGCAGCGCTGCCTCCGCTTCCGGAGTCCATTTCATTGGACCTGCCTTTTTCAAGATTTTGAAAAACGGCAGGGCGCGTTCTGCAGACTTAGAAATGAACCTGCTGAGAGCAGCCACACAACCGGCAAGCCTTCGTACATCCTTGACGCGCTTTGGAGCTTCGATATGCTCAATTGCTTTGATCTTGTCGGGATTGGCTTCAATCCCTCTCTGGGACACAAAGAACCCGAGAAGCTTGCCGGAGGGGACTCCGAACACGCACTTCTCGGGGTTAAGCTTGAGTTGTATCTTGCGCAGATTTGCAAAAGTTTCATCTAGATCTTGAATTAGGGTATCCTTGTCCTTGCTCTTGACCACTATATCATCCATATAAGCTTCTACATTCCTGTGTATCTATGGTTCAAAAGCAGTGTGGACTACCCTCGCAAACGTTGAACCTGCATTCTTCAATCCAAAGGGCATGCGTATGAAGCAATAAGTGCCACATGGAGTAATGAACGTGGTCTTCTCTTCATCTTCTTCAGCCATAAATATCTGGTGGTATCCGGAGTATGCATCAAGGAATGAAAGCAACTCACACCCAGCCGTGGAGTCAACGATCTGGTCAATGCGCGGCAAGGGAAATGGATCTTTGGGACAAGCTTTATTCACATCAGTGAAGTCTATACAAAGCCTCCACTTCCCATTTGCTTTGCGCACGACAACAGGGTTGGCCAGCCACGTGGGATGAAGTACGCCTCTGACAAGGCCTGCCGCTTCCAGCTTCTTGATTTCTTCCGCGATAAACTCTTGGCGCTCCACCGCTTGCTTTCTGACCTTCTGCTTGACGGGCCGCGGGTGAGGACAAACGGCAAGCTTGTGCTCAATCACTTTCCGGGAACGCCGGGGATGTCAGACGGTTGCCATGCAAACACGTCAACATTCGCCCGCAGGAAAAGAACGAGCGCGCTTTCCTATTTAGGATCGAGCGTGGCGCTGATGGTGAAAGTACCACCAGTGTCGTCCTCCTTGGCGGGCACCTTCTTGGTTGCAGGTGGAGCTGCCATTCCTTTCTTGCACTTGCCGGTGGAGCTCGATGGTGCGTCCTCGACGGCAGCGCAGCACTCCGAAGAGGTGCGTTTGCCGGAGTGGGCCCCGGAGCTCTTGCCGAACTTGGTCTTGTTCTTCCCCCCGGGAGCTTCAGCGGCAAGTGTCTCGTTATCTGTTGCGGCTGCTGCGTCCCGGTAAATCTTGTCGGCACAGATAAGCGCGTCCTTCTTGTCGCCGGGGACAGAGATGACGCTTATCGGTCCTGGCATCTTGAGCATGTTGTAGGCGTAATGAGAGGCTGCCATGAACTTGGCGAGTGCCGGACGGCCAAGTATCCCATTGTATGGCAACGGGATATCAGCAACGTCAAAGGTGATCCTCTCAGTCCTGAAATTTAGCTCTCCGCCAAATGTCACTGGCAGTGTGATTTTCCCCTTCGGCTTGCTCCTTCCCGGGTTGATCCCTTGGAACGTGCCGGTCTCCTCGAGCTCGCTGTCGGGGATCTATAGCTTCCGGACCACAGTAGAGGAGATTAGGTTCAGGCCGGCCCCGCCATCAACCAGCATCTTGGTGACCTTGAGGTTGCGGATGGTTGGTGAAACCAACATCGGCAAGCACCCGACCGCAGTTGTGCGGTCAGGGTGATCCTCAATGTCGAAGATGATGGGTGTGCTGGACCACTTCAGGAGTTTGCGCGACTCGACGGGCGGCTCTGCTGCATTAACTTTCCGCACCCATTGTTTGAGTTGGCGGTGGGAAGTATGCAGAGAGGCACCTCCATCGACGCACAGAACTTCTGTGGCCTTCTGGAACTCCTGCTCGCTGTTGTCTTCGTCGTCCATGTCCTCCTCGTCATCTTCGTCTTCGTCCTTGTCGCGGCCGCGGGGAGGTCTATCTCCTTGCCGCTGCTTGGCTTTGCCGCGGCGTCCTCCCCGGCCATTGAATGGCCGCTTCTTGCCGGACTCTCCTCCACCTCCCTGGGCCTTCTCCTTGTCGCGTCGCTCGTACTCAGCCTTCTGCTGCTCGACGAGGTACTCGACCCTTTTGCAGTTCTGGATATTGTGGCCCTTGGTGCGGTGGATCTTGCAGTACTGCTTGTCGGAGCCGTCCTGCTTGTCGGCGGCCGCTACAGTGGCAGCTTCCTTGCCGAAGCCACCAGCCTGAGCTTTCTTGGCGCCAGCCTCCTTGCCGGACTGCTCAACGACCAGTACTTCCTTGTTCTTCTTTTTCTTGTTGTTCCGCCGCCGGTTCTTCCTTGCCGGGGCGGCATCCTCACTATCTGTTCCCCCTGCTCCAGTATCCTCCCCGGGGAGTCTCCTCCCCTCTTCAGCGCGTGCGCACTTGTCGGCCAGGGCATAAAGCTCACTGACGTCTCGGATCTTGCACATCGCCATCTCCTCCCTCATCCTGCGGTTGCGCACGTTCTGGTGGAACGCGCTGATAACCGCGGTAGGGTGGACGTCTGGGATGTTGTCCTGGACGCGGCTGAATCTCTGGATGTACTTTCGCAGGGACTCTCCTTCCTTCTGGGCAAGTATATGAAGGTCGCTCTCCTGGCCATGGGGCTTGTGGCCACCCGTGAAGGCGCCGACAAACTGGTGGCACGGGTCGGCCCAAGAAGAAATAGAGTTCTCCGGCAAGTGCATGAGCCAAGATCTGACGTTCGGCTTGAGCACAAGCGGGAAGTAGTTTGCTAGTATCTTCTCGTCTCGTCCCCCGGCAGCCTGAACCGCGATGGTGTAGATGCTGAGGAATTCTGACGGATGAGTTTTGTCGTCGTACTTCTCGGGTACGTCGGGCTTGAAGTTCTTCATGCTGGGCCACTGGACTTGCCGCAGCTCACGGGTGAACGCAGGACAACCCGCCTCGTACGGCAAGTCGCCTGGTTCTCCGGGCGCGTGCACGTCGACAGCAGGCCCAGCGCGCAGGTCGGATTGCCGCCGCGCTTCTCTTCGACGCTCGATGCGAGTTCGAGCGTCTTCTTGTCGTCTGTCATCGAGGACTTGGCGTTGATCGCGGCGAGCTCGTGGATCCGACGATGCCGTGGAGTCGTCGTCGATGTTGATCCGGCGAGTCGGCGATTTCGGCCTTCGGGGCGGGGAGTGCACGGTAGTTGCACCCCCGGCGGTCTTGTCGCCATCAGCCCGCGCCTGGCTAACTTGCCGTGGCCGCGACGTCGTCGGCTGCTGCGGAGTGTCGTTATTGGCGAAGGCGATGAGGCTTTGGATGGTGGCCCTCCAGTCGTCGGCCTTGTCTGCCGCTGGAGGGAAGTCGAGGAGCAGCTGAGCTCGAGCTAGAGCTTATGCTGGAGTGGAAGGGAGCGGTGGCGAGCGGTGCGAGGAGCGAGATATGCTCGGACTTCTAACTGCGTTAGAAGGAGCAGGGTCTCGTCCTGGCGACCGCGCCTTGCTCGTGCCAGCACGTTGGCCTTGAGCGTCCCGCGACCCGCCAGCTTGGCCTTGTCCCAGCAAGCGTATGGTACCTTGGGTACCACGCCGCTGCCGGTCCGGCACCTGCTGAGAGGGGCGCGGTGCGTGTACGAACGCCGAGGTCTTGGAATGCGCCCGGTCGTCCGTCTTGTCCTTGGACTTGGCGACGTCGTGAGTTTCCTCGCCGGCGTCCGCCCTTCTGCCAGCGTCTACCCCACGGACTGTTGGCTCTGGTGGTGGCGGGATCGACGCGGACGGGCCTGCTACCTCCGAAGCCTTCTTCTTCGGCGGCATGTTGATGAAGTAGATGAAGTTGCTGAAGTTTTCGCTCGCGTGAACACTGGATCGGGTTCACACAACCTCGACGCTCCCCCCTACCTGGCGCACCAAAGATGTCGGGGAAACTGATCGCCCACGAACACCTATGGGACCGGAGCCCCTTTTCGGTACGGCAAGGGGGCGGAGGATGCACAAAGAGCGGATCGAAACGTGCACGCGAGCAGTTTACCAAGGTTCGGGCCGCACAGATGCGTAAAACCCTACTCCTGCCTTGGTTTGTATTGTGTTCTTGGCTCGGGAGCGAGAAGGGCTACAATGCTTATCGCTAGCAAAACCGAGCGTGAGAGTGATCGAAGATCGGAACCCTCTCTACGTTGCGCATGGGCCTCCTTTTATAGATCAAAGGGGTCACCGACAGGTGGCAACGCAGACGAGGGTAAAAACGTAAAAATGGTGGTAGTTGGAACAGTGTATGCATAGTGCTTTATACCTAACCCTAACGGCAGGGGACAAGGGCATTAAATGCCCGTCACCGTCGCCCCAAACAGTGCAAAAAAGCGTCCGTCAGGGCGTCTCCGTTCGCCACGATGGTGGCCTCGTCATCGTAGCTAGCCACCGTGTACCCCAGGCTGCACAGCCTTCCGCCACGTGCACCTGGAAGGACCCCAGGGCGACGCGTGGCCGGATGAGCTGGAGCGTGGGCACGTAGTGGAAGCTTGCCGCGGCTTGCTCCTTGCCGCGGTTGTTAACTTGTCGGCCCGGGAGCTTGTCGCTCTCCTGGCCTTGCCGGGGCGCGCGATGTGCCACGGCAAGTCTCCTGAAATGCCATGTTTTGGCCTTCCTGGCAAGCTCCTCTTGCGAGGGTCTTGTGCCAAAGGGGTGGTCTTGAGCCTGGAGCGGCCTTCCCGGCAAGCTCCTCTTGCCAGGGTCTTGTTTCTTTAACTTGAATGCTTTGTTCTTGAATGGCTCCAAAGGAACCATAGTGGGCCTTGGCGGGCGCGTGGCAAGCCCTGCCACGGGACGCTGCCACTGCCCGTGCACAAGTCGGGATACTAAGGTACCCCTACTTTAGTACACCGACACATTTACTTTTATTTTGCATCCTTGCATTGCTTCATCATCATGGCATCATGGCATCTTAGTCTACTTCTGTTGTGTGTGTAAGTGAGGCACCTTGTGATGTATGTGAGTGTGGTTCTAGCCTTGGCCTGCTAAACCCTAAACCCCTTCTCCTCTTCCACCACTTCTTCTTCCTCCTCTTCTTTTCTTTCCTTTCTTTACTCTATTTTGCAAGTCACCTAGCCAAGTCCATTAATGTTCTTTCTTTTCCTAAAAACCTTGCACCATGTCTACAACCTCTCTGCCTAATTTCACCCTATTTGGAATTGATTTGGTTGGGTTCAAAAATGACAAGAGTTTGAACCATATTCAAACTCCTTTTATTTTTCTGCCTCTAAAAATGTCCAAACCAATTTTACTAAATAGGGCATAAATCAAGGAGCATGGGGATATTTTCTTTTTCTCCTAACTCTTTTCCTTTAATCCTATGATTTTCTTTTCATTTCTGTCTGAAGAAAAAGGGAAAAGAAAAAGAATCAGCAGAGCATCAGTGGCCTGGGCCACCTCCTCCTCCTCCTCTCGGCCCACCTCTTCTCTCCCGCGGCCCAACTAACACCCGCAGGGCCGACCGAGCCGCTTGCAGTCACGCCGTCTCTCCCCTCGCACCCGGGCCCACCTGTCATCCCCCCTTCTCCTTCGCGCCTACCTGCCCCGTTGCATCGCCGTCTCTGCTCCAGAGACAGAGTGCTTGCGCTCGCGCCGTGAGCGTCACGGACGCCGAGGTCGCGTCGTCTCCTCTCCTCCCTTTTAAGCCCGTAGCCGCACCCTAGGGTTGCTCCTCCTCCCCCTTTCTCCTCCGCCGCAGCCAGCAGCTCCACCCACTCCTCTCCTCCCTGTAGTCGCCATGGCCGCCCCGAGCAAGGTCCCGTCGCTGGCATAGGAGCGTCGACGGCCTCCTCTTCGTCGATCCCGAGCACCCCAGCGTCTTCCCCGAGCCCGCTCCGACCCCGATCTGAGCCCGAGGACAAGTTCCACGACGTCCTCTTCTTCCTCTTCTTCTTGGGACAGAATCGCGCCAAGTTCAGAGCTCCTTCGCGGCGTCTCCAGCTCGTCGTTGTCGACTCCATCTTATCCTAGGGTGAGATGGGTAACGCACCTACCTCCCCTTTTCTTCCCGTGGCATATAGGACCCCGTGTGACTCGATCGATCCGTGTCTTTGCGGTGCTCCCGGTGCTCCGACGTTTGTCTGTACTTTTCGTCTGCAGTAGTGCTTGCAGCCCGCGCCCGCGTGTCCGCGTGCTCTAGTTTCTCCTAGGAGTGCTCCGCTCGCTTGCTTGCTCGCGCGCCTGCCCGCCGCTCGTCGCCTACCCTGCCTAGGCCCTTGTTGTCGCGTAGGGCTCCGCCGCCGCAGATCCGTCATGTGCTCGCCACCGGCGATGTAGTAGTTGTTAGGTGCTGCAAATGCTTCGAGTGGGTGCGGAACTCCTCCAGGAGCGCACCACACCACTCCGCCGTCTCCTTAGGTCGCTAGAGCAGCTCCGACGAGCAGCCCCGACGAGCGTCAACTTTTCTTCAGCCACTACATCTTCAGTTACCTCTTCAGGCAACGCTTCTGTATTCTGTCAAGAGTCGAACGCTAGCGCAGTGGCTTGTGTCTCCGTCAGATAGGCAGGGGGTCGTGGGTTCGAATCCGTGCGGGGCAGTGGTTTCGCCCCCCTTTTTATTTTTCCTGAGAGAATGACGGGCAGGCCCCACCTGTCATCCTCACTGTGCGCTCCACCCACTTGCGCACCCGTTGGTGCCACCGCAGCGCAGCCAGGCCCTCTTGTCAGTGGCTCTGGCTAGCGTAGGCGTGGGTCAACTTTGTCCCCTACGCCTGTTTTTCTTTTCCTTTTTCTTTTTCTGCATTTTCTTTCTTTAATTAATATTTGTTTATATAATCTTCTGATGGAAATGAGTTGTATATGAAAAGTGCTTAGAATTTCATGTAGATTATGAATATGCTGTTTGTTCCCATGTTTGAAAACATTTTAAATGCTGCTTGAATTATTCTTGTTTTAAATATGCCTAAACTTGTAAAATTCATAACTAAATATCTACTACTCCAAATTTAACAAACTTTATATGCATTTGGGGTGGGAAAATGTGTAGAATATTTTGGTGCTGTTGTTTTGCGTGTTTAACCACTTTTAAACAGAAGTTTTTCAGATCTGTCCCAATTCCATTTAATTAATTAGAGTTTCTGGAAAATGTTGTTTGTTATTTCCAGCCCATTTAAATGTTCTAGCATGTTGTTGTAATATTAGTTGCACCCTTGCCATGTTAACCAACCCATTTAAACTTGTTGGGTGCTTGTTTGAATAACCTACATAAACTTGTTAGTTGTTCTTTTGCTTGTTTTCTTTCATGTGGGTGATCTTGTTGCCTTGATGTTATTGCACTTTTATGACCCTAGGCCATGCATCATATCTACTCTTGTCCTTGTTCATCATGTTCATGCATCATGTGGTTGAGCATTGCATTGTGATTGATTGTTGTTTTGGTGTTGCTTGTTGTGTTGGTTAGAGCCCGATGACGATACGGAGTACGAGGTTACTACCGAGGCTGAGTTTGAGGAGCAAGGTTACGATCCCTCCGTGGAAGCAACATGCAAGATGACCATACCCAGATATCACTACTATCTTTGCCTATGCTAGATGTCTTGCTCTTTAGATATTGCCTCGATGCCTATGTCTGTTTGCCAGTCCTCCTATTGTTGTCATGAAACTCTCTAACCACCCACCTAGCAAACCGTTGTTTGGCTACGTAAGCATCGCTCAGCCCCTCTTATAGCGTTGTTAGTTGCAGGTGAAGATTTGAAGATTCTTGCTTTGTGATGAAGTTATTGTTGGGATATCACAATATATAATCTTTTAAACTAAATCATCTATATATTGGTAACGGGTGGAAGGCTAAGCCTCTTGCTTGGTGTTTTGTTCCACTCATGCCACCATAGGAACCGTTAAACCGGTGTTATGTTCCTTGATTTTGCGTCCCTAACACGGTTGGGGTTTATGGGCCCCCCTCGATAACTCACGTAGTGCTAAAGCTTTTCCAGCAAGGCCCAACATTGGTTTTACATTTGCCTTATAACTAAAACTTGCATAGGGCGTTGCAAACCCGAGTTCTTAATTAACATCCCGGGCCAGTGCTCCTCATGAGTGTTGGTCCAAACTGGGCAGACTGTGGGGCCACCATGGGGAAACCCGAGGTCTGGTATATACCTGTAGGCTGACCTATCCGGTCGTGGCCTGAGACTAGATACGCGCGACTACTGTTACGGTGTCGGCACGCCAGGAGGTCTTGCTGGATTAGTTTTACCTTTGTTGGAATATCTTGAGCACGGGATTCCGAGAATACTTGGGTCTTCCCACCTTGGTGTTGCGACTCCACAGATCGTGAGCTTGTGATGGGCTAAGTTGGGACACCCCTGCAGGGTTTGATCATTCAAAGCCGTGCCCACGGTTACGTGGCGGATGGGAATTTGTTAATATCCGGTTGTAGACAACTTGACACCATGTTCATAATACACTACCAGCGTGAGTAACCATGATGGTCTCTTTCCGAAGGGGTTAGGGAAGTGAACACGATGGGGTTATGTTTGACCGTGAGTAGTTAGGATCACTTCCTGATCAACTTGGCGATCGTTTGCACTTGTTCTCTTCTCGCTCTAAACCCGTAAGATAATGCTTAGTGCTGCTGCAACCATGTTTAAGCCTTTTCCACGCCTAAGGCTTTGATAGTATTGCTACTGTAGGATCGAAGTAGGTCTAGAGGGGGGGTGATTAGACTACTTGACAATATAAAAAATCTGCCTTTAGATCATGCAAAGTTTTTGGCAGTTTCACAAACAAGATCAATTCAAGTAACACCCTACACATGCAATTCTAGAGTATATGCAGCGGAAAGTAAATTGCACATGTAAAAAGGAGGTGGAGAAGATCAAACGCAGTTTGGTGACACGGAGGTTTTTGTCGTGGTTCCGATAGGTGGTGCTATCGTACATCCACGTTGATGGAGACTTCAACCCACGGAGGGTAACGGCTGCGCGAGTCCACGGAGGGCTCCACCCACGAAGGGTCCACGAAGAAGCAACCTTGTCTATTCCATCACGGCCTACGCCCACGGAGGACTAGCCTTACTCGGGGTAGATCTTCACGAAGTAGGCGATCTCCTTGCCCTTACAAACTTCTTGGTTCAACTCCACATCATCAAGACGGAGGCTCCCAAGCGACACCTAACCAATCTAGGAGGCACCACCCCCCAAAAGGTAATAGACGGTGTTGATGATGATGAACTCCTTGCTCTTGTGCTTCAGATGATAAACTCCCCAACACTCAACTCTCCTCACTGATATGGCTGTGGTGGAAGAAATATTTGAGTGGAAAGCAACTTGGGAAGGCTAGAGATCAAGTTTCATATGGTAGGAATGGAATGGCTTGATCTCAACACAAGGGTAGGTGGTTCACTTCTCAGAAAGTGTATGGTAGGAATGGTGGTACTTTCTGATGGCTCTCCTCACGAATGAGAAGGGGGTGGAGGGGTATATATAGCCTCCACACAAAATCCAACCGTTACACACACATTTGACCAATCTCGGTCAGACCGAAGTGAAAACTCGGTTAGACCGAAAGTTCAAATATAGTGAACGTTGGGCTTTTCGGTGGGACCGAAAATACCATCTCGGTGAGACCGAAGTGAGTCAAAGATTAGGGTTTGCCATCTCGGTGAGACCGAAAATATAAACTCGGATATTCCGAATTGATGTCAACTGATCACAGAAGGTTGGCAGCCCTTTTTCGGTGAGACCGAAACTCAGAATCGGTTTGACCGAGAAGCTAGGGTTTGGAGAGATAAGTGAAGTGGTTCATCTCGGTGGGACTGAGTTGGAGAAATCGGTGTGACCGAGATGTTAGGGTTTGTGTTAAGTAGTGAATAGTGCTGATAGTTGAGTGAGTTAGATCACCAAGCACTTGAGCAACAAGAACATTAACACAACCTCATCCCCTTTTAATAGTATTGGCTTTTCCTAAGGACTCAATGTGATCTTTGATCACTAAACCAAAAATGGAGTCTTGAGCTTTTGCCAATGCTTGTCTTAGCATTTTGAGGGGTCCACTTCTTCAGACATTTCCATACCCATATCATCGAACTTCTCTGAAATGATTCTCAAGATAATATTAGTTCAATGATATATATGTTGTTATTAATTACCAAAACCACCCGGGGATTAGTTGCACTTTCAATCTCCCCCTTTTTGGTAATTGATGACAACATATAGATCAGAGCTTCGACAAAAGATATAATCAATGAATAATATCGTCGCTTTGAGAAGTATGTGATAAACAAGAGCTCCCCCTAAATTTGTGCATTATTTAAAATTTGCGTTTGAATGCAAATGCACAATCGATTAGGATTATGGGTCACTCTTCTATGTCACATACATCTTGGTGGAGCGCACAAAATGATAAGAATGAATAACATGCACTTAATCACCAAGACAAGAGTAAATAGCCATACAATAAGGAATAGCATAGGATAAGCAATAAGCACACATTAAAGCATAGTATGACTAAGCACTCATTAAGGTAGCATCAAACATAGTAGCAAGCACACATAAAGTATCTGGAACCAAAAGAAATCAATGTATCTCAAGGAAAAACGGCAAAAGAATGAAAAGACGAAAGAGCACTCTCTCTCTCGAAGCCCTATGATCTATAACAATTTCTCCCCCTTTGGCAACAAGTTACCAAAAAGTTCGAAAAGGTATAGAGCTAAACGTCACTGCGGGCTCTGCTGGCGGCTCCCGTCTGGGTCGATGTCGGTGTAGAGATAGCTGCATCTGCGAAGACCTCTGCTGATGTCTGCGGTGGAGGAGTGGATGCTGGAGCTGTAGCTGGTGCTGAAGTGGTAGCCCTGGAGTCTGTCACTGGGATAGCTGCAGATCTGGATCCTCTGGGAACCGGAGCAGTCTGGCGATGAGAGTCCTGGACTAGATCATCCTGCATAAGCTCTGCTCTCTCCTGCCTAGTCTCCTCCATGTCTGCCTCAAGCTTGTTGACAGACACCTGAATCTCAGTCAGCTTCACGTCTAGAGCGTGGATCTTGTCCTCGACAATCCTCTCAAGGCTCTCCTGAGATTGCTCAATGCTGGCCAGGCGTTGTTCAATTCTCTGGGTTGCTTCAAGAATCTGTTCTCCAAAGCTCTTTGGCTTAGCTGCTGCTGCTGCTGCCTCTTTGTCAGCTTTGGCTTTCTTCGCAGCTTCAATCTTGGCTTGCCCTTCAACTGAGGTGGGATCCTCTTCATCCATCACAACTACGTTGTCCTCATGCTCTGGCTGCAGTGGCAAGTGCTTCCTATCCAACATGAATTTGCCCGTGCCAAACTTGGCGTTGATAAGCATCTGTATCTGCGGAGCAAACCCACACGACCTCTTCTGGTCAGCTGCAGTCCTCTTAATGGTTTCTACCATCAAGTCCATCACCTTAAAAGGTGCCTTCTCATCGAGAATGTGCAGCATGTTGATAGAATAGCCTCGTATCATCCGGTGGTCACCTGACTTAGGCATCAAAGTATGCCTCAGAATGGTGTTAGTGGTGGTCAGACCAGCCTGGAGATAATACACTGAGCCGAGCTTCCATCCCTCCAAATCAGCAGCTGGGATCTCCTTGTACATATTCTTCATAGAATCATGACTCTTCTTAGGAATCCCATAGACATCAATGTCGTCCTCTCTCTGCACAGGAGCGTTCAGAAGTTCTGCCCATTCTGCAATAGTTGAAGAAAACCGTTGACCTTCAGTCATCCAGGTGATCTTGCCATCAGGATAGAAATGGGCTGTGGCATAGAACTGCATGATCATCTCGTCATTCCATGCTGTCAGTTCTTGACCCACAAAATCAGCAACTCCACATGCAGTAAAGCTCTCATGCACATGGGGAAAGAAGTCCCGGTGCTCTTCACTGTCAATGTACTCCCAGTCAACATACCTGGTGTCAGCAACAATGGGCTTCTTATCCATTAGCACAGTCTCATAAAAATCCTGCTGCTCTCTGGTGTGGAATCTGGGGTCCACAGCAGTCCTTCTTCTTACGGCATATGGATCAGACTGTCTCCATAGCCTGAGACCTTTGTCCTTCCTTGCCTTCATGTCCTCAGCTTGAGGATGAGCATCATTGTGGAGTGGCAACTTTGGACGGAGCTTGAGCAACACATGCTCTTCATCTGACTCAGAAGGTGGCATCTCACCTTTGTTCTTCTCAGAAGCTGGAATGCTTCTGGTTGTCCTCTTGGGCTTCGCTGGAGCTGCCTTAGTTGGAGCAGGCTTCTTGGGCTTAGAAGAGGCTTGAGCCCGAATAGCATCACCCATGAACTTAGCTTTCTGAGGAGGAGGCTGGGGTGCATCTTCTTCTTCTTCTTCTTCAGCATCAACTTGAGGTTCAGCATAAACAACTCTCTTCCTCTTGGAAGTCTTCTTCACCTTGCTTTGAGCTGGCTCTTCCAAGTTGAGCTTCTTGGCAACTGCTGATTGCTTCACTTTACTTGTGCCTTTCTTTGGCTGCTGCCCTTGGTGCTCTTTGGCAACCACATTCCTCTTGGGCTTGGAGGTAACTTCCTCAGCAACAAAGTCGGAATCCTCATCATCAGAGGTTCTCTTCTTCCTGGTCCTCGTAGCTGCGGGAGGCAAACCACTAGGGGTGCTCCTCTCACCATCACCACTAGAGCTGCTTGCAGGACTTGTATCTGCCTCTGGAATTTCAGCAAACGGTGATTCAGACCTGTTCTGGCTGTCACTGACATCTGACATGGCTGAAAGACCTGTGAAAAGATAAGGTATAGGCAGAATGGAAGAGTTATCACAACTGCAGAAGTTTTTGCAAAGAAAAAATGAGTTAAAAACTTAGTTTTGAGTTTTCACAGAATGTATTTCGGTCAAACCGATTTCAAGTTTCGGTGTAACCGAAGTGTTCAACAGAACCTACACACCACTTTCGGTCAGACCGAAATGGGTTTCGGTCCTACCGAAAACTTAGGGTTTCACAGAAACTTCAATTCGGACATTCCGATTTCCACAACTCGGTCAGACCGAACTGTGTAGTGCAATGGTCAGAGACCAAATCGGTCAGTCCGATTTTCAGGAATCGGCTTCACCGAGATGCATTCCGTGGAAACCTAAACCTAAGGATTTTCCTCGAAACTAGAAGATCTGAGCAATGTATTGGGATCATATCAAACGTGGATTGAATCAGGGCAGTCCTATCATGCAAGAATCAGAAGTGGAGCATGAAAGGGATCGGGACACACCCTAACTTGGTGGTGTCCCTCTGCGGCGGCAACGGCGGAGAAGATTACCGTTGACGGCGGCGGAGACCTGCGGCGAGGGCACACAGGCGACGACGGCGACGATCCTTGGATCAGGGCGACGGCAGCAGGGGTCTTGGAGGGCGAACGTTTGAAAGGAATAGATCGCGCGCAGCCCTCAGTATATATAACCCCGTGCTGTCGGTGGGACCGAGTTGAAAAACTCGGTGTCACCGAGATGCATAATTGCAGTGCAGTTACGCATATCGGTCAGACCGAGATTTTGAACTCGGTTTCACCGAGATGAAACCTAGATCAATCTAAGTGTTTCGGTTGGACCGAGATTGGGAAGCCGGTCAGACCGAAATGGACTTAGAAGGTTTTGGAAGTTAGCCTTAGACGAATCGGTGGTTCCGAGTGCTCCTCACTCGGACTGTCCGAAAAAGACTTGTTCAAAGTTGTGATATAAGCATGAATAGAATTTGAGACAAGATAGCATAGATAGCTAGGGAAGGTGCTTAGGCATTCTTGTCCATCCATTTGGCCAGAAAAAGAAACCAAAACGATCAAAACTACAAATGGATGTCCTTGAATGAATAGAATCATGCATTCAACATGCTCACACAATAAGATAGCAACTGAAATATGTGTCAAACATGCACAACCAATCACTCTAGCTACTAGCACACAATTTGTCGATGACTAGGTCATCTATATATGAGTATATTGACTTAGGAGCCAAATGAGAACATTTGATCATAGGTCATACTCATCGTTTAAGCACAAGTGGGGTTACCACTTTTACATAAAGCATTTATGTGTTCACATCATTTGGAGATGCTTTAGCTCAATTTTTTTTAGAGCAAAGCTCCCCCTAGATGTGAGAACCCCTTTTAAAGGGTCAAACTAACCTTGGGTTGTCGTAGAAGACTTCATGTAGATGTTGAAGATGTGGATGCTCAATGTTGATGTAGATCATCAAGAGTTGGGAGCTATCCTTTGGATTAGGGCACTTTCAATACCTACATGGGTTAGTCCCACAAGGAACAAACAAGGATATCCATAGACATAGATTGAAGTTCACAATAGATGATGTCCATGGAAGCAATGATTACCTTGTCCCTTGACTTACCAACAAGAGGGTTTGTGACTCCATGAACTAGTGCATGATGTGGAAGTTGATTGCACAAGTTGCCAAAATGAATGTGAGTGAAGTATGTTGGCGGAGTCACCCTCAAGAACCTTCTAGTTCTTCTTCTTTGGGATCCACATCATCTTGATGGGAATCCTTGGGGTTGTAGTTGAGCTTGACGTGTCCTTGGGAACCCACTTGACCATGGCTTGAGGTGCTTCAATGAATGCATCAATCTCCTCTTGAAGCTTGTCCTTGGCTTTTAGCTTGTGGTCTTGTGGTGGAAGGTCATCTTGAGCTTGTTCCACATTGGAAGAAGTAGGATCATACTTCTCCTTTTGAGAAACAAACTGTGGAGTAGGGTATTGACCTTCTTCCCACTCAACACCTTCGGCGTTGAACTTTCGCTCAAAACCAATCCCTTGATTCTTCCGGTGCCTTCCTTGTTTGCGAACAATTTCCTCAAAGTTCTTGCTTCCGGCAAGACTTTTGTAGACACCTTTCTCTATGATTTCCTTCAATAAGCTATTCTCTTGCTCAAGTGTAACTTGGCTTGAAACATTGTTAGTGGAATCAAGAGAACTACTAGAAGTAACAACATTAGATTTAACATGGTTATTGTTACTACTAGAGGAAGAATTTTTCTTATGCTTGTCATGCTTAGTCTTAATAGGTGGCAAGAAATTAGACAAGAGAAGTCGTTTGGCAAGATATGAAGAACTCTTCTTTCGAAGATCGTCATTGATCGCTTTTAGAAACTCATGTTCTTGCTCTAGAGTGAGCTTCTCGAAGCGTAGCTTCTCATGAGATCTTAGGAGCTCTCTATGATCTTCTTGAGTTGTTTCATGAGCTAACTTAAGAGTGTTTAGTTCTTTAGTTAGACGCTCAATCTCCTTCATAGCATTGTCATTCGACTCTTCTCGACTATAAAGACTACTAGCATTTTCATCATTACTAAGCTCACTAGATTTATCATGCAAGAGCTCATCTTCACCAAGTAAGTCATCCTCATCACTATCAAAATCAATGAATTCAGGGTGTGTTACCTTGGGGCCTTTAGCCATGAAGCATCTTCCAATTCCCTCATTTGGTGAATCAAATAAGTCGTAGGAGTTGGAGTTGGAGGATACTAGTGCAAGTCCGGCAACACCTTCATCTTGACTATAGTCGGAGTCGGAGTGATAGCTTCCATCGGATTGACTGTCAGAGTCGGAGCCGGAGACCCATTCACCAACATGAGCTTGATGTCTTCTTCTTGTGTAGCTCCTTGATGACTTGTCTTTCCTCTCCGAATCTTTGCTTCTCCGAGAAGGTCTTCGTTCATAACGATCATCTCTACTCCTTCTCTCTCTCCGAGGTGACTCATCTCTTGCTCTTCTTCTTGGAGATTCTTCTCTTCTCTTGTGGGGAGCCGTACACTCATTTGAGAAGTGTCCGGGTCTTCCACAATTGTAGCAGTTTCGATCACGACTAGAAGATCTCTTTCCATCATATGATCTAGACTTTGAGCTTCTTTCTTTGCCTCTATTCTTGTAGAACTTGTTGAAGTTCTTGACCATTAGGCTTATCTCTTCATTGGAAACTAGCTTGTCACTTGAGGTAGTAGGAGCATCACTTGTAGCTTTGTAAGCACCACTTGAGTTGTTGTGAAGCTCTTCCTTGTCCTTAAGTGTCATTTCATGAGCAACAATTCTTCCAATGACTTCAGTTGGCTTGAGAGTCTTGTAGTTTGGCATCATTTGGATCAAAGTGCACACGGTGTCATACTTTCCATCCAAAGCTCTGAGAATCTTCTTAATGATGAATCGGTCGGTCATTTCTTCGCTTCCTAAGCCAGCAATCTCATTTGTGATGAGAGCAAGCCTAGAGTACATTTCAGCGACTCCTTCACCATCCTTCATCTTGAACTTGTCAAGTTGACCTTGAAGAATATCTAGCTTTGATTCCTTCACAGATTCAGTACCTTCGTGCATTTCAACCAAAGTATCCCAAATCTCTTTAGCATTCTCAAGACGGCTGATTTTGTTGAACTCTTCGGGACACAAAGCATTGAAGAGAATGTCACAAGCTTGAGCATTGTTTTGCAACATCTGCAACTCTTCGGGTGTAGCTTCGCGATCCGGAACTTTTCCTTCTTCAAAGAAATCACCTTGCATGCCAACACAAATAATGCCCCATGCGGCTGGGTTATGACCAAGAATATGCATTTTCATTTTATGCTTCCAACTAGCAAAATTTGTACCATCAAAGTAAGGACCTCTACGATAATTACCCTCACTAGACGCCATACTCTCCTAGGTTGTGAAACCAAGCTTATGGAGTCCAATGCAATGGAAACCAAGGCAATGGAGACCAAAGCTCTGATACCACTTGTAGGATCGAAGTAGGTCTAGAGGGGGGGTGATTAGACTACTTGACAATATAAAAAATCTGCCTTTAGATCATGCAAAGTTTTTGGCAGTTTCACAAACAAGATCAATTCAAGTAACACCCTACACATGCAATTCTAGAGTATATGCAGCGGAAAGTAAATTGCACATGTAAAAAGGAGGTGGAGAAGATCAAACGCAGTTTGGTGACACGGAGGTTTTTGTCGTGGTTCCGATAGGTGGTGCTATCGTACATCCACGTTGATGGAGACTTCAACCCACGGAGGGTAACGGCTACGCGAGTCCACGGAGGGCTCCACCCACGAAGGGTCCACGAAGAAGCAACCTTGTCTATTCCATCACGGCCTACGCCCACGGAGGACTAGCCTTACTCGGGGTAGATCTTCACGAAGTAGGCGATCTCCTTGCCCTTACAAACTTCTTGGTTCAACTCCACATCATCAAGACGGAGGCTCCCAAGCGACACCTAACCAATCTAGGAGGCACCACCCCCCAAAAGGTAATAGACGGTGTTGATGATGATGAACTCCTTGCTCTTGTGCTTCAGATGATAAACTCCCCAACACTCAACTCTCCTCACTGATATGGCTGTGGTGGAAGAAATATTTGAGTGGAAAGCAACTTGGGAAGGCTAGAGATCAAGTTTCATATGGTAGGAATGGAATGGCTTGATCTCAACACAAGGGTAGGTGGTTCACTTCTCAGAAAGTGTATGGTAGGAATGGTGGTACTTTCTGATGGCTCTCCTCACGAATGAGAAGGGGGTGGAGGGGTATATATAGCCTCCACACAAAATCCAACCGTTACACACACATTTGACCAATCTCGGTCAGACCGAAGTGAAAACTCGGTTAGACCGAAAGTTCAAATATAGTGAACGTTGGGCTTTTCGGTGGGACCGAAAATACCATCTCGGTGAGACCGAAGTGAGTCAAAGATTAGGGTTTGCCATCTCGGTGAGACCGAAAATATAAACTCGGATATTCCGAATTGATGTCAACTGATCACAGAAGGTTGGCAGCCCTTTTTCGGTGAGACCGAAACTCAGAATCGGTTTGACCGAGAAGCTAGGGTTTGGAGAGATAAGTGAAGTGGTTCATCTCGGTGGGACTGAGTTGGAGAAATCGGTGTGACCGAGATGTTAGGGTTTGTGTTAAGTAGTGAATAGTGCTGATAGTTGAGGGAGTTAGATCACCAAGCACTTGAGCAACAAGAACATTAACACAACCTCATCCCCTTTTAATAGTATTGGCTTTTCCTAAGGACTCAATGTGATCTTTGATCACTAAACCAAAAATGGAGTCTTGAGCTTTTTCCAATGCTTGTCTTAGCATTTTGAGGGGTCCACTTCTTCAGACATTTCCATACCCATATCATCGAACTTCTCTGAAATGATTCTCAAGATAATATTAGTTCAATGATATATATGTTGTTATTAATTACCAAAACCACCCGGGGATTAGTTGCACTTTCAGCTACCCGGGAACGGGATTGCTGAGTCCTCTGTGGCTCACAGATTCAACACAACACCAGATGCAGGTACCGTTGAGAACTACACAGGTGGTGGTTCAGAGCTGTATTGGGAGTTTGATGAAGAGTGTGGACGTTACTATGTGTCTTATCCCGACGATCAGTAGGGCTCTTACTAGGATGATCGGGACCTTGTATTGATTTATTTATGGTATCTTTCATTTGGATTTCGTCCGTAGTCGGACTCTGATGTTATTTGGATGATGTATGCTATTGTATTCAATTGTATGATGTGGCGAGTGTAAGCCAACTATCTTTTGCGATTTCATCCCTGCTTTTACATGAGTCGTGCAAAGATACCGTACCTGAGATCATTCTAGTATGTTATTATGTCTTTAAGTCGTGCCTCAACACGTGGGAGACATAGTCACATACTGGGCATTACAAGTTGGTAACAGAGCCTTCTCCGACCTAGGAGCCCCCTGATTGATCGAATCGTTGACGGTTGAGTCTAGGCACACGCATAAAAAATGTTTTGAGTCCTATATATATCGGAGAGTAGGATTTCTTTTTACTCCTCACCCCTTCATCACTCTGGTGAGGACTCTTGACGTTGTTCTATCTCTTCTACTCTCAAAAATTCACTAATTTGTTTTTAGGATCATGCGAGTATTGTTTGGATTGTTCTGATATCTTTGTGACAAGAAAATTGTTCTCGATGCCTCCTGTCATTTAGTGGTTGTGGTAGTGTCCCGGGGAGTTGAGCTCCGAGGTGTTGTCGTCACAAATGTATCGCAGCGGTTCTAGCTTACTTAAGACAGACGGCATCGAAAACTCTTCTATGCGGTTAGTGGTGAGATAACCCCGACGTCACCCAGTACTGGTGGGATAGTTCGGGAGTATTGCCACAGCTTGTATAGCAGATGCGTTTCTAAGGTCCGAGGTAAATTGTTTCCGAGGATGACTGGTTATGTGTTGAAGGATGGATACAGCTGGATGTAGGATTAGAGTTGAGTGCGCGGTGCTTCCCCTGTATCCCCAACACCCGATTGCATAACCGGAAACCTTCCGGAATTAATAGGTGGGTTCTTCTAGTAGCTCGTTGGCATTCTTCCAACGAGTGCATGGTATGAGGTTTGGGGTTCAACATCGAGTGAAGTGGTTTTATGGGCGTTATTCCAATTGGGAGTTGCATCTTAAAGGGTCCTTGGCTATGCTGATCCGGGGATTGCAACACCCTTTTGTAAAACGTTCCATGAGCATTCAGCACGAACATGTGGGACGAAGCTTCTATCATGTAGTTGTTCTATCTGCTCCTAGTTGGTTTTAATTACCTTTTGTTCTCCCAAGTGGCTTATCGAGAAGATTGTTGTATCATTATACTGTGGAATTCATTCGTTCATTTTATTCGAATGTTCTTGTGAAGACTTATGTTGCATATTCTATCCGTTGATTCAGCTTATATACTAACATCAGTGGCTAATAGTTATCATCTCTTTCAGGATGGCTCCTAAGAAAGTTCCCAACGGTAACCCAAAGGGTGAAGAAGAACGTGTTCCTGAATGTCCTCCTTCCCCTCCTCCTCCGTCTGAGGCATGGAGAGCAATTATGCAAGCGAGCAACCAGAACACCCAGATGCTTATGCAAATGATGCAGAACTTTCAAGCCAACCAAGCAAATCAAGGTGGTCATGGGAACCAAGGCCAAGGCAATCTGTTCAATCAACCTCACTTTGCGACTCTCAACCAATTCCTGGCAAACCAACCGAAGTCGTTCAGTTACTGTGTGGATCCGCTAGATGCTGAAGACTGGATCATAGACGTCAACAAGCACTTTGAATGCAGTAACGTGAGACCTAAGGATTATGTCAAGTTTGCCACTTTCCAACTCAAAGATCAAGTTGTTGATTGGTGGTAACAGTACAAAGATTCAAGAGGTGGATGTGAGATCTCGTGGACTGACTTCTGCAAGGATTTCCTCTCTCACCACATTCCAACAAGTGTCATTGAAGGTATGCGTGAGCAATTCCGCAACCTGAAGCAAGGCACCATGTCCGTCTATCAATACAATGTCAAGTTCCAGAATCTTGCTCGTTATGCCAAGCAAGACATCCCCGATACCAAGAGCAAGATTTATCAGTTCTGTGGTGGTCTGAAAGATGAACTCCAACTAGCTCTCACCTTGTTCGAGCCAGATGAATTTGACCAATTCTACAATATGGCTCTTAAGCAAGAGGCAGGTCAGCTCAAGATTGAAGCTTCCAAAAAGAGGATCAGAGATGTTGTTCACTCCTCCTCTTCTTCCCAAGTGGTTGCCAAGCAGCAGAAGTTTTGGCTACCGCCTCCTCCAGTGCTCTGTCCTCCAAATAACAACAAGCACTCAGGTGGTCGTGGTTTCTCCCACCCACCCAACCCAAGCAATCAGTCCAAGCCTTAGTTTCAAGCTTCAAGATCAAGTGGTCCTTATCACCGGCCTCTCTCAGAAGTGACTTGCAACAAGTGTTCTCAGAAGGGTCACTATGCCAACAAGTGTCCCAACCCAAGGCGCCTTCCGCTTCCCCCACCTGTCAGCACTGCTATTGTCAAGCACAATCCCAAGCATGCAAGAGTGAATCTGATAAATGCAGCCCAAGCAGAGAATTCTTCCGATGTGATATTGGGTAACCTCTCAGTTAACTCTATTCCTGCAAAAAGTATTGTTTGATTCTGGTGCATCACTTTGTTTCATGTCAAGACCATTCTTTACCAAACATAATTTCACTTCGGTATTTCTGGATAAGAAGTTGTCAATTATTTCTCCGGGCAAACACATGACTTCTAATATGGTAGCTCCGGACATATCTATTCACATGGGTGATTACAGTTTTCTAGTTTCTCCGGTTATTCTCGGCAATTCCGACATTGATCTTATTCTTGGGATGGATTGGATTTCCAAGCATGATGCAAACATTGACTGTGCAAATAAGGAAGTCAAGCTTACTCATCCTAACGAAGACGTGATTATCTTCGCCTCTTGAGATAACACAATCAGACTATTCTCTCTCAATGACAAGGGCGAGATTAATGCCATTTCTCAGATTCCGATGGTCAATGAGTATGAAGATGTTTTCCCTGAATAGCTTCCAGGCATACCTCCCCATCGTCAAGTTGAATTCGTCATTGAACTCGAGCCCGGTACCGAGCCAGCATGTCGGCGTCCGTACAAGCTTTCCCCTGATGAGTTGAAGGAGCTAAAGAAACAACTCAATGAGCAAGAACGTATGGGTCTAATCAGGCCTAGTACTTCCCCTTGGGGTTGTGGTGTTCTATTTGTCAAGAAGAAGGATGGCACGGAACGCCTTTGCGTTGATTACCGGCCATTGAACAAGAAGACAATAAAGAACAAGTATCCACTCCCCAATATCAATGAATTGTTCGAGCAGCTCAAAGGAGCAAATGTGTTCTCAAAGCTCGATCTTCGGATGTGTTACCATCAGATTCATATACGTGAAGAAGATATTCACAAGACTGCATTCAGAACAAGCTCTGGCTCCTATGAATACACAGTCATGTCTTTCGGCCTTGCAAATGCTCCACCCACCTTCTCAAGGATGATGCACTTCATATTCAACCCTTACACCAATGAATTTGTTCTCGTCTATCTGGATGACATCTTGGTATTCTCCAAGGATGAAGAAGACCATGCCAAGCACCTCTGTTTGGTCCTTGATAGGCTTCGTGAACACAAGTTCTATGCGAAGTTCTCCAAATGTGAATTTTGGCTGGATAAAGTCTTATATCTTGGCAATATTATCTCTGCCGAGGGCATTTCTTTGAACCTCGAGAAAGTTGAAGCTATTGTCAACTGGGAACCCCCGCAGAATGTGAAGCAACTCCGAAGCTTTCTTGGTCTTGCTAGCTATTGCAGAAGGTTCGTTGAGAACTTCTCCAAGATTGCCAAGCCTCTTTCCAACCTGTTGCAGAAGAATGTCAAGTACTCCTGGACTCCTGATTGTGATGTGGCATTCAAAACATCAAAGAGAAGCTCATTTCTGCTCCGGTTCTTACTCCTCCGGATGAGTCCAAGCCCTATGAAGTCTTTTGTGATGCTTCATTGCAAGGTCTTGGCGGTGTTCTCATGCAAGACAAGAAGATTGTGGCATACACTTCTCGTCAGTTGAAACCAAATGAGAAGAATTACCCCACACATGATCTCGAGCTACCAGCAGTTGTACATACCTTGATCACGTGCAGACACCTTCTGTTGGGCAGAAAAGTGGACATCTTCACCGATCACAAGAGCTTGAAGTACATCTTCACACAGCCAAACCTTAACCTTCGTCAAACTCGTTGGGTCGAGATGATTCAAGAATATGATCCAAGAATTGAGTATACACCTGGCAAGGCCAATGTCATTGCAGATGCCTTGAGCAGAAAGGCATATTGCAACAGTCTCCTTCTCAAACCGTTCCAGCCTGAACTTTGTGAATCATTCAGGAAGCTCAACCTACAAGTTGTTCCGCAAGGCTTTCTTGCAAACCTTCAAGTTGCTCCTACCTTGGAAGATCAAATCCGTGAGGCCCAACTCAGTGATGCTATGGTGCAGAAAGTGAAAGATGGTATTGCTAAGGGTACTCCCAAATACAAGTGCTATCGAGTTGGTGAGAAAGACACCTTGTTCTTTGAGGACAGAATTGTGGTTCCCAAGGGTGATCTCAGGAAGCCCATAATGAACGAAGCACATGACTCCCTCCTCTCGATTCATCCCGAAAGTTCCAAGATGTAGCAAGACCTCAAGCAATCATACTGGTGGACTCGCATGAAAAGGGAGATTGCCCAATTCGTGAATGAATGTGATGTCTGCAGAAGAGTGAAGGCATATCATCAACGTCCAGCCGGTCTCCTTCAACCTCTACCTATTCCCGAGTGGAAATTCAATCACATTGAAATGGATTTCGTCACTGGGTTTCCTAAGTCCAAGAAGGGAAATGATGCTATCTTTGTAGTGATTGACAAGCTAACTAAAGTAGCTCACTTCCTTCCCGTCAAATAATCCATCAACGCAGCTCAGCTGGCAGAGCTGTACACCTCCAGAATCGTTTCTTTGCATGGCATTCCTTAAGTCATCTCCTCAGACCATGGAAGTTTGTTCACATCCAAGTTCTGGGACTCCTTTCAGTCAGCCATGGGCACAAAATTTCGCTCCAGCACTGCGTTTCACCCTCAGACTAGTGATCAAGTCGAAAGAGTGAACCAGATCCTCGAAGACATGCTGAGAGCTTGTGTCATCTCTTTTGGTATGAAATGGGAAGATTGTCTACCGTTTGCTGAATTCTCTTACAACAACAGCTTCCAAGCAAGTGCCGGCAAAGCTCCTTTTGAAATCCTATATGGCAGAAAGTGCCGTACCCCTCTCAACTGGTCCGAGACTGGTGAACGTCAACTTCTTGGTAATGATTTGATCTCAGAAGCCGAAGAAATGTGCAAAGTCATACGTGAGAATCTCAAAGCCGCGCAATCACGTCAAAAGAGCTACTATGACGGCAAGCATCGTGATTTGGCTTTCGACATTGGAGACCATGTCTATCTCCGTGTTTCTCCTATGAAGGGCACCCAGAGGTTCGGTATCAAAGGCAAGCTTGCTTCAAGATATGTGGGCCCTTTCAAGATTCTTGGCAAAAGAGGTGATCTAGCCTACCAACTCGATCTTCCCTCCAACTTTGCAAATGTTCATGATGTGTTTCACGTGTCTCAACTCTGCAAGTGCTTCAAGACACCTGAACGCACCATTCTGTTCGAGGAGATTGATCTTCAACAAGACTTGTCTTATCGTGAGCACCCTGTTCCTATTCTTGAAGAGACTGAGCGAAAAAACCCGCAACAAGTCCATCAAGTTCTTGAAATTTAAGTGGTCACACCATACCGACCGAGAAGCTACGTGGAAACAAGAAGATCACCTTCGTTCCGAGTATCCTTCCTTCTTCCAGTCCTAGATCTTGGGACGAGATCTTTTCGTAGTGTAGGAGAGTTTGTAACACCCCATATGTGATACTTTCCTATTATGACAATAAAGCTTTCTCAATTCGATCCTTGTCCTTATCCTTGGGGGTTCTTGTCATTTGAGCTCATTTTATTTTTGCATTGTCATGTCATTTACTATTATTTTGCATCCTTGCATTGCTTCATCATCATGGCATCATGGCATCTTAGTTTACTTCTGTTGTGTGTGTGAGTGAGGCACCTTGTGATGTATGTGAGTGTGGTTCTAGCCTTGGCTTGCTAAACCCTAACCCCTTCTCCTCTTCCACCACTTCTTCTTCCTCCTCTTCTTTTCTTTCCTTTCTTTACTCTATTTTGCAAGTCACCTAGCCAAGTCTTTTAATGTTCTTTCTTTTCCTAAAAACCTTGCACCATGTCTACAACCTCTCTGCCTAATTTCACCCTATTTGGAATTGATTTCGTTGGGTTAAAAAATGACAAGAGTTTGAACCATATTCAAACTCCTCTTGTTTTTCTGCCTCTAAAAATGTCCAAACCAATTTTATTAAATAGGGCATAAATCAAGGAGCATGGGGATATTTTCTTTTCTCCTAACTCTTTTCCTTTAATCCTATGATTTTCTTTTCATTTCTATCTGAAGAAAAAGGGAAAAGAAAAAGAATCAGCAGAGCATCAGTGGCTTGGGACACCTCCTCCTCCTACTCTCGGCCCACCTCTTCTCTCCCGCGGCCCAACTAACACCCGCAGGCCCGACCGAGCCGCTCGCAGTCGCGCCATCTCTCCCCTTGCACTCGGGCCCACCTGTCATCCCCCCTTATCCTTCGCGCCAACCTGCCCCGTTGAGTCGCCGTCTCTGCTCCAGAGACAGAGTGCTCGCGCTCGCGCCGTGAGCTTCACGGACGCCGAGGTCGCGCCGTCTCCTCTCCTCCCTTTTAAGCCCGCAGCCAGCAGCTCCACCCACTCCTCTCCTCCCTGCTATCGCCATGGCCGCCCCGAGCAAGGTCCCGTCACCGGCGTAGGAGCGTCGCCGACTTCCTCTCCGTCGATCCCGAGCACCCCGGCGTCTTCCCCGAGCCCGCTCCGACCCCGATCTGAGCCCGAGGACAAGTTCCACGACGTCCTCTTCTTACTCTTCTTCTCGGGACAGAATCGCGCCAAGTTCAGAGCTCCTTCGCGGCGTCTCCAGCTCGTCGTCATCGACTCCATCTTGTCCTAGGGTGAGCTGGGTAACGCACCTACCTCCCCTTTTCTTCCCATGGCATATAGGACCCCGTGTGACTCGATCGATCCGTGTCTTTGCGGTGCTCCTGGTGCTCCGACGTTTGTCTGTAGTTTTCATCTGTCAGTAGTGCTTGCAGCCCGCGCCCGCGCGTCCGCGCGCTCTAGTTTCTCCTAGGTAAGGATGGCAATGGGTCGGGTTTGGATCGGGTTGAACAATATCAAACCCATATCCATATCCATAAAGACAATCTATGCCCACCCATAAAAAATCCATGGGTGAAAAATTATGTCCATGTCCAAACCCGATGGATATCCATACCCACTGGATACCCATTGGGTCCTATCGAGACATATAAATAAGACATAAAAAATGTTAACATAAGCTCTTTCATTATCCACCTCATTGCAGGCTAGGCTTCACTTATGGTAAACATCAACTTAGGGTAAATCAATGTCCACTAACAACCTAAGATCATTTAGTATTTTTCTAACAGATGAGAGTGAAGAGTCATTTAACAAGGAGATAAAAAAGGGGAAGGGGCATTGGAGTATGTTATAGAGGGGATTGAATTTTCACTAATAAAAGTTATGAAATGGATTGTGTAACTTCTTTTGCATTTTTTACATAACAAAGAGTAAAATTGCAGTGGCACATGTGACTGTGGGGTAGGGATATTAGATTTTAGCCCATTAATTCATACTATCGGGTCGGGTTTGGGTATACCCATGGGTCCAAGATTATATCCATGCCCTACCCATGAGCAATCGGGTCGGGTTTGGGCGCCACCCATGGACACAAAAGAATATCCAAACCCTATCCATGCGGGTCGGATATCCATGGATATCCATGTCCATGGGTAAAATTGCCATCCTTACTCCTAGGAGGGCTCCGCTCGCTTGCTTGCTCGCGAGCCCGCCCGCCGCTCATCGCCGACCCTGCCTAGGCCCTTGCTGTCGCGTAGGGCTCCACCGCAGCAGATCTGTCATGTGCTCGCCGCCGGCGATGTAGTAGTTGTTAGGTGCTGCAGATGCTTTGAGTGGGTGTGGAACTCCTCCAGGAGCGCACCGCACCACTCCGTCGTCCCCTTAGGTCGCCGGAGCAGCTCAGACGAGCCTCTGCTTTTCTTCAGCCACTGCATCTTCAGTTACCTCTTCAGACAACGCTTCTGTATTCTGTCAAGAATCGAACGCTAGCGCAGTGGCTTGTGTCTCCGTCAGATACGCAGGGGGTCGTGGGTTCGAATCCGTGCGGGGCAGTGGTTTCGCCCCCCCATTTTATTTTTCCTGAGAGGATGACAGGCAGGCCCCACCTGTCATCCTCACTGTGCGCTCCACCCACATGCGCACCCGCTGGTGCCACCGCAGCGCAGCCGGGCCCCCTTGTCGGTGGCTCTAGCTAGCGTAGGCGTGGGTCAACTTTGACCCCTGCGCCTGTTTTCTTTTCTGTTTTTCTTTTTCTTTTTCTTTTTCTGCATTTTCTTTCTTTAATTTATATCCGTTGATATAATCTTCTGATGGAAATGAGTTGTATATGAAAAGTGCTTAGAATTTCATGTAGATTATGGATATGTTGTTTGTTGGCATGTTTAAAAACAATTTAAATGCTGTTTGAATTATTCTTGTTTTAAATATGCCTAAACTTGTAAAATTCCTAACTAAATATCTACTACTCCAGATTTAACAAACTTTATATGCATTAGGGGTGGGAAAATGTGTAGAATATTTTGGTGTTGTTGTTTTGCATGTTTAACAACTTTTAAACAGAAGTTTTTCAGATCTGTCCCAATTGCATTTAATTAATTATGGGAGTCTCTGGAAAATGTTGTTTGTTATTTCCAGCCCATTTAAATGTGCTAGCATGTTGCTGTAATATTAGTTGCACCCTTGCCATGTTAACCAACCCCTTTAAACTTTTTGGGTGCTTGTTTGAATAACCTACATAAACTTGTTAGTTGTTCTTTTGCTTGTTTTCTTTCATGTGGGTGATCTTGTTGCCTTGATGTTATTGCACTTTTGTGACCCTAGGCCATGCATCATATCTACTCTTGTCCTTGTTCATCATGTTCATGCATCATGTGGTTGAGCATTGCATTGTGATTGATTGTTGTCCTGGTGTTGCTTGTTGTGTTGGTTAGAGCCCGGTGACGATACGGGGTACGTGGTTACTACCGAGGCTGAGTTTGAGGAGCAAGGTTACGATCCCTCCGTGGAAGCAACAGGCAAGATGACCATATCCATATATCACTACTATCTTTGCCTATGCTAGATGTCTCGCTCTTTAGATATTGCCTCGATGCCTATGTCTGTTTGTCAGCCCTCCTATTGTTGCCATGAAACTCTCTAACCACCCACCTAGCAAACCGTTGTTTGGCTACGTAAGCATCGCTCAGCCCCTCTTATAGCGTTGTTAGTTGCAGGTGAAGATTTGAAGATTCTTGCTTCGTGATGAAGTTATTGTTGGGATATAAAAATATATAAACTGTTAAACCAAATCATCTATATATTGGTAATGGGTGGAAGGCTAAGCCTCTTGCTTGGTGTTTTGTTCCACTCATGCCATCCTAGGAACCGTTAAACCAGTGTTATATTCCTTGATTTTGCGTCCGTAACACGGTTGCGGTTTATGGGCCCCCCTCGATAACTTGCTTAGTGCTAAAGCTTTTCCAGCAAGGCCCAACATGGTTTTACATTTGCCTTATAACTAAAACTTGCATAGGGCGTTGCAAACCCGAGTTCTTAATTAACAACCCGGGCCAGTGCTCCTCATGAGTGTTGGTCCAAACTGGGCAGACTGCGGGGCCACCACGGGGAAACCCGAGGTCTGGTATATACCTGTAGGCTGACCTATCTGGTCGTGGCCTGAGACTAGATACGCGCGGCTACTGTCAGGGTGTCGGCATGCCGGGAGGTCTTGCTAGATTAGTTTTACCTTTGTCGGAATATCTTGAGCACGGGATTCCGAGAATACTCGGGTCTTCCCACCTTGGAATTGCGACTCCGCAGATCATGAGCTTGTGATGGGCTAAGTTGGGACACCCCTGCAGGGTTTGATCTTTCGAAAGCCGTTCCCGCAGTTATGTGGCAGATGGGAATTTGTTAATATCCGGTTGTAGATAACTTGACACCATGTTCATAATACACTACCAGCATGAGCAACCGTGATGGTCTCTTTCCGAAGGGGTTCGGGAAGTGAACACGGTGGGGTTATGTTTGACCGTGAGTAGTTAGGATCACTTCCTGATCAACTTGGCGATCGTTGGCACTTGTTCTCTTCTCGCTCTAAACCCGTAAGATAATGCTTAGTGCTGCTGCAACCTTGTTTAAGCCTTTTCCACACCTAAGGCTTTGATAGTATTGCTACCCGGGAACGAGATTGTTGAGTCCTTTGTGGCTCACAGATTCAACACAACACCAGATGTAGGTACCGTTGAGAACTACACATGTGGTGGTTCAGAGCTGTATTGGGAGTTTGATGAAGAGCGTGGACGTTACTACATGTCTTATCCCGAGGATCAGTAGGGCTCTTACTAGGATGATCGAGACCTTGTGTTGATTTATTTATGGTATCTTTCGTTTGGATTTCGTCCGTAGTCGGACTCTGATGTTATTTGGATGATGTATGCTATTGTATTCAATTGTGTGACGTGGCGAGTGTAAGCCAACTATCTTTTGCAATTTCATCCCTGCTTTTACATGAGTCGTGCAAAGATACCATACTTGAGATCATTCTAGTATGTGATTATGTCTTTAAGTCGTGCCTCGACACGTGGGAGACATAGTCACATATTGGGCATTACAGAATCGGAATAGATCAATCCAGTCCTTTTTTTCAAGGTGTACGTAGTAAATAATAGGAACGAACGAATCGATCACTCTCTCCCTTCCTTGCTAGATGCGTACGTTACGTCGTGCTACGTGAGGCCCAGTCGTCTAATCCACGGATTTTTTTTATGACCGGAAATATGTTGGGCCATAGCTTACATGTATATAGTTTTCCTGGGGATGGGCCCCTCGATCTTGGGGGCCCGGGGCGGCCGCCCCCCTGCCCCCCCCCCCCTCAGGGTCGGCCCTGCATATTATAGTTCATCACGAAGCCTTTTTAGCTTGGTGGCAGTGATTGAAGAACTCTATCAATGACACTATCTTCATCAACTTTGCATCCAAGTTGAGTCATGTGATTGTAGTACCCAGACATTCTGAGTAAGTGTTCACTGGTAAAACTGTTCTCCTCCATCTTGCAGCTATAGAACTTATTGGAGACTTCATATCTCTCAATTCAGCCATTTTCTTGAAATATTAACTTCAACTCTTGGAACATCTCATATGCTCCATGATGTTCAAAACGTCTTTTAAGTCCCGATTTTAAGCCATAAAGCATGGCACACTGAACTATCGAGTAGTCATCAGAACGAGCTTGCCAGACGTTCATAACGTCAGGAGTTGCTCCTGCAGCAGGCCTGTCACCTAGCGTTACTTCAAGGACATAATTCTTCTGTGCAGCAATGAGGATAATCCTCAAGTTACGGACCCAGTCCGTGTAGTTGCTACCATCATCTTTCAACTTAGCTTTCTCCAGGAATGCATTAAAACTCAAGGAAACGGTAGCACGGGCCATTGATCTACAACAACATAGATATGCAAAAACTATCAGGACTAAGTTAATGATAAATTAAAGTTCAATTACTACTATTAATAAAGAACTCCCACTTAGATAGACATACCTCTAGTCATCTAAATGATCACGTGATCCAAATCAACTAAACCATGTCCGATCATCACATGACATGGAGTAGTTTTCAATGGTGAACATCTTATGTTGATCATATCTACTATATGATTCACGCTCGACCTTTCGGTCTCCAGTGCTTCGAGGCCATGTCTATACATGCTAGGATCGTCAAGTTTAACCCGAGTATTCTGCATGTGCAAAACTGTCTTACACCCGTTGTATTTGAACGTAGAGCTTATCACACCCGATCATCACGTGGTGTCTCGGCACGACGAACTTTCGCGACGGTGCATACTCAGAGATAACACTTGTACCTTGAAATTTAGCAAGGGATCATCTTATAATGCTACCGCCGTACTAAGAAAAATAAGAAGCATAATAAGATAAACATCACATGCAATCAAAATATGTGACATGATATGGCCATCATCATCTTGGGATTTTGATCTCCATCTCCAAAGCATCGTCATGATCTCCATCGTCACCGTCTTGACACCATGATCTTCATCGTAGCGTCATGGTCCTCTCGCCAACTATTGCTACTACTATTGCTAACTCATAGTGATAAAGTAAAGCAATTACATGGCTTTCGCAACTCATAAAATAAAGACACAAACATAAGGCTCCTGCCGGTTGCCGATAATTTACAAAAAATGATCATCTCATACAATAACGTATAACTCATCATGTCTTGACCATATCACATCACAACATGCCCTGCAAAAATAAGTTAGACGTCCTCTACTTTGTTGTTGCAAGTTTTACGCGGTTGCTACGGGCTTAGCAAGAACCGTTCTTACCTACGCATCAAAACCACAATGATTTTTCGTCAAGTGTGCTCTTTTAACCTTCACAAGGACCGGGTGTATTCACACTCGATTCAACTAAAGTGAGAGAGACAGCCACACGTCGGTCACCTTTAAGCAACGAGTGCTCGTAATGGTGAAACCAGTCTCGCGTAAGCGTACGCGTAATGTCGGTCCGGGCCGCTTCATCTCACAATACCGCCGAGTCAAAGTATGACATGCTGGTAACCAGTATGACTATTATCGCCCACAACTCATTGTGTTCTACTCGTGCAATCATCTACGCATAGATCTGGCTCATGATGCCATTGTTTGTGAATGTAGTATTTGAAAAAAATCCTACGAACACACAAGATCTATCTTGGAGAAGCATAGTGATACGTCTCCAATGTATCTATGATTTTTGATTGTTCCATGCTACTATTTATGATGTTTTGGATGTTTAATGGGCTTTGGTATACACTTTTATATTATTTTTGGGACTAACCTACTAACCCAAAGGCCCAGTCCAGATTGCTGTTTTTTGCCTATTTTAGGGTTTTATAGAAAAGGATATCAAACGGAGTCCAAATGGAATGAAACTTCTGGAGAGATATTTTTGGAGCAAAATACGCACGAGAGACTTGAGAACCATGGAGTAGGGCATACGTGGCGCCCACAAGGGTGGGGGAAAACCCCCCTATAGGGCGCGCCCCCCGGTGCCCTCCTTCCTCCTATATATACCTACGTACCCCGAAACCATCAGAACAACAGAGAAAACCCTAGTTCCACCGCCGCAACATTCTGTTCCCGTGAGATCCCATCTTGGGGCCTGTTCCGGAGCTCCGACGGAGGGGGGATCTTCCACGGAGTGCTTCTACATCATCATCATCACCTCACCATGAGTTGTGAGTAGTTTACCACAGACCTTCGGGTCCATAGCTAGTATCTAGATGACTTCTTCTCTCTCTTTGGATCTCAATACAAAGTTCTCCTCGGTCTTCGAGAAGATCTATTCGATGTAATCTCTTTTTGCAGTGTGTTTGTCAAGATCCGATGAATTGTGGGTTTATGATCAAGATTATCTATGAGAAATATTTGGTTCTTTTCTGAACTCTTTATGTATGATTATAATATCCTTGCAAGTCTCTTCGAATTATTGGTTTGGTTTGGCCTACTAGATCTATAGTTCTTGCAATGGGAGAAGTGCTTGGCTTTGGGTTCAATCTTGCGGTGTCCTTTCCCAGTGACAATAGGGGCAGCAAGGCACGTATTGTATTGTTTCCATCGAGGATAAAAATATGGGATTTATATCACTATGTTTGATTTTATCCCTCTACATCATGTCATCTTGCTTAAGGCGTTACTCCGTTCTTATGAGCTTAATATACTAGATGCATGCTGGATAGCGGTCGATGTGGGGAGTAATAGTAGTAGATGCAGAATTGTTTCGGTCTACTTGTCTAGGACGTGATGCCTATATATAATTATCATGCTTAGATAGTCTCATAATTATTCGCTTTTCTATCAATTGCTCGACGGTAATTTGTTTACCCGCCATAGAATATCGCTATCATGAGAGAAGCCACTAGAGAAAACTATGGCCCCCGGGTCTATTTTTAACATATCAACCTACAATCTACTTTACTTTTCCACTTTTACTTTCTGTTCTTATAACCAAAAATACCAAAAATATCAAACTATCATCTCTATCAGATCTCACTTTCGTAAGTGAGCATAAAGGGATTGACAACCCCTTATCACGTTGGCTGCGAAGTTCTTATCTGTTTGTGCAGGTGCGAGGGACTCGCGCGTGGTCTCCTACTAGATTGATACATTGGTTCTCAAAAACTGAGGGAAATACTTACGCTACTATGTTGCATCTCCCTTTCCTCTTCGAGGGAATACAACGCAAGCTCGAGAAGTAGCAAGAAGAATTTCTGGCGCCGTTGCCGGGGAGGCTTACGCAAAAGTCATATACCAAGTACCAATCACAAACCCTTATCCTTCACATTACATTGTTGCCTCTCATTTTCCTCTCCCCCACTTCACCCTTGCCGTTTTATTTGCCCTTGTTCTGCCGTGTGTTTTTTGTTTGCTTGCTTCTTGTTTGCTTGTGTGTTGCTTGCTTGCTTGTCATCATATCTAGCACACCTATCATTATCAACACTCCCGAGAGTGAGGTTCTCAACTTTAAACAAAGCAAGGAAGAAAACTTAAAAGATGCTTGGTTTAGGATGATGGAATCTTATCATAAGTGCACCTTAGAGGTGAATTTTAGAATCTTGCTTTGCAATTTTTATGTTAGATTAAATATGTCTCATAGACAACTCTTGGATTGCGTTGCCAAAGGGAATTTTATCGAAGTTGATCCTAGTATTGCGCTTGAAATTATAGAGGGAATAGTGGTAACACTACCTCCTCAAAAAGGGTCAAATTCAACCCAGGAAGGGACGCAAGTTTTTGAGAAAATCTGCGAAGTAACCAAAATATTACAAAAGTCTCTTGAACCTCTTAAGAGTGTTAGTGGGAATCTCCACCGCATGAATATGTTGATTACTCTTTGTAATAAGCGGTTGGATGCTTTAGATCTAAAGATTTCCGAATATGAAGGGAAACGTAAAGAACCTCCCGGATTCGAGCTTGACACCATTAAAAGGGTGAAGATCAAAGATGGCAATACCTAGATCTACCCATGTATCGTCCCTAGCTAGGGGCGTAAAACGATAGCGCTTGTTGGGAGACAACCCAATTTTATATTTTTTTGTTTTTGCTTCTGTTTAGGAATAAATATTGTATCTAGCTTCTGTTTAGATGTGGTTTTGTGTTTTGTTTAGTGTTTGTGCCAAGTAGAACCTTTGGGAAGACTTGTGTGAAGTTTATATGATCTTGCTGTGAAAAACAGAATCATTAGTGCTCGCTAGAATGGTCACCAGATTTTACTGGAGCGTGCTATTTAATTGATTACTTTTAAAGATGATTAATAGACAAATTTCTCACATTTACCAATTTAGTTTGATTTTTTTGGAGTTACAGAAGTATGCGAAAACTGTAGATTACTACAGATTGTTCTGTTTTTGACAGATTCTGTTTTTCGTGTGTTGTTTGCTTATTTCAATGCATCTATGAGTAGTATTGGGAAGTATGAACCATAGAGAAGTTGGAATACAGTAGGTTTAACACCAATATAAACAAAGAACAAATTCATTGCAGTACCTTTGAGTAGTGGTTTGCTTTCTTATACTAACGGAGCTCACGAGATTTTTGTCTAATCTTTATGTTGTGAAGTTTTCAAGTTTTGAGTATAGCTTTGATGGACTATGGAACAAAGAGTGGCAAGAGCCTAAGCTTGGGGATGAAGAAGGCACCCCAAGGTAAAATTCAAGGACAACCAAAAGCCTAAGCTTGGGGATGCCCTGGGAAGGCATCCCCTCTTTCGTCTTCATCCATCGGTAGCTATACTCGGAGCTATATTTTTATTCACCACTTGATACGTGTTTTACTTGGAGCGTCTTGTATAATTTGAGTCTTTGCTTGTTAGTTTGCCACAATTATCCTTTCTGGACACACCTATTTGAGAGAGTTAAATATGGCCTAGGAATTGATAGAACACTCTATGTGCTTCACTTATATCTTTTGAGTTGAATAGTTTTTGCTCTAGTGCTTCACTTATATCTTTTAGAGCACGGTGGTGATAATATTTTGAAGAAATTGTTGATATATCATTCTTCACTTATATCCATTTGAGAGCCTATTAAAACAGCATGGTAATGTGCTTAGGCTATAAAACTAGTCTTCACATGATAGACATCCAATATCAATGTAGTAAAAACTTTCACACTAAGTGCATTGAATATGATGAGAAGTTGGATGCTTGATAATCGTTTTTGAGATATGAGGATAGAAATATTAGAGTCATGCTAATGGAGTTATTATCAAATTGAGAAATGCTCGTGTTAAGGTTAGTGATTCTCGTAGCATGCACGTATGGTGAACCGCTATGTGACGAAGTTAGAGCATGGGGTATTTGTAAAGTGTCCACCTTTGTGTGGAGGTCGGGGGCGCGCAATGGTTAACTCCTACCAACCTCCCACCCCCCTAGGAGCATGTGTTGATTGCTTTGCTTTCATGACTCTTAGATTTTTGCAATAAGTATATGAGTTCTTTATGACTAATGTTGAGTCCATGGATTATATGCACTCTCACCCTTCCACCATTGCTAGCCTCTCTTGTATCGCGCAGCTTTCGCCGGTACCATACACCCACTATATAGCCTTCCTCAAAACAGCCACCATACCTACCTATCATGGCATTTCCATAGCCATTCCGAGATATATTGCCATGCAACTTTCCACCATTCCGTTCATATGACACGCATCATATTGTCATATTGCCATGCATGATCATGTAGTTGACATCGTATTTGTGGCAAAGCCACCATGCATAATTTTTCATACATGTCACTCTTGATTCATTGCACATCCCGGTACACCGCCAAAGGCATTCATATAGAGTCATACTTTGTTCTAGCATCGAGTTGTAATATCGAGTTGTAATTCAATGAAAGTGTGATGATCATCATTATTAGAGCATTGTCCCATGTGAGGAAAGGCTAAATCAATAAAGCCCCTCCAAAAAAAAGAAAAAAAGGCCAAACAAAAAAGAAAGGCCCAAAAAAAGAAAAGAAAAGAAAAGAAAAAGGGACAATTGCTACTATCTTTTTCCACACTTGTGCTTCAAAGTAGCACCATGTTCTTCATGATAGAGAGTCTCATGTTTAGCCACTTTCATATACTAGTGGGACTTTTCATTAAAGATTTTGGCTTGTATATTCCAACGATGGGCTTCCTCAAATGCCCTAGGTCTTCATGAGCAAGCAAGTTGGATGCACACCCACTAGTTTCTTTTGTTGAGCTTTCATACATTTTTAGCTCTAGTGCATCCGTTGCATGGCAATCCCTACTCACTCACATTGATATCTATTGATGGGCATCTCCATAGCCCATTGATACGCCTAGTTGATGTGAGACTATCTCCTTCCTTTTTGTCTTATCCACAACCACCTCTCTATTCCACCCATAGTGTTGTATCCATGGCTCACGCTCATGTATTGCGTGAAAGTTGAAAGGTTTGAAAGAATAGAGTATGAAAACAAGTGCTTGGCTAAAATTGGGGTTGTGCATGATATGAATATTTTGTGTGATGAAGAGGGAGCCTAGCCAGACTATATGATTTTTTCGGGATAACTTTCTTTAGCCATAGTATTTTGAGAAGACATGATTGCTTTGCTAGTATGCTTGAAGTATTATTATTTCTTATGTCAACATAGACTTTTGTCTTGAATCTTTCAGATCTGAACATTCATGCCAATTAAGAGAATTACATTGAAAAACTATGTTGGTTAGCATTTCAAATCAAAAAATTTGTTTTTATCATTTACCTACTCGAAGACGAGCAGGAATTTAGCTTGGGGTTGTTTGATACGTCTATAATTTTTTATTGTTCCATGCTATTATTTATGATGTTTTGGATGTTTAATGGGGTTTGTTATACACTTTTATATTATTTTTGGGACTAACCTACTAACCCAAAGGCCCAGTCGAGATTGCTGTTTTTTGCCTATTTCAGGGTTTTACAGAAAAGAAATATCAAACGGAGTCCAAACGGAATGAAACTTCTGGAGAGATATTTTTGGAGAAAAATATGCACGGGAGACTTGAGAACCACGGAGTAGGGCATACGTGGCGCCCACGAGGGTGGGGGGTGCCCCCTCCCCTATAGGGTGTGCCCCCTGCCTCGTGGGCCCCACGTCTGGCCCTCGGTGCCCTCCTTCCTCCTATATATACCTACGTACCCCAAAACCATCAGAACAACAAAGAAAACCCTAGTTCCACCGCCGCAACCTTCTGTTCCCATGAGATCTCATCTTGGGGCCTGTTCCGGAGCTCCACCAGAGGGGGGATCTTCCACGGAGTGCTTCTACATCATCATCATCACCTCACCATGAGTTGTGAGTAGTTTACCATAGACCTTCAGGTCCATAGCTAGTATCTAGATGGCTTCTTCTCTCTCTTTGGATCTCAATACAAAGTTCTCCTTGGTCTTCGAGGAGATCTATTTGATGTAATCTCTTTTTGCGGTGTGTTTGTCGAGATCCGATGAATTGTGGGTTTATGATCAAGATTATCTATGATCCGTAGAATATCTCTATCATGAGAGAAGCCATTAGAAAAAACTATGGCCCCCGGGGTCTATTCTCAACATATCAATCTACAATCTACTTTACTTTTCCGCTTTTACTTTCTATTCTAATAACCAAAAATACCAAAAATATCAAACTATCATCTCTATCAGATCTCACTTTCGTAAGTGACCGTAAAGGGATTGACAACCCCTTATCGCGTTGGCTGCGAAGTTCTTATCTGTTTGTGCAGGTGTGAGGGACTCGCGCGTGGTCTCCTACTGGATTGATACCTTGGTTCTCAAAAATTGAGGGAAATACTTATGCTACTGTGCTGCATCTCCCTTTCCTCTTCGAGGGAATACAACGCAAGCTCGAGAAGTAGCACATAGCAACGAGCGGGAGAGTGTCTTCACGTACCCTTGTAGACCGAAAGCGGAAGCGTTTAGTAACGCGGTTTATATAGTCAAACGTCTTCGTGATCCAACCGATCAAGCACCGAATGCACGGCACCTCCGCGATATGAACACGTTCATCTCGGTGACGTCCCTCGAACTCTTGATGTGTATTACCTTACCCTCGTAGACTGAAAGCGGAAGCATTTAGTAACGCGGTTGATATAGTCTCTTTACTCGTTTCGTAATACATCATCTCATGACTACCTCATTAGTTGTTTGCTTGCAAGGCTTATTATGATGTGTATTACCGAGAGGGCCCAGAGATACCTCTCCGACACTCGGAGTGACAAATCCTATTCTCGATCTATGTCAACACCACAAACACCTTCGGAGACACCTGTAGAGCATCTTTATAATCACCCAGTTACGTTGTGACGTTTGATAGCACACAAGGTGTTCCACCGGTATTCGGGAGTTGCATAATCTCATAGTGAGAGGAATATGTATAAGTCATGAAGAAAGCAATAGTAGTAAAACTAAATGATCATAGTGCTAAGATAACGAATGGGTCTTGTCCATCACATCATTCTCATAATGATGTGATCACGTTGATCAAATGACAACACATGTCTATGGTCAGGAAACATAACCATCTTTGATTAACGAGCTAGTCTAGTAGAGGCACACTAGGGACACTCTGTTTTGTATATGTATTCACACATGTATCAAGTTTCCGGTTTAATACAATTCTAGCATGAATAAAAGACATTTATCATGATATACAAGGAAATATAAACAACAACTTTATTATTGCCTCTAGGGCATATTTCCTTCACGGAGTTTTAGTCATCTTGCCCACGAGGCATGGTTCGCAACTATCAAATGATTCATAATCAAGTGATTCCAAAAGTCCACCCTCATGGAGTTTCTTCATGCGATTTGCACCAATATGACCTAAACGGCAATGCCACAAGTATGTTTCATTATCATTATCAACTTTACATCTTTTGGCATCAATATTATGAATATGTGTATCACTACGATTGAGATTCAATAAACCATTTACACTGGGTGTATGACCATAGAAGATTTTATTCATGTAAACAGAACAACAATTATTCTCCGACTTAAATAAATAATCGTATTGCAATGAACGTGGTCTTATCATGTTCATGCTCACCGCAAACACCAAATAACATTTATTTAGGCTCAACACTAATCCCGAAGGTAGATGGAGTGTGCGATGGTGATCATATCAAACTTGGAAACACTTCCAACACACATCGTCACCTAGCCCTTAACTAGTCTTCATTTATTCTGCAACTCCCGTTTCGAGTTACTAATCTTAGCAACTGAACCATTATCAAATACCCAGGGGCTACTACGAATACTAGTAAGGTACACAAGCAGGAATTAAGCTTGCGGATGCTTGATACGTCTCCAACGTATGTATAATTTTTTATTGTTCCATGCTATTATATATTTTGTTTTGGATGTTTAATGGGCTTTATTATACACTTTTATATTATTTTTGGGACTAACCTACTAACCCAAGGCCCAGTGCAAATTTCCGTTTTTCGCCTATTTCAGTGTTTCGCATAAAAGGGATATCAAACGGAGTCCAAACGGAATGAAACCTTGGGAGAATTATTTTTGGAACCGTATCTACCCAGAAGACTTGGAGTACACGTGAGGGAACAAGAGAGGAGGCCACGAGGGTCCAGGGCGCGCCCAGGGGGCAGGCGCGCCCCCCACCCTCGTGGGCCCCCTCTGGCTCCCTCGATGCCCTCCTTCCTCCTATATATATATATCCATTTACCCTGAAAACATCGAGGCAACAGAGAAAACCCTAATTCCACCGCCACAACTTTCAGTTCTCGTGAGATCCCATCTTGGGGCCTGTTCTGGAGCTCCGCCGGAGGGGGGATCGATCACGGAGTGCTTCTACATCAACACCATAGCCTCACCAATGAGTTGTGAGTAGTTTACCACAGACCTTCGGGTCCATAGTTATTAGCTAGATGGCTTCTTCTCTCTTTTTGGATCTCAATACAAAGTTCTCCTTGATCTTCGAAGAGATCTATTTGATGTAATATTTTTGCGGTGTGTTTGTCGAGATCCGATGAATTGTGGGTTTATGATCAAGATTATCTATGAACAATATTTGATTCTTTTCTGAAATCTTTTATGTATGATTATAATATCCTTGCAAGTCTCTTTGAATTATTGGTTTGGTTTGCCCTACTAGATCTATAGTTCTTGCGATGGGAGAAGTGCTTGGCTTTGGGTTCAATCTTGTGCTGTCCTTTCCCAGTGACAGCAAGGGCAGCAAGGCACGTATTGTATTGTTGCCATCGAGGATAAAAGATGGGGTTTATATCATATTGCTTGAGTTTATCCCTCTACATCATGTCATCTTGCTTAAAGCATTACTCTGTTCTTATGAACTTAATACTCTAGATGCATGCTGGATAGCGGTCGATGTGTGGAGTAATAGTAGTAGATGCAGAATCGTTTTGGCCTACTTGTTACGGACGTGATGCCTATATATAATGATCATGCCTAGACATTCTCATAACTATGCACTTTTCTATCAATTGCTCGACAGTAATTTGTTCACCCACCGTAGAATTCTGCTATCATGAGAGAAGCCACTAGTGAAACCTATGCCCACGGGTCTATCTTTATCTTATTACTTTCCAGTCAACTAGCCAATTTCTATTGTCGTTGCTTATTTGCTTTATTTACTTTCTGTTCTTATACCAAAAATACCAAAAACATTATACTATCCTATCTATCAGATCTCACTTTCGTAAGTGACCGTGAAGGGATTGACAACCCCTTATCGCGTTGGCTGCGAAATTCTTATTTGTTTGTGCAGGTGTGAGGGACTCGCGCGTGGTCTCCTACTGGATTGATACCTTGGTTCTCAAAAACTGAGGGAAATACTTACGCTATTGTGCTGCATCACCCTTTCCTTTTCGAGGGAATACAATGCAAGCTCGAGAAGTAGCAACACGTACGTACAGCCAGGGTGCAAGAAAGTAAACACGGCCACGTACGTACATACGGGCGGGGTTGATACGTCTCCAACGTATCTATAATTTTTTTATTGTTCCATGCTATTATATTATCCTTCTAGGATGTCTTATGGGATTTTATATACACTTTTATATGATTTTTAGGACTAACCTATTAACCTAGAGCCCAGTGCCAGTTTCTGTTTTTTCCTTGCTTTTGAGTTTTACAGAAAAGGAATATCAAACGGAGTCCAAATGACGTGCCAATTTTTGATGATTTTTTCTGGACCAAAAGAAACCCCCAAAGTAAAAGAGTTGGGACAGGAGAGCCACGGGCTTCCCACGAGGGTGGGGGCGCGCCCACCCCAAGTGGTGGTGTGCCCCTGTCTCGTGGACAGCCCGGAGACCCCCTGACTTGTGCCCTACGCCAAAAAATCCTATAAATACTGAAACCTCCAGAAATTAACCTAGATCGGGAGTTCCGCCGCCGAAAGCCTCTATAGCCACCGAAAACCAATCTGGACCCCATTCCGACACCCTGCCGGAGGGGGGGAATCCTCACCTCTAGCCATCTTCATCATCCCGGTGCTCTCCATGACGAGGAGGGAGTAGTCCACCCTCAGGGCTGAGGGTATGTACCAGTAGCTATGTGTTTGATCTCTCTCTCGTGTTCTTGAGATGGCACGATCTTGATGTATCGCGAGCTTTGCTATTCTAGTTGGATCTTATGATGCTTCTCCCCCTCTACTCTCTTGTAATGGATTGAGTTTTCCCTTTGAAGTTATCTTATCGGACTGGGTCTTTAAGGATTTGAGAACACTTGATGTATGTCTTGCACGTGTTTATCTGTGGTGACAATGGGTTATCACGTGATCCACTTGATGTATGTTTTGGTGATCAACTTGCGGGTTCCGTGACCTTGGGAATCTATGCATAGGGGTTGGCACACGTTTTCGTCTTGACTCTCCGGTAGAAACTTTGGGGCACTCTTTGAAGTTCTATGTGTTGGTTGAATAGATGTTTCTGAGATTGTGTGATGCATATCGTATAATCATGCCCACGGATACTTGAGGTGACAATGGAGTATCTAGGTGACATTAGGGTTTTGGTTGATTTGTGTCTTAAGGTGTTATTCTAGTACGAACTCTATGATAGATTGAACGTTACTACGGACTCTTGAATAGATCGATCCGAAAGAATAACTTTGAGGTGGTCTCGTACCCTACCATAATCTCTTCGTTTGTTCTCCGCTATTAGTTACTTTGGAGTGAATCTTTGTTGCATGTTGAGGGCTAGTAATATGATCCAATTATGTTATCCTTGTTGAGAGAACTTGCACTAGTGAAAGTATGAACCCTGGGCCTTGTTTCCTATCATTGCAACACCATTTATGCTCACTTTTATCTTTAGTTACCTTGTTGTTTTTATATTTTCAGTTTACAAAAACCTATATCTACCATCCATATTGCACTTGTATCACCATCTCTTCGCCGAACTAGTGCACCTATACAATTTACCATTGTATTGGGTGCGTTGGGGACACAAGAGACTCTTTGTTATTTGGTTGTAGGGTTGTTTGAGAGAGACCATCTTCATCCTACGCCTCTCACGGATTGATAAACCTTAGGTCATCCACTTGAGGGAAATTTGCTACTGTCCTACGAACCTCTGCACTTGGAGGCCCAACAACGTCTACAAGAAGAAGGTTGTGTAGTAGACATCAAGCTCTTTTCTGGCGCCGTTGCCGGGGAGGTTAGTGCTTGAAGGTATATCTTTAGATCTTGCAATCGAATCTTTTAGTTTCTTGTTTTATCACTAGTTTAGTTTATAAAATAAAACTACAAAAAAATGAAATTAAGGTTACCTCATATGCTTCATCTTTTTAGTATCTTTCGTGAAAATGATGGGAAGGAAAATTGTGCTCAAGTACTAGAAAAAGAATTACATAGAATGCTTGGCATAAAATATGTGCATGATGAGCATGATTGCAATGTTGTTAGTATGAATTCTTTGAATACCCATAATGCTAATGATATGCAAATCCACAAGCTTGGGGATGCTATGTTTGATGAAGATGATATGTTTAGTCCCCCAAGTTTTGATGAGCAAATTTATTATGCTGAAAGCATGCCTTCTATTTATGATGATTATTGTGATGACTTGTATGCTATTAAGAATAATGATAACCATGAAACTTGTCATCATGATTTTAGTTTTCAATTGGATTATGCTTCACATGATAGTTATTTTGTTGAATTTGCTCCTCCCACTACTATGAATGAGAAGAATTTTGCTTATGATGGGAGTAGTAAAATTTCTATGCAAGTAGATCATGAAAAGAATGCCTTATGTGCTGGTTATATTATTGAATTCATTCATGATGCTACTGAAAATTATTATGAGAGAGGATCATATGCTTCTACATATTACAATAATATCAAGTTTCCTCTCTATGTGCTTAAAGTTTTGAAGTTATGCTTGTTTTCCCTTCCTATGCTAGTTGATTATCATTCCCATAAGTAGTTTGCTCACAAAATCCCTATGCATAGGAAGTGGGTTAGACTTAAATGTGCTATTCATATGCGTCATGATGCTCCCGTTATCTTTCAATTCTTATCTTTTATGTGAGCATCATTATGCCTAGCTAGGGGCGTAAAATGATAGCGCTTGTTGGGAGGCAACCCAATTTTATATTTTTTCTTTGTGCGTCTGTTTAGGAATAAATATTGCATCTAGCCTCTGTTTAGTTGTGTTTTTGTGTTTTAGTTAGTGTTTGTGCCAAGTAGAACCTTTGGGAAGACTTGTGTGAAGTTTATATGATCTTGCTGTGAAAAACAGAATCGTTAGCACTCACTAGAATAGTCACCATATTTTACTGGAGTGTGCTATTTAGTTGATTCTTGTTGCAGATGATTAATAGACAAATTCCTCTTGTTTACCAATTTATTTCGGAATTTTTAGAGTTATAGAAGTATTCAAAAGTTACAAATTGCTACAGACTGTTCTGTTTTTGACAGATTCTGTTTTTTGTGTGTTGTTTGCTTATTTTGATGAATCTATGAGTAGTATCGGAGGGTATGAACCATAGAGAAGTTGGAATACAGTAGATATTACACAAATATGAATTTAGAATGAGTTCACACCAGTACATTTGAGTGGTGGTTTGTTTTCTTATACTAACGGAGCTCACGAGATTTTTGTCTAAGTTTTGTGTTGTGAAGTTTTCAAGTTTTGAGTATTGCTTTGATGGACTATGGAACAAAGAGTAGCAAGAGCCTAAGCTTGGGGATGCCCAAGGCACCCCAAGGTAAAATTCAAGGACAACCAAAATCCTAAGCTTGGGGATGCCCCGGGAAGGCATCCCCTCTTTCGTCTTCATCTATCGGTAACTATACTCGGAGCTATATTTTTATTCACCACATGATATGTGTTTTACTTGGAGCGTCATGTATAATTTGAGTCTTTACTTGTTAGTTTGCCACAATTATCCTTGTTGGACACACCTTTTAGAGAGAGTTAAATATGGCCTAGAAATTGTTAGAACACTCTATGTGCTTCACTTATATCTTTTGAGTTGAATAGTTTTTTCTCTAGTGCTTCACTTATATCTTTTAGAGCACGGTGGTGATTATATTTTGTAGAAATTGTTGATCTCTCATGCTTCACTTATATCCCTTTGAGAGTCTATTAAAACAGCATGGTAATGTGCTTTGGCTATGAAACTAGCCTTCACATGATAGACATCCAAGATCAATGTAGTAAAAACTTTCATACTAAGTGCATTGAATATGATAAGAAGTTGGATGCTTGATAATTGTTTTGAGATATGAAGATAGTGATATTAGAGTCATGCTAGTAGAGTTATTATGAAATTGAGAAATACTTGTGTTAAATTTAGTGATTCCCGTAGCATGCACGTATGGTGAACCGCTATGTGACGAAGTTAGAGCATGAGGTATTTGTAGAGTGTCATCCTTTGTGTGGAGGTCGGGGGCGCGCGATGGTTAACTCCTACCAACCTCCCCCCCTAGGAGCATGCGTTGATTGCTTTGTTTTGATGACTCGTAAATTTTTGCAATAAGTATATGAGTTCTTTATGACTAATGTTGAGTCCATGGATTATACGCACTCTCACCCTTCCACCATTGCTAGCCTCTCTTGTACCGCGCAACTTTCGCAGGTACCATACTCCTACTATATACCTTCCTCAAAACATCCACCATATACTTTCCTCAAAACAGCCAGCATACCTACCTATCATGGCATTTCCATACCCATTCTTAGATATATATTGACATGCAACTTTCCACTGTTCTGTTTGTTATGACATGCTTCATCATTGTCATATTGCATGCATGATCATGTAGTTGACATAGTATTTTTGGCAAAGCCACCATGCATAATTTTTCATACATGTCACTCTTGATTCATTGCACAATCCGGTACACTGACGGAGGCATTCATATAGAGTCGTACTTTGTTCTAGTATCAAGTTGTAATATCGAGTTGTAATTCAATGAAAGTGTGATGATCATCATTATTAGAGCATTGTCCCATGTGAGGAAAGGCTAAATAAAGAAATCCCCTCCAAAAAAAGAAAATAAGGAAAGGCCAAAGAAAAAAAGAAAGGCCCAAAAAAAAGAAAAAAAAGAAAAGAAAAAGGGACAATTGCTACTATCTTTTTCCACACTTGTGCTTCAAAGTAGCACCATGTTCTTCACGATAGAGAGTCTCATGTTTAGTCACTTTCATATACTAGTGAGAATTTTCATTATAGAACTTGGCTTGTATATTCCAACGATGGGCTTCCTCAAATGCCCTAGGTCTTCGTGAGCAAGCAAGTTGGATGCACACCCACTTAGTTTCTTTTGTTGAGCTTTCATACACTTTTAGCTCTAGTGCACCTGTTGCATGGCAATCCCTACTCACTCACATTGATATCTATTGATGGGCATCTCCATAGCCCGTTGATACGCCTAGTCGATGTGAGACTATCTCCCTCCTTTTGTCTTCTCCACAACCACCACTCTATTCCACATAGTGCTATGTCAATGGCTCACGCTCATGTATTGCGTGAAAGTTGAAAGGTTTGAAAGAATAGAGTATGAAAACAAGTGCTTGGCTGAAACTGGGGTTGTGCATGATATGAGTATTTTGTGTGATGAAGAGGGAGCATAGCCAGACTATATGATTTTGTAGGGATAACTTTCTTTAGCCATGGTATTTTGAGAAGACATGATTGCTTTGTTAGTATCCTTGAAGTATTATTATTTCTTATGTCAATATAGACTTTTGCCTTGAATCTTTCAAATTTGAGCATTCATGCCACAATTAAGAGAATTACATTGAAAATTATGTTATTTAGCATTCCACATAAAAAATTCTGTTTTTATCATTTACCTACTCGAGGACGAGCAGGAATTAAGCTTGGGCATGCTTGATACGTCTCCAACGTATCTATAATTTTTGATTGTTCCATGCTATTATATTATCCTTCTAGGATGTCTTATGGGCTTTTATATACACTTTTACATGATTTTTGGTACTAACCTATTAACCTAGAGCCCAGTGCCAGTTTCTGTTTTTGAGTTTTACAGAAAAGGAATATCAAACGGAGTCCAATTGACGTGCCAATTTTTGATGATTTTTTCTGGACCTAAAGAAGCCCCCGAAGTAAAAGAGTTGGGCCAGGAGAGCCACGGGATGCCTACGAGGGTGGGGAGCGCACCCACCCCAAGTGGTGGTGTGCCCCTGTCTCGTGGACAGCCCGGAGACCCCCCTGACTTGTGCCCTACGCCAAAAAATCCTATAAATACTGAAACCTCCGGAAATTAACCTAGATCGGGAGTTCCGCCGCCGAAAGCCTCTATAGCCACCGAAAACCAATATGGACCCCGTTCCGACACCCTGCCGAAGGGGGGGAACCCTCACCTCTAGCCATCTTCATCATCCCGGCGCTCTCCATGACGAGGAGGGAGTAATCCACCCTCAGGGCTGAGGGTATGTACCAGTAGCTATGTGTTTGATCTCTCTCTCTCTCTCGTGTTCTTGAGATGGCACGATCTTGATGTATCGCGAGCTTTGCTATTCTAGTTGGATCTTATGATGCTTCTCCCCCTCTACTCTCTTGTAATGGATTGAGTTTTCCCTTTGAAGTTATCTTATCGGACTGAGTCTTTAAGGATTTGAGAACACTTGATGTATGTCTTGCACGTGTTTATCTGTGGTGACAATGGGTTATCACGTGATCCACTTGATGTATGTTTTGGTGATCAACTTGCGGGTTCCGTGACCTTGGGAATCTATGCATAGGGGTTGGCACACGTTTTCATCTTGACTCTCCGGTAGAAACTTTGGGGCACTCTTTGAAGTTCTATGCGTTGGTTGAATAGATGTTTCTGAGATTGTGTGATGCATATCGTATAATCATGCCCACGGATACTTGAGGTGACAATGGAGTATCTAGGTGACATAACGGTTTTGGTTGATTTGTGCCTCAAGGTGTTATTCTAGTACGAACTCTATAATAGATTGAACGTTACTACAGACTCTTGAATAGATCGATCAGAAAGAATAACTTTGAGGTGGTCTCGTACCCTACCATAATATCTTCATTTGTTCTCCGCTATTAGTTACTTTGGAGTGACTCTTTGTTGCATGTTGAGGGCTAGTAATATGGTCCAATTATGTTATCCTTGTTGAGAGAACTTGCACTAGTGAAAGTATGAACCCTAGGCCTTGTTTCCTATCATTGCAACACCGTTTATGATCACTTTTATCTTTAGTTACCTTGCTGTTTTTATATTTTCAGTTTACAAAAACCTATATCTACCATCCATATTGCACTTGTATCACCATCTCTTCACCGAACTAGTGCACCTATACAATTTACCATTGTATTGGGTGTGTTGGGGACACAAGAGACTCTTTGTTATTTGGTTGCAGGGTTGTTTGAGAGAGACCATCTTCATCCTATGCCTCCCATGGATTGATAAACCTTAGGTCATCCACTTGAGGGAAATTTGCTACTGTCCTACGAACCTCTGCACTTGGAGGCCCAACAACGTCTACAAGAAGAAGGTTGTGTAGTAGACTTCAGGGGTCTCGAACGCCTACTCGCGCATACGTACAGCTAGGGTTGTCTACATGGAGAGGCAGCGCAGAATAGCGACAATGTCCTATTCATCGGCAGCCAATCAGCTGGGTCGGAACGGAGAAACTGCATCGTGTTCATCGGGAGGCAACAGAATGCGTCCTGTTCATCAGGAGCCAACCGGCTTGGACTGAACAGCCGAAACGAGGCTTGGCGTATCGTAGAATGGATGAAACGGCCGTCTATTCGACCGCCTACGGTCGAAACGGGGTCCTGTTCACCGAGAGGGGTCTAGCATATCGCACAACAGAGGAAACGGACTTCTCTTCGACCTCCTACGTCGAAACAGGGTCCTGTTGATCGAGAGGGGTGTGGCATATCGTAAAACGGAGGAAACAGACTTCTCTTCGACCTCCTGCGGTCGAAACGGCGGTCCTATTCACTGGGAGGGGTGTGGCGTACCACAAAACGGGACTCCACGGGCTATTGTTCATCCACCGTCTACTGCCTCTCTCTAGCCTCCACGGGCTTCATCCACCGTCGACCTCCTCCAGCCTCCACCTACGACTGTTCATCCACGGCGTCTCCCTCCTACCTCCACCAGCTATTGTTCATCCACGGGCTCCTGTTCATCCAGCCTCCACCGGCTACTGTTCAACCAGCCCTCCACCGGCTACTATTCATCCAGCCCTCCATCGACTACTGTTCAACCATCCCTCCACGAGGTCCTGTTCATCCACCCCCAACTGGCTCAATCATGATCCTATTCATCCAACGGCAGCGGCCTTTAGCTACTACCACGGGGTCATGTTCTTCCAACCCCCACTAAGAACTGTTCATCCAACCCCCAACAACGCTCACTATTCATCAAGAGGCAGCAGGTCCGATCGGCTTTAGTTAGCAGCAGTAGCGAACGAATCGCTCGATCGGGTTCAGTTAACAGACAGACCAATCGATCGCTCGGGTTCAGTAACGCGTAGCCTGCAATGCAATCGCTCGGGTTCAGTTAGGCGAACGCCTCGCTCGGGTTCAGTTAGAGCTCAAAGCCTCGCACCATGCGCGTACGTGTATGAGAGAAACGCGCAATCCCTTCGTGCATCGCTCGGCCCCGACCACCCACCATAACCGGGAACCCCCCCAATATTTTCCTTGCCCTTGCTTCTACCATGGTTTTTTTTTCATCCTGGATGGCCCAAAGAATGTCATGCGGCTGCGTATCCGGCCCGCCCAGGATGAAAAGCCCATTTTTTGTTATGATTTTTTGTCATAGAATTAATATCCCACCACATATATGATGATAACGGTTTTTGTCACAATTATCGTCATAGAAGTGTCATAAGCATGACAGAAAAAAAACGTTCGGCCCAAAATGTCACGGATGTGTCTTTTTTTGTAGTGGAGCTGGAGGTCCTTGTTGGTGACCCACCATTTGATCCTTTTGATCATGGTCTCTACCTCAGTTGGGTTCCCCTAGGTGATGCCCTTCTCCCTCCAAGACTTGAGCTTCTTTGGGGGCCCGGTCGAGAAGGGCGGGACTGCGGCCTGGCCAGGGGCGAGCGATTCAGTGATGTAGAACAATTCCCGCTGCCACCCCTTCACTATCTCGATGAAGGTTGCCTGGAGCCATTTGGCCCCTTAGTTCTTGCTGATTGGCCTGTCCACACTCCGCGAGATCGGAGCCATTAGACTTCAGCTTGATCCCGAAGAGTTTTAGCCATAGGCCGAAGTGTGGCTCGCAGTGGAGAAAAGCCTAGAAGAAGGTGATGAAGGAGGCAAGGTGGAGAATGGAGTTTGGGGCCATGTGGTGGAAGTTGAGCCCATAGTAGTACATCACCCGCGCACAAAGGGGTGCAGTGGGAACCTGGGCCTCGGATGAGGTGGGGAACGAAGACCACATACTCCCAGGCGTTGGGAGCAGGCACTTGCTGACCTTCAGCGGGAGCATGGGCGGCGACGCCGGGGGCTAGATACCCGGTGCTGTGCAGCTCCAGGATGGTGTCGTCCATCACATTGTAACCCCCAGTGCCCCTTGAGGGTGTTAGCCATAGTTGATGGGGGAGGGTGGATTCGTTGAAGGAAGGAGGAGCAGGATCAGATCTGGGTGTTGGAGCTCGGTGAGGCAGTAGGTGGGGAGAATGGGAGCGTAATAGATTGCGATGTTTACCCCTTGCTCTTATAGGTCGATGAAAAGCCAAGAGTCCCCTTGTTGCGATGATAAAAATGCCACTCCCCTAAAGATGTCGTTAAGCTTATGGGCGGAAACAAAATCGTAATGATATCCCTAAGAAAACGGGCACGGTCTCCGCCTCGAAGGGATGTGCCAGTAAAAAGGCGGCCTTGAACTATGATTTCAGGGAGCAGTACCTGCCCAACCTGTCGTGGGGTGTGCCGCTTCTATAAAGTTGTCAGACCTGATTGAACCGTTCATACCTATATGACTAGCCTTCGAGGCTAAGGTTTTTCTCCTGTTCGGGTAGGGTATCAGTTCGGCTGGGCCCCGGATGGCGTTACTACTATTAAAGGAGTAAATCATGAAGGGAAACTTGTCTGTCGAGGCAAGGACTTTGGATTAGAGGTGGTGTTCATCGTCCTCGGCATAGAAGACCAGTTCAGGGGCTACTAAAGGTGTTCTGGATAAGGGGGTGCTAACCTAGTCAGCTTGTCTCTTCGGGTGGGCCGATGGGCCCCCATGCGTTCTCAAGGTGGACTCCAGAGGCCGTGTATAAGAGGCGTGATCAAGACTGCCTTCACCGAAGACTTGACATATACTCCAAGATCTCTCATGCTGCCTTGCTCCTAGATACCAACTTTGTAACCCTAGATCCCCTCCCTGGCGTATAGCCAGAGGGTTTCGCCCATAGAGGGGACATCAACACAATATCAGTCACCTAGCCTTAGAGTTAGACCACACATTACGATCTCGAGGTAGATCAACAACGTATTCGATACATCTCCATCAATATAAGCTAATGGAAATATGCCCTAGAGGCAATAATAAAATGGTTATTATTATATTTCCTTAATCATGATAAAGGTTTATTACTCATGCTAGAATTGTATTGATCGAAAACCTAAATACATGTGTGAATACATAAACAAATATCGTGTCCCTAGTAAGCCTTTACTAGACTAGCTCGTTAAACAAAGATGGTTAAGGTATCCTAACCATGTACATGAGTTGTCATTTGATAAAGGGATCAGATCATTATGAGAATGATGTGATGGACAAGACCCGTCCGTTAGCTTAGCATTTGATCGTACAGTTTATTGCTACTACTTTCATCTATGTCAAATACATGTTCCTATGACTATGAGATCATGCAACTCCCGGATACCAGAGGAGTGCCTTGTGTGCTATCAAACATCACAACATAACTGGGTGATTATAAAGATGCTCTACAGGTATCTCCGAAGGTGTCATGTTGGGTTGGCATGAATCGAGATTAGGATTTGTCACTCCAAGTATTGGAGAGGTATTATGGGCCCTCTCAGTAATACACATCATAATAAGCCTTGCAAGCAAATGACTAATATGTTAGTCATGGGATGATATATTACGGAACGAGTAAAGAGACTTCCCCGTAACGAGATTGAACTAGGTATGGAGATACCGACGATCGAATCTCGGGCAAGTAACATACCGACGGACAAAGGGGATTGTGTATGTTGTCATAACGGTTCGACCGATAAAGATGTTCATAGAATATGTAGGAGCCAATATGGGCATCCAGGTTTCGCTATTGCTTATTGACCAGAGAGGTGTCTCGGTCATGTCTACATAGTTCTCGAACCCGTAGGGTCCGCACGCTTAATGTTTGTTGATGATATAGTATTATATGAGTTATGTATGTTGCTGACTGGATGTTGTTCAGAGTTCCGGATGAGATCGCGGACATGACGAGGAGCTCCGGAATGGTCCGAAGGTAAAGATTAATATATGGAATAATAGTGTTTGATCTCCGGAAAGGTTCTGGAATTCACCGGAAGGGGTTTCGGATGTTTCCCAAAATGTTGGAGCCAAAGGGGAAAGCCCACTAGGCTTTGGGAAAGTGCAAAAAGTGAGTTTTGCGGAGACCAGAGGCTAGACGCCAGGAACCCTGGCGTCTAGGGGGTAGACGTCGGGAACCCTGGCGTCTAGCCCTCGTGTCCGAGTATGACTCTTGCCTTTCGGGCAAAACCGACTTTGAGGAGGCTTTTGCTCCAAGTTTTGACCCCAGGGCTCAACATATAAATAGAGGGGAAGGGATAGCACCCAAGACACATCAAGATTCACCAAGCCGTGTGCCGGCAACCTCGGCCCTCTAGTTTATCCTCCGTCTAGTTTCTGCAGTGCTTGGCGAAGCCCTGCGGAGATTGTTATTCATCACCAACCGTCACCACGCCGTCGTGCTGTCGGAACTCATCTATTACCTCGCCCGTCTTGCTGGATTAAGAAGGCGAGGACGTCATTGAGCTGAACGTGTGCTGAACGCGGAGGTGTCGTACGTTTGGTGCTTGATCGGTTGGATCACGAAGAAGTTCAACTACATCAGCCATGTTACTAAACGCTTTCGCTTTTGGTCTACGAGGGTACTAGACATACTCTCCCCTCTCGTTGCTATGCATCTCCTAGATAGATCTTGCGTGAGTGTAGGAATTTTTTGAAATTGCATGCTACGTTTCCCAACATAAACAAGAGCAGGACGTAGGGTTTTACCTCCATCAAGAGGTCACGAACCTGGGTAAACATTGTCCCTACCATTGATCTGATATCCATAGCTCGGGACCCCCTACCCCGAGGTCTGCCAGTTTTAACACCGATAGATCCCGTATAGCATGATCCTAATGAAAATTAAGAGTAATTAAGGCGCTTCTTTTAGTAGAGGACCAGATCAAAGCATTAACATATGGTGAATACATGTGATTCTCAAGGTAAAGTCATCTCGTCGATATCCCAATTATTGCCACTTTGGGGTCTAGGGTTCAGAACAATAACATGTGCATACAACTTGAAGGTAAGATCAAGAACACAAATATATTCATGAAAACATAGAGAGTTCGGATCTAAAATCATGTCACTCAGGCCCTAGTGTCAACATTAAGGACAACAAATTCATAACAACATCAACCTCAGAACATATTAAATACTATGCATCAACCCCTAACAAATCTGACATCTATTACATAAAAATCTTATCCAATTCCCATCTAACTCCATGTACATATAGGGGAATTACTCACACATGGATGAGAGCATCATGAAATTATTGTTGGAGAAGGGTTGGTGATGATAATGATGACGAATCCCCCTCTCTGAGCCAGAAACAAACTCTAGATATGATCTTCGAAGGAAGAACTTGAGGTGGCGGCCGCCCATATCATAAAATGCATTGATGATTTTCTATGTTTTTTTCTGGCAAATATAGGATTTTTTTTGGTGGTGGAACAGTCGTAAGGCGGTGGCCAGAGGGCCCACACTGCCAAGGGGAGTGCCTAAGGGTGCCCCCCTCTGGTCCAACTTCATTCCATAGTTCATCATATATTATGAAGTAATTCTATAAAAATCGCCGTCCAAGTTTGAGCACTTTTATTTCTTCATAAAAATAACACCAGTAATTCTGCTGAAAATAACGGTAGTCCGAATTAGTTTCATTCAAATCATACAAATTAGAGGTTAAAATAATAACAAAAGTGTTTGCAAAAGTAAATATATTTGATACGTACCAAGGCACAATTTAGACTTTCACATATATTGAACTGGAGCCTCATGCAACACTTTAGAAACTTTAAGGCTACTTCAATTTGTGTAGGTTTGGTTATTTGCAAATTTTCTTATCTGATTAGTGGTGAAACATTGACGTGTGTGAGTAAGAATTGGAGACCCCAACATTAAACATTCCCGATGTCACTTTTGGTCATATCAGGGTCATTTTCATTTCTTTCAATGTGTTTCTTGTTTGTTGTTTTGGGCATTTGCTATAACCAATTATATGTATATATTTTTATGAAATATATATTGTGTAAATACCTTTCATGCAACATATGGTGTATTTTATAGAGAAAGCACTTTTATTAACTCAAATTGTAGCATTCAGCAGATACAAATACATTAAGCGACACCTAGGCTCTACATAACTAGAATGCACATTGTCAAGGGAATCAATTTGGACAAAAGAAGAATAAAATAAGATGACATATTAGCAACAACAAAGTCCTATGTGACTGACACTACATATGTCGAAGGAGGAGGTGCACCAATACGAAGATTATGTTGCCATCCATGTTGAGTGAAAACTTCCTTCGACACCCACCCCAATAATATACACATTGTCTTGAACAATGATTGATACTCTGTTCGATGCAACATAAACCACACACGAAACCAGTGCATACAACTGAACTACAAAGAAGGAGTTTTGCTATTAAAACAGTATCATTTCTACATAGTCAAAACAGCCATGATAGGGTAGACGTCCCATTCTTATTGGCGTACTAAACCTATTTGAAATCCGTAAAGCCAATGAAAATATATATTGACAACATTTATTATCGGATACAAATCAGACTCTATTTGAACGAATGGCCATGTAGAACGGCAAACTTACATTAGAAGGAAAGGAGTTTGATTGTATACAAAAGTTAAACTTTTATTATTTATGGTGGGCGAGGTTGTGTTTAGTAAGTATCGCATGAAATTCTTGAATTTTAAACATTTCTTTGACCTCCAAATTCCATTATTATTGTCCATTAAAATCTCCAAGCGCATGCGATCACGATACATAGAGTCAACTATGAAAAATTTGTATACCATAGTGATACTCCCTCTCTATTTTTTTTTACTTCGCATATAAGCTTTGTTTGAAGTCAAACCTTATAAACTTTGTTCAACTTTATACAAGAATATCGAAATTTATTATATGAAATTAGTATCATTAGATGCACCATGGAATCAGTTTTCATAGTATTACATAACTTTAGTGTTGCAATTGTTGATATTCTTAATATAAATTTGGTTAAACTTTATGAAATTTGATTTCAGATAAATCTTAAATGCAATACAAAAAAGAAATGAAGCGGGTATCATTCTTCTTATACATGCCTCAATAGTTTATTAAATATTAGTAAGCAAGGTTAGAGAGTTGATGGGATACTCTGTCCCTCCGGCAAAGGGATACTCTGTCTCTCCAGCAGAGTACTGTTAAAGGCCTCCAGATGGGATCGCGGAGGAACATAAGCTTGTTGTTTTTTAATGATGTGTGAGTAGTTTACCACAAACCTATCGGTCTATAGCTAGTAGGTAGACGATTTCTTCTCTCTTTTTGATCTTCAATATCATGTTCTCCTCGATGTTTTTGGAGTTCTATCCGATGTAAAAAAAATTGCGGTGTGTTTGTTGGGATCCGATGAATTGTGGGATCATGATCTGATATTCATGAGAAGTAATCGTGTCTTTTCCAAACTTTATTATGCATGATTGTGCAGCTCTTTAAAAATATAGTATAATGATTGATAAAGTAATATGTTATGTATTCTATCTCATCTATAGAAGAGAAAAATATTGCACAATGAATTATCTCGAAGTGTTATATATATATATATATATATATATATATATATATATATATATATATATATATATATATATATATATATATTGGTGGGTCAATTGGCTCCCCTCCCACCTTATCCCTGGCGGCTCCCCTCCCACCTTATCCCTGGCGGCGAACATTGCCTGCTCTTTTTGACACTCCTCCTCGATCTGTCTTCTTCCCAAGCAGACCCTACGCCTGGCAATGGATTGCGCGTGCGGCTGCCTGGCAAGGTTGGAGCCCAAGCTGGAGACATGCGTTTTTTTTAAGGGTTGGTTCTGAACCAGAGGCAGCGGCATAGCACGCTCTATTCCCTTCTCTATTCTTCAGGTATTAGATTTCGGGCTCCATTCGTCCATTAGATGACTGACGATGATGTCAATGATTCATAGGTATGTATTTCTCGCATAGTCTTTTTCATGTGTTGTGTGTAGTTAACACTATGTGAATATTTGTAGCAGTATTAGTTTCTGAAGAAACATTTTTCACTAAGTATAAGTGAACTGCTTTTCACATAGAGTTTTATTATGAATATTGTAGGAGCAGCAGCAATTTTGTCTAGTCAATAATATTATATGCTGACATCAATATTTATTATGAAGATTGTAGCAGCAATTTAGTTTCTGAAGATTGTAACCTTTGTTCTTATTTGTTCTTATTTTCTGTTCTTGTTGATTTGCTTGCAGAAATTCCCTTCTCGTCTAGTTAGGGTAACAGAAAGCTGTGTTAATCTGGTCTTGGTTAGCAAGAATGGATATCATGATGTTGATGTTATGTATTCTGTTGGCTCTGATGATTGTTTGGTTCTCAAAGATGGCTGGAAGGAATTTGTGGAGGAAGCTGGTCTTCGGGCTGGGGATGTTGTCATGGCTATGTTTTATAGGCATGCAAAGTGTTTGGAAATCAAGTTAAATTTGCTTTAGATCAGTCTTGCTTGAGCAGCAGCAGCATGAGACAATTTTGTTGTAATAATTCGACATTTTTGTGTGGCTTCTAGTTTATTTTCTATAAGAAATCTGAGTATAAGTGAACTGCTTTTCACAGATAGTTTTTCATGTGCATCCTATCAGCAGCAGCAGTTGAAGCAATATACAGACTGGAAACACCCACTGAGCTTGTTTTTCTTTAACCCACATACGGAACTAGAGTGCTTAATAAAAGAGGACTGCATCAACCATTATAGTAGCAGCAGTTTTGTGAAAGAAAACTCTCTGTGAACTGCTTTCATAGATAGTTTTTTATGTGTATCCTAGCTACAGCAGCAGTTGAAGCAATATACATACTGAAAACAAACTACTGAGAACTGCATATTGTTGATAGATACAAACCAAGGTTCTGCGCTCATAATTAACAAAGTACATCATCAAGCAAACTAATGCAACATAAGCAAACATTATGCCAAAGCAAATTACAACGAAAGCAAACTAATCTACATAAGCAGAAGGAAACAAATCGAGCAATTGTGACAGGAATCCTTGGCTATCAGCATCTGGCCTGCTTCACTAGTTCCACCAGTGGGAGGTGGAGGTGGAAGTTGATCCCCCCTTGCCCGCCACCCTCCAGGATGATCTCGGTCGCTTCCTCGTCTTCTCTTTTGCAGAGCGGGTGAGGCCTTTCTGCACTATGGTGATGCGGTTCCATATCTCGAACACAGTGTAGGCGTCCTTGGCAGCATACTCAATGTGCTTCATGCTGAGAATCGAAGTCCACTAACGATGGTCTTGGTCTGTCATCTTTTTCTTCATGTCTGCGTATTCGTCGTCGATGATGGCAGCAGATACATCGCCAAGTGAGTCCAGTGTCTTCGTTCCATCAGGCACCCTCTAGTTCGCCTGAATGTCGACGAAGTTGGGGATGTGGAGGTTGCAGCGTGAAAGCTTCTCCTTGCCCTGGTCGATGCAGAAACCAGCGAACTCGTACCTAAGTGAAGTGAACCACAAGTTATACTTTTCGGAACTGCATACAGAGACATATAGAACTGCAACACAGATGAAAAGGAGGGACCCATCGTCCTGCAACTATATTTTACTCAGCAGAAAGAATGGCTTACCTTGGGTCGCCGAGGAACTTGTCGAAGGTGATGCATCTATCGCCCATTGTAGCGCATACTTGGAAAAGCAGCACTGGGTGATATTTGCCGTTGGAGAGTTCAATCACAGCCGCTCTGCTCTTGTCGGGTGTGTACTCGAGGTCGATGCCGACGATCTTCTCGCGGCGCCCCCAGAGAACTGCCTTGTACTCTTCGACGTACGTCGCCATGGCGTCCACGTCGTTGGTGTAGACCACCTTGAGCTTGGTCTTTCCGTGCGCCAGGACATCGTCGTAGATCTTGGTGAACGGCATGGCTGGAAAGAGGAGGAACAGGAGGAGGAAGCGCAGTGTTGTGTGTTTCTGCGAACGATCAGGGTGATGGAGCGCGGAATTTAAAGGGGAGTGGCAGCAACTTCTGCCGAGCGCACGATCTCGTCCTCCAACCGTCATGGCGATCGTGTGTTCGTGATGATCGTGGCCTTCACGCGTCTTCCAACCGGCCAGATAGAGGAGCGGGCGCGCGGCGCTTCGGGCGATCGCGGGCGCGTATATTTCGGGCAGGCGAACCGATTCATTTTCTGTAAGCGAACTGCATCGTTTTGAAATCGAGTCGTTTTTTGTAACCGAACTGCATCGTGTTACAACCGAGCCGTTTTTTTATTTATTGTCTATGACCCGTGGGCCTGTGGGCCTTTTATTCATTAAGTCTCTCTTTTCTTCTATGTTTCTTGCAGTCCCCCTTCTCCTTCCTCTCCCCCGCACAAAAATACCCTGCCCTCGTGCTCTCGTGGTGGAGAGCGATGACGCCCGCAGCCGCCGCCGTCCGTAGGGGCGCTCTCGTGGTGGACAGCGACGACGCCCGCAGCCGCCGCCGTCCGTAGGGGCGCTTCCTCCGCCGTCGCCGTCCGCAGCCGCCTTCTCCGGCCATCACATCGTCTCACGGTGAGCCCCAAATCGCCCCAACCCGTTCCAGATCTTGTGCTAGTGTTATTTTTGGAGCCAGCATCCTCTTCTTAACTTTGTTTTGTATGCTTGAAATTGCAACGCCCTATGGATTGAAAGTTTTTATCTGCCTGTTTTTGGGTTTGCTGTCTAGGGTTTAATTATTATCCCTTTCTGATTGCAGACACAACATGGCTTCTTCCTCCCCAATTGATGCCTCACCAGTTAGCACGGCTTCCCCATCTGGTACTGCATCAAAGTGAACTGCATTTTTCATACACGGTCAATTGCTTTTTGTTGAACGAAATAGTGCACTGCATCGTAGATTCCTTTACCAAGGCCCATTTTTTTAGACATGTGGCAAACTGATATGAACTGCCTCAAGTTAATTGTTTTTATTTTTTTGGAATGACATTAAGTTACTTGTTATGTTTAATTGTTAAACATAAAACTGCTAAAAGAGCACTGCCTTTGGACATTGATTTGTATTTTTTTTGTCTATCCACTATGCAGTTGCCAAATTGATATGAGCTGCATTAAGTTTTAGTTTGTGCTTCTCACATAACTGCATGAATTTGTTTTGTTTTGTATATCTAAGCGCACTTCATTTTATATGTGGTCAATTGGTTACTGAACGAATTAGTGCACTACATCATATATCCCTTTACCAATGTCCATTTTCAGACACGCGGCAAATTGATATTCAAGCGACATGAACTGCATTAGGTTTTTTGTTATGTTTTAATTGTTAAACATAAATTGCTGAAAAGAGCACTGCATTTCTACATTATGTTTCCAAGTTGATATGAGCTGCATTAAGTTTAGGTCTCCCTCTCACACACATATTTTTCTTATGTTTTTCTTACCCACAGTTTTATGTCCTGGTGGGTCCGGGGGTGGTGGTGTTAACTATTTGATTACATGTTATTTCACAGCCGATGTTGTCGGTGGTGGGACATCTGATCAGGGCAGCATTCTACCTGAATTGAGTGAAACCCAGTCGCAATCTGTTGATGGCACAGAACCAGTTACACAGGATCGGATGGTCCTTGATCAGATTGCAGCTGATGTTGAGAGGAAAAGGCAGAAAGCGATTGCGCTCGGTAATACTTTCGTGAAGGATCATAAGGCGAAGCAAGTAAAGTTTGAGGAGGGTAAGGATATAGGAAGGAGGATTGCAGATTCAAAGAAGTCTGCTAAGTTTACCCCCGCAAAGAATCCTGTGAAGAGAAAACTCAACACTGTTGCAGAGCAAGGTTTAAGTTCTCCACGGCGGAGCCCGCGTGTTGATTACTCAAAGAGGCCTAATTATGTTGAGGTTGATGTGCATGAGATTCAAGGAAAGCGGAGATGCGCGGACGATCACTCTGGTGTTGATTCTGAGCGTCGATCTAAGCTGGCGCGGGAAAATGCAGCTGGAGAAGCACTGGACAGTGATTCTGATGAGGAGGATGTTGATGTTAGGAAGGTATACGCTGTTTATTTATTTTTTTTTCTTCTATTTTTTAAGTTATTTCGCATGAGTTTGCTGATGTGACCTGCATTTTTTATTCTTTTTTTGTAGACTGCTAAGAGTACCAAGAGGAAGAGGTCTGAAGATGATGTTGCGCATGAATGGCGTTTTAACAAGACTGTTTGGCTGTCCATTCCAAACGTATGCAAAGTTGTTGCCTTGTTGGGTGAGCCGCACAGAACTTTGGTGCGGCAAGCATGTTTTGGCATTGTCTTCGACCTGTAATTAGAGAAGGATATTTCTCGTGTTCTTATGTGCAAGCTGATGGGAAAGATTGACCCTGATACGATGAGATTGGACTGCGGGTCAAACAAGGTTCTGGAAATCAATCGTGAGGCTGTCCATCACATTTTTGATTTCCCTATGGGTTCTCACACTGCTCCTAGGCCTGCTGCCAGCGGCCATGATGATTCGCTGGCTAATTTGAAGGATGAACTTGGTTTCAACCGTTCTCGTAGCATAGATGTGAAGGACCTGCTTATTTTACTTCGCATGCTGGCTACGGACCGTGCGAAGGTTAATAAGACCGTGAAGGTTTTTTTCCTCATTGTTTTCCAGAGCTTACTTTGTCCCAGCCCTGCAACTCGGTTGTCCAGGGTAGCTGCTATGGTTGAAAACTTGGATTTTGCATCTATGGCTAGCATGGACTTTTGTCAGCTTGTTGTCGACGAGCTGCAGGCCGCTGTGTACAAGTGGAATTCTGAAGGGAGCAAGCAGAACTGCGCTGAGGGTTGCACCATCGTGCCCCTGTTCATGTACCTCGATTCGTTGAATCTACACAAAGTATCGGTTATGGATAGACGCACGCCATGCGCTGCAATACTGTCCCATGTGCAGTTGAAGAAGATTCACAACGCCGACATTATTGTCAGGGGAAAGATACACCTGGACACTTGCAAGTTTGGCAAGCTGCCGGTCAGTGCATAGCCAGCCTTTGTGTTTGTTTTATTCCTTTTTTTCGCCATGCTAAATGTGAACCTCTTATGTACTTTTTTTGTGAACTGCATCTCTTTTTTGTTAATTTGTTCAGTGGAAGGCGGAAGCGGACATTGTGTACAAGCGGACTGCAGTTGCCGAAGCGCCTGAAATGTTTTGTGAGCCTCTTGCTAGGGCGGCTCCAATTTGACGGGGTCGTGGTTTTGCTAGGGCGGCTGCTGGAGGTTTTTCTGGCGAGGCTTCTCCTGATCGCAATAAATTTGTTCAGGTCGATGAGCTTCTTGACAGGGTCGTCAATTTAACTTCTGATTTCCCAACATCCGGTTCTAGGATGAGGAATATTGCTGGATTGTTTCCTGAAGGCAAAGGCTCTTCTGAAGCAGAAATCGAGGCCGCTCATAACTTTGACCGTGGGCAGCTTGAATTCCTTAAGCAGACAGTTACGAATATCAGGTCTTCATTCGTTCAGTTTAAGCAGTCTCAGGACGACAAGTATGCTAGGTATGAGCAGGAAGCTGAGGCAATTGTGAAGGAAATGAACAGGCATGAAGATGTTGTCCGGCCTTCTTTGCCTGACCCCGCAGCTGTGGATGTATGTCTTTTTTTCATATGTGAACAGTTTTTTTTACCCATTTTGTTATCGATTTTTTCTGTGTGTTGTGGCATTGACTATTTTTTTCGCATCCTTTTGTTCTTTTCGCAGTGTGGAGGAGAATCTTCTAATGCTAACGCTTGCTGTGATGATGACCACCAGGACCACTACGGTGTTGATTCTGATTATTTGTTTGACAGGCCATTGTCCCCTGTTGACGAAGCTGCCAAAGACAATCCTCTTGACGAAGGCGTTACCGACAAGGTTTGATTTCTTCCTATTTTTTGTTACAGTGGACTTCATTGTTTAATTTTTTGTAGTGTTCAAAACAAACAATCATATTTTTGCACCAGCAGTGGCAGCGAACTGTAGTTTTTAACTTTTTGTAGTGTGCACCAGTAGTGGTAGTGCACTGCAGTTGTTGTTTAGAGAAGAAGCATCATCTTTTAGCAGTGAACTGCATGATCTGGTGTTGGATTTTAGTTGTAGAACTGCATTTTGGATAATAGTTTTATTTTTGTTTTTTGTTTTTTAGGATGGCGAATCAAACATGGAAATACATGGGAAGGGGGCAGAGGGTGACGCTGGCAAGGACGGCGAGGCTGACAAGTCTAAAGAGATGGAAGGCGACGCTTCTCTGGTGAGTATAGAGAATTTGCATTTTGTGTTTTATTTTTATTTTTCATGCGAGCTTCATGGTCCGTTTTTATTAGTGAACTGCATTCTCTCTTTTTGTGTAATGTGTTTTATTTTTTAACTCATCAGAACTGCGGATTAAATGTTGAAATCCAAGCGGAGCGCATCATGGAGGATGATAATGTGGAAGGGAGAGGAGGGGAGGAGCCTAATGCGGAGGTTGATAAGGCAGAAGGTAGAGAAGGAGGGGAGTGTCCTGTTGAGGCTGATAAGGCACAAGAGAGAGAAGGAAGGGAGGATATCGTGGATGGTGATAAGCATGAAGAGAGAGAAGGAGCCCCTCGTGTTATAGTTGAAATTGCAGAAGAGAGAGAAGGAACTCCTAGAGTCGGATTTGATGATGCGGGGACATCCGCTGGCATTGATGGTGTTGGTGGGCCTACTGTTTTGTTGCTTGGCGATGAGGTGCCTGAGAAATTTTGTGTCGTCCCTCGCGCCCCCGAGCAATCTGATGGCAATCAGGCTTTCCCAGCCGAGACAACCAAAGTCCCAGCTGAGACAGATTCGATTGGTTCTGAAGAGGAACAACCAAGACTCTCTCAGGACATGAGCAATCAAGCGTCGCTTGACGATGATATTACCGGGCTGGATCACTTGACGCTCAGCGAAGATGTATCTGAGCAGCCGCATGAAGTTTATTCTAAAACCGAAGGTAAGCGAACTGCATTAATTTTGTTCTTTCCCAGGGCGAAATGGACCGTGTGTGTTTTATTATCAGATATCGTTCCCACTCTGTATGCAGATGAGGAATTACCTGTTGTTACTCCTTCGAGCATTGATCCAGCTCTTATGAGAAGATACAATGAGTTATATGACGCTGTTACAAGGGCTAGGAGGGATAATAAGAAGAAGTATGAATTTTTTTGTCTTACACCCCGGTTATTTAATATGTTATTTTTTCAGGGACACCCATCTTATCACTTTTTGCTGGGCTTTTTTCTTCTTGTCTGAAGGCATCTAGTTGCATTCAAGGGCGAGTTTGGTGATATTACTATCGGTCATGTTGGCGAGTCTTTTTGGTCGTATGGAACGCTGAGTACGCGCCTCGCAAATATTGGCGTCTCTATGTTAGCTGAGAGGTTCAAAGGATCTCAAACGATGATTGTCCCGTACAACCTATGTGTAAGCATTTTCATTAATTTATATTTATCCCTCATCCAATTTTTATTTGTGCTATAAGCATTTTCATTAACTCTCTGGTTTTGTCTTTTTGGCAGAATTCCATTTGGAACGGCGGTGCCACAAATAGGGCTTTGAAAAAGATGTTTTCTTCAAGCGCGGAGGAACGTGTGGACAAGAAAAACTTGGTAACGCATTTTGACCATTTTCGTCATCTTGAAAATAAGTTTTCTGTTTTTCTATTTTCTCATCTGGTTTGTTTTATTCTTTTTTTATTTCAGATTATGTTTGCAACATTTGATCCTCATCCTGCAACAATGAAGGACGCAATAGGACACTACTGCTTGGTCACTTTGAACCTGCGAGAGAAGCGTTTTGAGTTTCTCGACTCATTGAATGACGCAGACAGCGCTCCTGCAAATCTTGTCTTCAGGAAAATGGTCGGGAACATCAAAAAAGTTTGGAAAGATGGCAGCGCAAGCTGCGATGAGCCGTTGAACCCTCCCACCCTTGACGGCTTTGTGCCGACTCATGTTAATGTCCCGCAACAGGGAAACAGGTTTGTACTTGTTCTCCTTTTCTTTTTCCTCCTTCAGTTTTTTTGTGTAAGTGAGCTGCACTGTTTTTTACTAAATTAGAAGCACCTTTTCCCTTGAGCGAACTGCATTACTAATGTGTTATTAGTTGTTCTCCCTCGGTTTTTTGTGTGTATGGAGCTGCATTGTTTTACTAACATCAGTAGCACTTCATTATTGAGTGAACTGCATTAGTAATGTGTTTATGTTGGTTTTCTTGTAGGCATGATTGTGGATTTTACATGTTCCAATTCATGCAGACCTGGGATGGTGAAACGATTGCCAAGTTTGGGAAGGAGCACATTGGCTACATCACGAAGGCGATGCTCTATAGTTGGCTGACCTCGTCGCATTGCTGTCTGGACCTGACATCACTTTTAATTTTTAAAGAAGGTTATTACATTTTTTCAGTCACACACCCTTTTATTAAGTGAACTTCATTGATACAGAAATGGAGGTACACTACTTTTGTTAAGCTTTTAGTAGAACCCCATTCGCATGTTAAAATGACTTTCGTTAGTGAACTTGATGATTCTTTTCATTTTGGTCATTATCCATTTTTTTGTGCAGGCTTTGACGAAGGCGCACACCAAGGTGGTATTTCCTTGTTTGAAACTCAGGTTCACACTCCAACGATTCAGAAATTTGTCCTTGATGAACCCCCCATTAAGCTTGTAAAAGAACCGGTGTGTAAGAGGTTGAGGAATGGCGCCGGCACTTCGAATGAAAAAGCTCTTGAGATATCTCCTATCAAGGTCAAGCATGGGAAGAAAGCAATCAGCCCTCCAAATGCTGAAGATAGTGATGATGATTTTGAGAGGCCACCACCAGTGCCTAGGATGACCAGGAGCGCAGCTGTGGAACGCCCGACCGACAGCGAGGCACTAGTTCTATCAAATAAGAGGCATGTGCAGAAGCCATCAAAGTTTAGATCTCCTGTACAGAAGTTGAAGCCTGCGAGATTCAGCTATCTTGCGGAGATGAGGAAAGTCTTGCAACTCATCACGAGCACACCATTCAGGCAGAAATACAACGAGTCAGTTCTTTTTTCGTTAGTTTTTTCATTTTTTGATTCTTAATGTGTGTAATGTTTTGTGTGTTTTTCCTTTTGTGTTCCTAACCCCCCACCCTCGCCGTTTATTTTGTGCAGGTGCGCGCTTTTCATGCACAGGAATCATGTCGAAGTCTACACTATGAATGTGGACTACATGTTCTTAACTTTCACCATAGGTGGTTTCATGGACTCGGAATTGATGGATCATATCATTAGGTACTGGAAGAATGACGAGCATATGAATGTGGTTTATCAATCTGGCGAACGCGTTCTCCTGTCCCCTTTGTTTATCACGGTATTTCTCCTTTTCCCTTCTTTTTAATTTTTCTGCTGGAGTGAACTGCAGTTAATAGTGTATAATAATTTGTTTTAGCAATGTACTGAACTGCATACATTTATTTTTGTGTTTAACCCATGTATCTTAAATGAAACAAATTAGGGGGAGAACTATGAACTGCATACTGTTTAGAGAAGCGTGATCTTTTTTTCATTAAGCGTCAGAGTGAACTCTGAGGGGGAACTGCATTAACGTTCTTTTGTGAATTACCCACACACAGTATGTGCTTCAAATGAATGATCACGCTGATAGAGATGAAGATGGAAACGTTGTGTTGCATTTTGTCCACGGCAAGTTTAACGTTGACGATGCAGCAAAGCAGTTCAAAGTTTTTGTTCGTGATGACGAGAACCTTCTTGATTGCAAATTAGTAAGTTATCAGATTTGCTTTGCTCAGCCTTATGTACTTCCTTTCTCTCTCAATTTTTTCTAGTAATCCTTTTTCACTCATCAAACCCATAACAATTTTGATGAAACAAAATCAGATTCCGTTACCACGATTGAAAGACCAGCATTACTCGCTATACACGATGAATAGGCACCGCGAGACCCTTGATATTCATGACACTAGGAGGTACAGCGGACCGATTGATCAAACGACAAGGTGGCATAAGTCTGAATACCACAGCGACCTCACTGAAATGGTAATTTTTTTCCTTTTTCACCTTCTTCTTGTTTTCATGCGTGCGCGTGTCGAACAATATTGTTGTGATGTGTATTTTTGTTTTTATTTTATTTTCACCAGATGATCAGGATGACTGCATTGTTGAAGAAGGTTTATGGAGAAAAGGAGTACAAGAGAAAGGAGTCGGTAGACTGGGTCGATATTTCAAAGAAAGCTAGCTTTTTGGGCGCCCCTGAGCAGGGCCCCAACGAGTGCGGCTTCTTTGTTCTGAAGATGGCTCAGTTTTACGATGGCAAAAGCTTTGTTGTGAAATTCGCAAAGCGTAATGTAAGTATCTTTTTTTAACCCAATAATAATCCCTCATTCTTTGATTTTTTTTTGTCAGTTCTTTTTTGTAGATGATCTTGTATATTTGTTTATTTTGTTTGCTTCATCGCAGGAAGCTGCTGTTGAGGAATGGAAGGCTGAGTTCTTGTTTCAGATCCTGTTCCACCCTGAAAACATGGTCGTAGTCACCGAGTTCCCGGAGGATCTAAGAAATCTCTGCATTTCTCTTGGCTTTTCTCCAAAACTGGATTCACAGGAGCAGGATGAGGCATAAATGATAGCAGATCTTTTTTTATGTGTGTTGATGTATTTTCGTGTGTGCTCCAAAACTTTCTGTAAACAGTATGTATGGTCGATATGTGTAGTTCTCGATCTGCAAAACTTTTCACACCATGCTGTGTGCTTTTGTATATACCGGTCTAGTAAGTTTTTGTGTTTTTCTTTTTGTGGCAGACAGGGACAATGTCAAATATGTACATAATGGAGCTTTCAGCCAATTCCTCCTTGTTTATTGTAACATGTTCGCAGCGCACTGCATTCACTCATATGAGTAGCAGCCAAGTTTTTTTAAATATACGCATCTGCACTGCATCTCACCTTATCACATGGGACAGCAAAGAGGAATTCAAGGTGTTTGTCGTCGAGTTTAAAATTTTTGGAAAAATTGTATTAGAAGACAGAAAATCAACCGTGTCTGCTAAGCGAGAAATCAATTTTTACATTTTTTGCACTAAGCGCACTGCACTGTGTACTCGAAGCGGACTGCACTGTAAGCTTTAAATGCACCACACACGCACTGCACTGTACGTGAAGCCTAGTCTGACTCTATATTTTTTTCTTTCTAACTGCATTCTATATTGATTCACTGTCATCTCAGATTCTATACGACGAAGAGAACTGCATTCTCAAAATGACATTCTAATCTCAGGGTTTTCATACAGAAGAGAACCACATTGTGAGAATGACATTCTCATCTTATTTCTTTCATATAGAAGAGAACTGCATTTTATCAAGCATACCCCCCCCCCCGCCCCCGCAGCACATTGATCACAAAGTATGTACGGCATATGTTATATCTATTCATTTTGAACTTCAATCTTACATGTTGAATTCTTTTTTTGCAGTCCACTGAACACAAGCTATATCTTATATACGATACGATATATATAAAGGATGAAGTTAATATATTTTAAAAGGTAAAACTGTATATGTGTTGATCTATGTCCTTTTCCTGCTGCTTCTTCTCAAATTGTGCACTGCATTTGTTTCAATGGTTGTTGCTACTTCTGTTTTGCTCTTGTTGTTCGCATTACCCCTCGTAACGCGACCGTGCGACTGCGATGCTTGCCTACGCGCTGGATTATGCGTTCTGTCTCTCCCCCTCTGTCACACCCTGCATTTTGTAACATGTCATTTGCATCAATGAAGCATGAAAATTTGGACCAGCAATTTTTTTGGCATCATTTGGCTTTTATTTGGAATTGAGTTTTTCTTCATATGTTTTTCATGTGCTCATTATAGTCAACTATTACCTCTTGTAGAATTCATCTCCTTACCCAAAACTTCTGCCCAATGATCATACCAAGTGTTATATAACAGTATAGTATTTTCTTATAAAATTAATTTGGCCAAAATGTATTTTTAATATTTAGTATTCCAAAAACCCCTTAATTGAGGTTTGCACTGCAAGTACTTGATTTAGGGTGAGAAAATTATTCCAAAAAGTATATTTGAGACGTAGTAGTCATAGGACTCCCAGAAACCACAAAAGTATAATTTTAAAAGTTATTTTCCTATTTTATTTAAAAGCCTTTTCTTAAGGCCAGAAATGGTCTTTAATAGGGAAAATTTATTTAAGTATTTCAAAAATAATTGCCAAAATTCAGGGAGACTCATAGGACATATATTGTCCATATATAAGAGTTTCAACACTTAGTCATGTTCAAAATAATGGGCTAATCCCTCCAAAACCCTTTCTGGATATTTCAAGCTTTTGAAATATTTACAAAGGAAATATTCTCCAAAAATTCCAGGGAAATTCTATCATGTCATATATGACATATTTGATGATCTTGCCAAGCCCCATGCCTTGGGAAGCAAGAAAACATCCTCAAAACCCTTCAAACCCATTATGTCCCTATTTGAAGTTTGAGCAACTTTACATTGCCAAACTTATCCAAATGCTCTCAAACTTGGTGCACATGCTAGAATGGCCTAATAAGGCATCTAGACCAAATGGCACAAGATTTGGAGAAAGGAAACTTGATCAGAATACCCCAAAACCCTTTCTGTTCAAATGCAAATTTGAACAACTTTACATTACCAACTTTTTACCTGGAGCTTCAAACTTTGTGGGCATGATCAATACCCCAAATGATGAAGCTACACCAAGTGTTGCATCAAGGGGAGATGATTAGCTTGACTTAAATAAGATGAAGCCATTTCTGTTGTTTTCTAGGGTTCACCAAAGTTACATTGGCTAGTTTCTTCAAATGAGCCCAAATTTGGTGAAACACCCTATTTCCATATGACATTCAATCATGTTAAGTGTGGCTAGTGAAGATCATTTGCTAGTCCAAAACTTGATCAAACACCTTCTGCCTTTTCACCAAAACTATCATCTTGACCCCTTTTACTATTTACTTTTGCCTCAACTTTCTACCACAGCTTCATCTAGCTACAATCTACCCCCAGTAACTCCCCCATGTCCACAGCTCCATGATTGAGGGGTGAAAACCCCAATTCACCTTGCTGGACAGCCAATTTCTACCTAGTTACCAGCTTCACCTCTCTCTCCTTGATCATCCAGAGCATCCAAGGCCTCAGCTGAGACGTCTGCTTCGTGCTGGACCCCCCAGACACGGCGGACACGCCCAGGGAGCCAATGGCATGCCATGGCATGCGATAAGCTCGCTCCAGAGCGCGCTACAGTGCGCACCCGCACTGTAGCTTCGCCCAATCCAGCGCAGCCGACCACCTCGAGCTCCCCCCTCGCGCCTACCGATGCTCCTCGACGTCTGCGACCTCCCCCGACGTTGTCCCCCTCCTCCGCCGCCCTCCAGTGGCCGCCTTCGCACGCGCGCTGGCCGCCCGCAACCTCCACTCGTCGGCCTCACACGCGCATGTCCTCTGGAGCCTTCCCCGCTCCTCCTCTCCCCTCTACTAGGCGTGGACCTCGTCCATGATCCTCCCCGACTCGAATGCGAGCGCCTGCACGGCCTCTGGCCTCGCCCGTGAGCTCGCCGGCGCACAGGTCCACGGGACCCCGCTGTTCCCCTATAAATAGCACGCCCCGAGCCCCTCCAACGGCACTCAGCTCCTCCCCACACTCACAATAGCCATCCAGCACCAACCATTTGCCCTCGGAGAGCCTCAGTGCTCGGGATCGACCGGAGCTCCGCCGCGTCGGGCAACCGGAGATCTCGCAGTACAGGCCGCCCTAGCTCCTCCTTTTGCTCGATCTAGCACCGCAGCACTCCACTGATTCTTTCCCCTCTCTTCCCCCTCTCTGCAGCTGCCGGAATCGAGCTAGCCAGCAACCTCCCAATGTTCCTCCGCCGTCCCACCTCGCCGTCGACGAACCAGGCCTCTCAGGAGGGCCGCACCACCACCACTGGAACGGCGACTCCTCGCTGAGCCCGTTCCTTCCCTCCGTTTGCCCCGCCGTGCCCGGAATCGCCATCGGTGAGCTCGCCGTCGTTTTGGCCGTGAGGTTGAAGATGACAGGCGGGCCCCATCTGTCATCCTCACCGCTCTCTCTCTCCCCTCGCTGTCACTGACCGCCGGGCCCCGCCCGTCAGGTTTGAAAACCTGGCGCGCGCGCAGGCTTCCGTGCGATGGGCTAGTTGCCCTGGGCCATGCACTGTGGCCGTTCTGGCCCAGTGGCACAGGGCCATTTCCTCTTTTTCTTTTCTGTAAAATTTCAAATAATTTTACAGAAATAAATATTTGTCCAAATGTATTAATTCCAACTCCTAAAATCTTGTAATATTCTAACCTATTTAATGGTGTCACTTTCACACATATCCATGAAACTTTTCTGTTCTGTTCAAATTTAAATTCAAATTTGAGCAATAAAACTTCTGTTCAAAAATCCTTAGATTCCATTCTGTAACTCCAAAACTCCAACTAAGAATTTTTGCCATCTTAGTTTTCCCTCTAGTATTTAACAAAAATAGGTTGACATTTTTCTGAGCACTTTGATTTTTCTGTTTTTATTGTGGTCTTATTTTCCCGTTGTTATTTTGCGACGAATAGATACCGTATTTGACGAGGTTGCTGAAGAAGGAGAAGGGGAAGGATTTGAAGACTTTGAAGACCAAGCCAATCCAGGCAAGCAGCCCTTTGACCATGATACACTTGTGTTCTTCGGAACCCGTTTGTTTCCGAATGCATGATGATAAGAGTTATGGTGGTGACCTAGTTTGAAACCACCACATGATGCATGCCTTGCTCTTGATCTTGCTATGTGCTAGATGCATTGCAAATGTCTAGTAGTGATGCTTAGAGATGCATGTATGCCATGATACCTTTGTGGTTGCTTTCTTTTCGAAAAACCCCGTCGGGTGCCATTCATGCCCGAGGGAGATGGTGAGATGGGTAACCACTTGATGACGAAGTGGTGTACCAAGACAAGTGTGTGTGATGTTTTTCAAACGGATTGGTTTAAGTTGCGACCGTTATTCCAACCATACATGTGCAACCACTCTACCCCTTATGGGACGGGGCTTTATTGATTACTTAGGCCGATACTAGCATGGTGCCCGCATTACTAGTGACGGGAAGACTTGAGGTCTTTTCCCGGGACGGGGTCGTGCTTGGATAGACGACCATGACTGTTTTCACAGGGCACCGGACACACCGTTGGTCCCTTCGGGTATGCGTGACATTGAAATTAGGGCAAGTCCCGTGATCTATTGTTTGTACTCGAGGGCCGTGTACCAACGAGTGGACTCTATGTTAGTGTCGTCTAAGGAAAGATAATGACCGGGTGCTTCCCCCGAGTACTTGAGGTACTGCGGGATCGTGGGTGACACGAAAGCTTCCCGGATCTTGTGGGTAAAGTGCGCAACCTCTGCAAAGTGTAAAACTATTCGAATAGCCGTGTCCACGGTCAAGGACAGTTGGGTAACCGCTCTTGGGCTACGTCCAATGTTTGCGAAACCTTGTGTGTGTGTATGATGAGTCAAGGTGGTGACTTGACTCGATGAGTTGAATCATATTCATGTTGATATCGGTAACCTGTCCTCGAGGTTACGTGAAGTTATTGATGCATATACTTGATGGTAGAATATTTATTCTAGCCCATTGCTAGATTGCTCATTGTTGTTCAATTACATTGTTACTTTGAACCAAATCATGGGTTGCTTGCGAGTACATTCAAAGTACTCATTGGCTTGCCACTGGTTATTTAATTGGCCAGGCATGGAGGAACAGGAATATGAAGAAGAGTTCTATGGAGACGAACATGCGAACTAGGACGCTATCCCAGTCAGAATGCCTGTAGGGTTAAGGCAGATGGCATGGGTTCTACCTATCATCGAAGACTTCCGCTATTGAGTTATTTGTTATTCAGCCCATGAGGCTCTATTTATGTAAGACTTGGCCATAATGGCCTTAATTCTTGTAAGACAATATGTATGGATGTAAGACTCTTGTTATTCAGCTTCTGTGTGTTCAGTGAGCATTGATCTGTGGGATCACTGTACACGTGCATTCGGTGATCTCGACTTCTAAGTCGGGGTCCCCACACCCTCGTTTTTGATGATGGTTCTTCGATGTCTTCATCTTCTTCTTCTTCCTCATCTTCCTCTTCTGCTTCCTCATCTTCCTCTTCAGTTACATCAGCTTCGCTCTCTTCCTCGTTCTCTTCTCTGTCAGCATCTTCTTCGTCATCTTCTTCATCTTTTTCTTCTGTTCTATTTGGACAAGTTCTCGCGTTATGCTTCACTCTCTTGTTGCAGACGCTACATAGTCTTCTCTTTGTCATATCATCTTGTTGGTCAGCTTGGTGATCTGTGGCGGCATTTTCAGCCTGGATTTTTTTCAGCCGCTCCTTACATGTTCTTGAGTTGTGTCCCGCAATCTTATTGCATGATTTGCACATCCTTACCCCCAGTGGTCTTCCTCCGCTGTCCAGTTCTGGCTCAGGCCTGCTATTTTTTTTCAGGACTTTTTTCTTTTGCTACAGCTTTTTTATTGGCTGATTTGCTCTCTTTCTTTCTCCCTTTTGTGTTTGAAACAGGTGGGGGAAGAATTGTGTCATCCATATTATGAGCTGCACCATCAGCGGCATGTTCGCGCTCCTCTCCTTGTTCTTCACCCCCGCGCATCCATGATCTTCTCTGCTTCTTCTTCTTCGTTTATTACGTCGACTTCTTGTATGAGTTCTCTCATCCCAGCTAAAGCTCTGTTGTACCCTCTATCCGATTTGACACCCCTATTTGCCAGGTCCATCGCTGTTTCTGCAAGTAGTCTCCTACGGCAGAACATCGAACTCCCATCTGGAGCAGTTTGCTCATAGTCTCTGCGGTCAAAAGTTGGATTTTGGCGCGCGTTCCGTGTGTATCTCTTCAATATGTACTCTTTAGGTATCTTGTCCACCCGCAGCTGATCCAACATGCAAATGATGTGCACGCAGAACAGGCCTGCAGCAAAAGAATTTTTTGGGTTGTTCATGTCAGCAAACTTCACATAAATATGCAACATTTGAATTTTTGGTTTGTGAACTGCATTATAAATAGGTCCTGGTTTTTCTGTTCTAGTGAACTTCAGTAAGGTTTTTTTTTCATCTCTTTTTGCTACCAGCAATAAGTGAACTTCATTATGTTTTTTGTGTGCTTATTTTTTGTTTCCTGTCTCACTGACCTGTGTGTGTCCACAGCTTGCATTCGCATTCGTAGATACCGTTCGTCACATCAGCAACTACCTAGAACTCGTGTCTTGCCCAATCAAAATCATCAGACCAGTTGTAGTGGCGCACCAAATATTTCATCGGGTTGTCAGGGGACTGCTCTGATCTGAATGCAGTGCTGCGGTAGTGCGTTTGCTTGAAGTCAGCAAAGACCGCCCTGGTGTAAATCTTGGAGAGCTGAACCTCGAAACCAAACTGAGTAGTAGTCTTTATTTTCGTCTGTGAAACAAATAAAACCAGTTAAGTAGTTGTCTTTCACAGCTAAAATCAAGAAAGCGAGTAGTGTTTTATTAATTGCTCATCCAGCTTAAAAACTTTGCTCTGTTTATATACCTCGTTAGCTATGGTCTCCGCGTGCTCGACGCCCTTCCTTGTCTGGATGCACCTGTCCACATGCGATGCAAAGATGTGTAGGTCGTGTCTTTCCTTGACAAAGTTCCTCTTCAAGATCCGGTTCATGCTTTCACTTCTCTGTGTCGATGTCATCCGTGCACAGAACACCTCCTTGTAGTAAGTTGATATCCATTCTTTTCGGTCTGTCCAGAGCGCCTTCATAATTTCATCATTTTGCAGGTTATACTCGTCCATGAGCTCATGCCAAGCGCGTTCAAACTCTGATGGCATTAGCGGGTGGTTGAGAACGGAGGTCAGCTCATCTTTGAATTTCTCATACGCTTTGTACAGCAAGGACAGGTGATCCTTGTATTTTTTCAGTATATGCCAATGGCATAACTTGTGCAGTGTGCCTATTAGCATACTTTTTATCGCGGCATCCATGGAGGGGCATTGATCTGCATGTTTTTTGAAAAAACCAAGCAGTGAGTTATTGAGAGAACTGCATATCCTTTTTCTGCTTTTTTCTTATTTTTTCATTGGATGGAAGAAATGGACTACAAAACTTGGCAGTGAACTGCATTGTTATTTAAACCCATTCTTTTTTAGCATACCTGTGAGTATGCAGATTGGCCGCTTGTTGTTCATGCAACGCAAGAACGTCCGGAACACCCACTCGAAAGTCAGTATTGTTTCGTCTCTGATGAGAGCCACAGCGAATATTGTACTTTGGAGGTGGTGGTTCACTCCAACGAAGACGGCCAGTGGCATGTGGAACTTGTTGGTCTTGTAGGTCGTGTCAGATGTGACACAATCTCCAAAATCTTCGTATGATCCCCGGCAGCTCGCGTTCGCCCGGAATATGTTTCGCACACGGTTATCGACATCTTTGTCGTAATCATAGAAGAACTCCGGGTTTATTTGCTGCATCTTCTCAAAGAAAGCCATGAGTTTCTTCACATCGTCTTCTGTTTCCTCCCTCGCGAATTGGTGCTTCATGCAGTTCGAAATAATAATATACTTGCAGTATTAGAGACATACAGAAAATGCACAAGCGAACTGCATGAAATAGACGAGATATCGTTTTTTGTTTAGTGAACGTACCTGTTCACCCAGTCACGGCTTGTGCGCCCCATAAAGTGCAGCCCTCCTGACATCCTTGACAAGGTTGACATCATCTGCGTGTGCGTCAGGTTGTCGCTCTGCATGTCCTTCACTAGTTTATCAAGTAACGGATCATCCGTCTTATGCGAGTGCATGTGCAGAAGCATAGCCGGGCTGTTAATCATCATGTGGTTGTGATTGAGCTCAATCTCTACTATCACAACCACATCCTTGATTTTTTTCAATCTCATTCTTGCCTTGCAGCCAGTCCTATTTGATGTTTTCTCTCGCTTTCTGTCATAATCTGTGACAGTTTCCTTGCTTCTGCCTTCCTTTGAGCACACTATGTATCTGTTTGTTCTGTATCCGCCGTTTTTGCGTGTGACGAAGCCTGCATGCCTCGCATACGTGTTGTAGAATTCTCGCGCCATAGCGTGTGATGTGAATTGCATACCTTTCATAGGCACAAGTTCTTGGAGCATGTTCTCATTCTGCACACACAATATGGAATGTTTTTTTTGTTAATGAGAATGCACAAGCTGAAAGAATGCGTAAGTGAACTGCAGTAGTTAGGCAAGGAAGCTTACATGCGTGTACTGTTTTTTCTCTAATGGTGTTTGCAGCTCACCAATGTTTATTGGGCATGGAGGGGTGACAACAGATCTGTGTAATTTAGGATCGCGAGGAGGCAGAAGTGTTGAGAACTTTACTTTTTTGGTTGCTTGTGGCTCTCCTTTATTCTGCTTCCGATTCTTTTGGTGCGCAGTAGGCGGCCTGGGTGGAATTCCACAGTCTCTTCGTCGACGAATCGTTTGCTCATGAACTTGCTGAACTTGCTGGGTTTCAACATTGGCTTGTGGAGGTGCTATATCATCCGTTCTGATCTGCTGGCCAAATGTTTCAAAGACACGCGTGTACCTTGGCTGCATAACTGTTATGATTTGCTCTTCATCATCATCCTCCTCATCATCTTTCTGCGCATGCTCCCCCATGAAGACCAGATCGTCGTCGTCCTCCTCATCTTGCGCGCTTTTTGCTTCACTGCCTTCTCCATCTCGAATGATGTTTGGTTCACTGTTTTCATCTTTATCCTCTACATCTTCCTCCACTGAGTACGCAGTTCTGTTTGTTGTCTTAAAGAAACCCCTAAGTATTTCAGGTGTTATCCATCCAGCCATCTCCCACTCTTCTCTTCCAATGCAGTTCAGGGGCTTTGGGTTGTGAATCAATCGAGGTATCTTCTGGTTTGGAGGCATAGTATTTTCCTGTACAGTATTAAGCCAAAGCTTTTTATGCACGCCAACAGTGAAATGAACTGCATCTTTCGTACTATATATCATTATATATGCAACTGGAGAAATTGCACTTCAATTTTTCATTCTATAGCAGGGGCACTGGGAGTTAACATGAAGAAACAATGCACTTCAGTTTTAAGCACATCGCTCTACATATGTAAGTCATGGTGGACTGCATTTTTCAGCCATATCGCATTTTTATTTTTTCGAAGTATCTTTTCTGTTTTTTACTGGGAGATACATGGGACTGTAGTCGACGCAAGAGGGGCACTGCATGGTGATAAAAAGGGCACTGCAAACTGGATGTGGGGGTTGGGTATGTGATTTTCTTACATTATATGCAGTTCTCTCCTTCTGCAGATGCAGCTCTGCCTGTTGTTGGCGTGCAGTCCACCTCTGCTGCAGGAACTCATGGGCTTTTTCAACTTTTGCCATTGTCGCGGGAGAAGGCTGGATGGGCACCATTGCAGTTCGCATCCACGACGACTGCGATGGAGAAGGCATCCTTGCAGTTCTCATCCCCCTGCCATGCATAACCGAGGCTGGATGCTTCAGCTGGGTCGACGGTGGCGGATCTCCCAGGTGGTGTTGGGGCGAAGGTGAGGGGCGGCGTCGCTTCCTAACTATTGGGGAACGTAGTATTTTAAAATTTTCCTACGATCACGCAAGATCTATCTACTAGATGCATAGCAACGAGAGGGGAGAGTGTGTCTACGTACCCTCGTAGACCGGGAGCGGAAGCGTCAAGTGACGCGGTTGTGTTGTCGAACTTCTTCGCGATCCAACCGATCAAGCACCGAACGTACGGCACCTCCGCGTTCAGCACACGTTCAGCTTGATGACGTCCCACGAGCCCTTGATCCAGTTGAGCTTCACGGGAGAGTTTCGTCAGCACGACGGCGTGGTGACGGATATGATGTATTCACCGGCGCAGGGCTTCGCCTAAGCACTGCAACGGTATGACCGAGGTGTGTTTCTGTGGAGGGGGCACCGCACACGGCTAAAACAATTCAACTTGTGTGTCTTTGGGTGCCCCCCTGCCCCCGTATATAAAGGAGCAAGGGGGGAGGCCGGCCGGCCCTTGTTTGGTGCGGCTAGGGTTGCAATCCTACTAGGAATAGGATTGCAATCCTATTCCTAGTAGGAATCACCAAAAGAAGGAAGAGAGGGAAAGGAAAAAGGGAGAGGTGGCGCCCCCCAATCCTAGTCCAACTAGGAACCCTATGTGGGGCGCCGGCCAGCCCTATGGGCTGCCTCTCTCTTTCCCTTAAGGCCCACTATGGACCATCCCCCCTCGTAGGGGGTTCCGGTAACCCCCTCCGGCAATCCCGTTAAATCCGAAACTTTTCCGGAACACTTCCGGTGTCCGAATATAGTCGTCCAATATATCAATCTTTATGTCTCGGACATTCCGAGACTCCTCGTCATGTCCGTGATCTCATCCGGGACTCCGAAATACCTTCGGTACATCAATACTCATAAACTCATAATACCGATCGTCATCAAACGTTAAGCGTGCGGACCCTACGGGTTCGAGAACTATGTAGACATGACCGAGACTCATCTCCGGTCAATAACCAATAGCGGAACCTGGATGTTCATATTGGCTCCTACATATTCTACGAAGATCTTTTATCGGTCAAAACCGCATAACAACATACGTTGTTCCTTTTGTCATCGGTATGTTACTTGCCCGAGATTCGATCGTCGGTATCTCTATACCTAGTTCAATCTCGTTACCGGCAAGTCTCTTTACTCGTTCCGTAACACATTATCTCGTGACTAACTCGTTAGTCTTTTGCTTGCAAGGCTTATTGTGATGTGTGTTACCGAGAGGGCCCAGAGATACCTCTCCGACACTCGGAGTGACAAATCCTAATCTTGATCTATGCCAACACCACGAATACTTTCGGAGACACCTGTAGAGCATCTTTATGATCACCCAGTTACGTTGTGACGTTTGATAGCACACAAGGTGTTCCTATGGTATTCGGGAGTTGCATAATCTCATAGTCATAGGAACATGTATAAGTCATGAAGAAAGAAATAGCAGTAAAACTAAACGATCATAGTGCTATGCTAACGGATGGGTCTTGTCCATCACATCATTCTCCTAATGATGTGATCCCGTTGATCAAATGACAACTCATGTCTATGGCTAGGAAATATAACCATCTTTGATCAATGAGCTAGTCTAGTAGAGGCATACAAGGGACATACTGTTTTGTCTATGTATCCACACATGTACTAAGTTTCCGGTTAATACAATTCTAGCATGAATAAAAGACATTTATCATGATATAAGGAAATACAAATAACATCTTTATTATTGCCTCTAGGGCATATTTCCTTCAGTCTCCCACTTGAACTAAAGTCAATAATCTAGATTACAAAGTGATGATCCTCACACCCATGGAGTCCTGGTGTTGATCATGTTTTGCCCGGGGAAGAGGCTTAGTCAACGGGTCTGCAACATTCAGATCCGTATGTATTTTGCAAATCTCTATGTCTCCCTCCTTGACTAGATCGCGGATGGAATTGAAGCGTCTTTTGATGTGCTTTGTTCTCTTGTGAAACCTGGATTCATTCGCCAAGGCTATGGCTCCAGTGTTGTCACAAAAGATTTTCATTGGACCCGATGCACTAGGTATTACACCTAGATCGGATATGAACTCCTTCATCCAGACTCCTTCATTTGCTGCTTCTGAAGCAGCTATGTATTCCGCTTCACACGTAGATCCCGCCATGACGCTCTGCTTGGAACTGCACCAACTGACAGCTCCATCGTTCAATAAAAATACATATCCGGTTTGTGACTTTGAGTCATCCGGATCAGCGTCAAAGCTAGAATCGACGTAACCGTTTACGACGAACTCTTTGTCACCTCCATACACGAGAAACATATCCTTTGTTCTTTTCAGATACTTTAGGATGTTTTTGACCGCTGTCCAGTGATCCACTCCTGGATTACTTTGGTACCTCCCTGCTAGACTTATAGCAAGGCACACATCAGGTCTGGTACACAGCATTGCATACATGATAGATCCTATGGCTGAGGCATAGGGAATGACTTTCATTTTCTCTCTATCTTCTGAAGTGGTCGGGCATTGAGTCTTACTCAACTTCACACCTTGTAATACAGGCAAGAACCCTTTCTTTGACTGATCCATTTTGAACTTCTTCAAAATCTTATCAAGGTATGTGCTTTGTGAAAGTCCAATTAAGCGTCTTGATCTATCTCTATAGATCTTGATGCCTAATATATAAGCAGCTTCACCGAGGTCTTTCATTGAAAAACTCTTGTTCAAGTATCCTTTTATGCTATCCAGAAATTCTATATCATTTACAATCAAAAATATGTCATCTACATATAATATTAGAAATGCTACAGAGCTCCCACTCACTTTCTTGTAAATACAGGCTTCTCCAAAAGTCTGTATAAAACCATATGCTTTGATCACCTCATCAAAGCGTATATTCCAACTCCGAGATGCTTGCACCAGTCCATAGATGGATCGCTGGAGCTTGCATACTTTGTTAGCACCTTTTGAATCGACAAAACCTTCTGGTTGCATCATATACAACTCTTCTTTGAGATATCCATTCAGGAATGCAGTTTTGACATCCATTTGCCAGATTTCATAATCATAAAATGCGGCAATTGCTAACATGATTCGGACGGACTTAAGCATCGCTACAGGTGAGAAAGTCTCATCGTAGTCAACTCCTTGAACTTGTCGAAAACCTTTCGCAACAAGTCGAGCTTTGTAAATAGTAACATTACCGTCTGCGTCGGTCTTCCTCTTGAAGATCCATTTATTTTCGATGGCCTGCCGATCATCGGGCAAGTCAACCAAAGTCCACACTTTGTTCTCGTACATGGATCCCATCTCAGATTTCATGGCTTCAAGCCATTTTGCGGAATCTGGGCTCATCATAGCTTCCTCATAGTTCGTAGGTTCATCATGGTCTAGTAACATGATTTCCAGAACTGGGTTGCCGTACCACTCTGGTGCGGAACGTACTCTGGTTGATCTACGACGTTCAGCAGAAACTTGATCCGAAGTTTCATGATCATTATCATTAACTTCCTCACTGATTGGTGTAGGAATCACTGGAACAATTTTCTGTGATGTACTACTTTCCAATCCGGGAGAAGGTACAATTACCTCATCAAGTTCTACTTTCCTCCCACTCACTTCTTTCGAGAGAAACTCCTTCTCTAGAAAGGATCCATTCTTAGCAACGAATATCTTGCCTTCGGATCTGTGATAGAAGGTGTACCCAACAGTCTCTTTTGGGTATCCTATGAAGACACATTTCTCCGACTTGGGTTCGAGCTTATCAGGTTGAAGTTTTTTCACATAAGCATCGCAGCCCCAAACTTTAAGAAACGACAACTTTGGTTTCTTGCCAAACCATAGTTCATAAGGTGTCGTATCAACGGATTTAGATGGTGCCCTATTTAACGTGAATGCAACTGTCTCTAAAGCATAACCCCAAAACGATAGTGGTAAATCGGTAAGAGACATCATAGATCGTACCATATCTAATAAAGTACGGTTACGACGTTCAGACACACCATTACGCTGTGGTGTTCCGGGTGGCGTGAGTTGTGAAACTATTCCACATTGTTTCAAATGAAGACCAAACTCGTAACTCAAATATTCTCCTCCACGATCAGATCGTAGAAACTTTATTTTCTTGTTACGATGATTCTCTACTTCACTCTGAAATTCTTTGAACTTTTCAAATGTTTCAGACTTGTGTTTCATTAAGTAGATATACCCATATCTGCTCAAATCATCAGTGAAGGTCAGAAAATAACGATACCCGCCGTGAGCTTCAACACTCATTGGCCCACATACATCAGTATGTATGATTTCCAACAAATCTGTTGCTCGCTCCATAGTTCCGGAGAACGGAGTTTTAGTCATCTTGCCCATGAGGCATGGTTCGCAAGCACCAAGTGATTCATAATCAAGTGATTCCAAAAGTCCATCATTATGGAGTTTCTTCATGCGTTTTACACCAATATGACCTAAACGGCAGTGCCACAAATAAGTTGCACTATCATTATTAACCTTGCATCTTTTGGTTTCAATATTATGAATATGTGTATCACTACAATCGAGATCCAATAAGAATAGACCACTCTTTAAGGGTGCATGACCATAAAAGATATTATTCATAAAAATAGAACAACCATTATTCTCTGATTTAAATGAATAACTCTCGCAACAAACAAGATCCAGATATAATGTTCATGCTCAATGCTGGCACCAAATAACAATTATTTAGGTCTAAAACTAATCCCGAAGGTAGATGTAGAGGTAGCATGCCGACGGCGATCACATCGACTTTGGAACCGTTTCCCACGCGCATCATCACCTCGTCCTTAGCTAATCTTCGTTTAATCCGTAGTCCCTGTTTCGAGTTACAAATATTAGCAACCGAACCGGTATCAAATACCCAGGTACTACTACGAGCATTAATAAGGTACACATCAATAACATGTATATCACATATACCTTTGTTCATCTTGCCATCCTTCTTATCCGCCAAATACTTGGGGCAGTTCCGCTTCCAGTGTCCAGTCCCCTTGCAGTAGAAGCGCTCAGTTTCAGGCTTGGCTCCAGATTTGGGTTTCTTCGTGGAAGTAGCAACTGTCTTGCTATTCTTCTTGAAGTTCCCCTTCTTTCCCTTGCCCTTTTTCTTGAAACTAGTGGTCTTGTTAACCATCAACACTTGATGCTCCTTCTTGATTTCTACCTCCGCAGCTTTGAGCATGGCGAAGAGCTCGGGAATTGTCTTTTGCATCCCTTGCATATTATAGTTCATCACAAAGCCTTTATAGCTTGGTGGCAGTGATTGAAGAACTCTATCAATAACACTATCCTCATCAACCTTGCAACCAAGTTGAGTCATATGATTGTAGTACCCAGACATTCTGAGCAAGTGTTCACTGATAGAACTATTCTCCTCCATTTTGCAGCTATAGAATTTATTGGAAATCTCATATTTCTCAATCCGGGCATTTGCTTGAAATATTAACTTCAACTCCTGGAACATCTCATATGGTCCATGACGTTCAAAACGTCGTTGAAGTCCCGGTTCTAAGCCGTAAAGCATGGCACACTGAACTATCGTGTAGTCATCAGACCGCGACTGCCAGACGTTCAAAGCGTCTACATTAGCGGGAGGGGGCTTGTCACCTAGCGGTGCTTCAAGGACATAATTCTTCTGTGCAGCAATGAGGATAATCCTCAGGTTACGGACCCAGTCCGTGTAATTGCTACCATCATCTTTCAACTTAGCTTTCTCTAGGAATGCATTAAAATTCAAAGGAACGGTAGCACGGGTCATTGATCTACAATAACATAGATATGCAAAAACTATCAGGACTAAGTTCATGATAAATTAAAGTTCAATTTAATCATATTAATTAAAGAACTCCCACTTAGATAGACATCCATCCGGTCATCTAAATGATCACGTGATCCAAATCAACTAAACCATGTCCGATCATCACGTGAGATGGAGTAGTTTCAATGGTGAACATCTTATGTTGATCATATCTACTATATGATTCACGCTCGACCTTTCGATCTCAAGTGTTCCGAGGCCATATCTGCATATGCTAGGCTCGTCAAGTTTAACCCGAGTATTCTGCGTGTGCAAAACTGGCTTACACCCGTTGTATTTGAACGTAGAGCTTATCACACCCGATCTTCACGTGGTGTCTCGGCACGACGAACTTTCGCAACGGTGCATACTCAGGGAGAACACTTATACCTTGAAATTTAGTAAGGGATCATCTTATAATGCTACCGTCGTTCTAAGCAAAATAAGAAGCATAATAAGATAAACATCACATGCAATCAAAATATGTGACATGATATGGCCATCATCATCTTGTGCTTTTGATCTCCATCTCCAAAGCACCGTCATGATCACCTTCGTCACCGGCGCGACACCTTGATCTCCATCGTAGCATCGTTGTCGTCTCGCCAACTATTGCTTCTACGACTATCGCTACCGTTTAGTGATAAAGTAAAGCAATTACATGGCGATTGCATTTCATACAATAAAGCGACAACCATATGGCTCCTGCCAGTTGCCGATAACTTTACAAAACATGATCATCTCATACAAAACCGTATAACTCATCATGTCTTGACCATATCACATCACAACATGCCCTGCAAAAACAAGTTAGACGTCCTCTACTTTGTTGTTGCAAGTTTTACGTGGCTGCTACGGGCTTAGCAAGAACCGTTCTTACCTACGCATACAAAACCACAACGATATTTCGTCAAGTATGTGCTGTTTTAACCTTCACAAGGACCGGGCGTAGCCACACTTGATTTAGCTAAAGTGAGAGAGACAGACACCCGCCAGTCACCTTTAAGCAACGAGTGCTCGTAACGGTGAAACCAGTCTCGCGCAAGCGTACGCGTAATGTCGGTCCGGGCCGCTTCATCTCACAATACCGCCGAAGCAAAGTATGACATGCTGGTAAGCAGTATGACTAGTATCGCCCACAACTCATTGTGTTCTACTCGTGCATATCATCTACGCATAGACCTGGCTCTGATACCACCTCGTAGACCGGGAGCGGAAGCGTCAAGTGACGCGGTTGATGTTGTCGAACTTCTTCGCGATCCAACCGATCAAGCACCGAACGTACGGCACCTCCGCGTTCAGCACACGTTCAGCTTGATGACGTCCCACGAGCTCTTGATCCAGTTGAGCTTCACGGGAGAGTTTCGTCAGCACGACGGCGTGGTGACGGATATGATGTATTCACCGGCGCAGGGCTTCGCCTAAGCACTGCAACGGTATGACCGAGGTGTGTTTCTGTGGAGGGGGGCACCGCACACGGCTAAAACAATTCAACTTGTGTGTCTTTGGGTGCCCCCCTGCCCCCGTATATAAAGGAGCAAGGGGGGAGGCCGGCCGGCCCTTGTTTGGTGCGGCTAGGGTTGCAATCCTACTAGGAATAGGATTGCAATCCTATTCCTAGTAGGAATCACCAAAAGAAGGAAGAGAGGGAAAGGAAAAAGGGAGAGGTGGCGCCCCCCAATCCTAGTCCAACTAGGAACCCTAGGTGGGGCGCCGGCCAGCCCTATGGGCTGCCTCTCTCTTTCCCTTAAGGCCCACTATGGACCATCCCCCCTGGTAGGGGGTTCCGGTAACCCCCTCCGGCAATCCCGTTAAATCCGAAACTTTTCCGGAACACTTTCGGTGTCCGAATATAGTCGTCCAATATATCAATCTTTATGTCTCGGACATTCCGAGACTCCTCGTCATGTCTGTGATCTCATCCGGGACTCCGAACTACCTTCGGTACATCAATACTCATAAACTCATAATACCGATCGTCATCAAACGTTAAGCGTGCGGACCCTACGGGTTCGAGAACTATGTAGACATGACCAAGACTCATCTCTGGTCAATAACCAATAGCGGAACCTGGATGTTCATATTGGCTCCTACATATTCTACGAAGATCTTTTATCGGTCAAAACCGCATAACAACATACATTGTTCCTTTTGTCATCAGTATGTTACTTGCCCGAGATTCGATCGTCGGTATCTCTATACCTAGTTCAATCTCGTTATCGGCAAGTCTCTTTACTCGTTCCGTAACACATCATCTCGTGACTAACTCATTAGTCTTTTGCTTGCAAGGCTTATTGTGATGTGTGTTACCGAGAGGGCCCAGAGATACCTCTCCGACACTCGGAGTGACAAATCCTAATCTTGATCTATGCCAACACCACGAATACTTTCGGAGACACCTGTAGAGCATCTTTATGATCACCCAGTTACGTTGTGACGTTTGATAGCACACAAGGTGTTCCTATGATATTCGGGAGTTGCATAATCTCATAGTCATAGGAACATGTATAAGTCATGAAGAAAGCAATAGCAGTAAAACTACACGATCATAGTGCTATGCTAACGGATGGGTCTTGTCCATCACATCATTCTCCTAATGATGTGATCCCGTTGATCAAATGACAACTCATGTCTATGGCTAGGAAACATAACCATCTTTGATCAATGAGCTAGTCTAGTAGAGGCATACTAGGGACATACTGTTTTGTCTATGTATCCACACATGTACTAAGTTTCCGGTTAATACAATTCTAGCATGAATAAAAGACATTTATCATGATATAAGGAAATACAAATAACATCTTTATTATTGCCTCTAGGCATATTTCCTTAACTAACCGCCGCCGCGGAAGAAGCTTCGCCGAGGGACTGCATCGTCGGTCGCTCCGCGCGCGCTCTGCGCTACCGGCCGCGGAAGAAGGCGGGGAGGGGTGGGGGTCGCCGCAGGGCGCTGTCGCGCAAGCAGGCTGGGAGGGGATGGGGACGTCGCCGGCCGCCGGAGCGCTGCCGCCCAAGGAGGCGGGGAGGGAAGGGGGACGCAGCTGGCCTCAGGGCGCTGCCGCGCAAGCAGGCTGGGAGGGGAGGGGGACGCCGCCGGCCGCCGGGGCGCTGCCGCGCAAGGAGGCGGGGAGGGAGGGGGACGCCGCTGGTCGCTGGCCGCCGGGGCGCTCCCGCGCAAGGAGGTGGGTAGGGGAGGGGGTGTTATGAGAATAAGGGTTTTGTTAGGAGAATAAGGTCTTAAGGGGTGTTATGAGAATAAACCCACTATATATATATATATATATATATATATATATATATATATATATATATATACATGCTTTAAAAATATATTACTTCCGTCCTAAATTTATTTGTCTTATATTTCTCTAGATACGAATAAATCTGACACTAAAATGGGTATAGATACGGATGTATCTAGATAAATCTAAGAGAAGTAATTTAGGATGGAATGAGTATATTTATTAAAATTAAATTAAAATACTCTCTCAGTTCACAAATATAATATATTTTAGATATTTTATTAGTATGAACTAAGACTGAATGAGTGAACAAACACACTAAAACGTGACTTTATACATCTAGTTTACAAAAAATTAAAACATCTTATATTTATAAATGGAGGAGTATATGTGACTAAGAAAAAAAGTTACTGTGCAATGGAATGGGAGAATGACGACTTGGCGCTTGGAAGCGCGTGCTCCCACGTGAATTATAAACAAAATAATATAGTAAATGTTTTTAGAAAATTCTGAACTTTTTTGTAGTTGTGTTAATGTCGCAAGCATCCTTAAAAAAATCATACGAAACGAAGTAGCGGTGTTTCACCGATGAAAAAAAAAAATTGGGTGAAATTTTGGGATAACATTTGGTGTGTAATCTTTTTTTCCACATGCCAAATGTTAAATCTTTGTGCCTACAAAATTGTATGCAGCATTTGGTTGTGACAAAGAACATATAGTATTTTTGTTGGAATTCTTTTAACATTTTAAAAAAATATTTGCCTGCAAGTGCAGGCTCCCGGGAGCAGCAACGGACTTCCGAATGGAAGATACCTTTTAAATATTACCTCTTGGCTAATAGAAGCTACGGGATATGGGGTGTTGCACTCATAGCACAAACGCACCATTGTGAACCGTAAAGTTAAATATTACAATTAACAGGACTGAAAATATTTGGCAACAAACAATTTTGAATTTTCTACATACATGTAATTTTTCATAAGCAAAAACCATTTCTAATGCTCCGGACGAAAAAAATAAATGTGATGGTTCGAAAAGACTATTTTCAAAAGCATTTTGGAGTGCTAACTTTGGTATTTTTGCTCATACCCTCCATGAACATTTGATCACGAAGATTTGCTGTAAAAAAATTCAAAAAAAAATGTTTTTTCTTGGAGTTTACTATTCACAGCAGGAGCATCCGACCTCAGGATTGGAAAGAGAACTTTTGAGCGGGCGTTTATTGTTCGCTCTTATCTCTTTCAAGTTTCTAACTTAGTACCAATTAATCTGAACAGATGCTACTACTTGTATCCCCTTAAGGAGGTTAAGGAGGCAAAAAAAAAAACTTAGTACCGATTAATCCCGGATGGCATCATCGTACCGGTGGTGTGTAGTGGGATGGATTAGAAAAAAGAAGCCACTCCCACTCGTGAGAAAACCAATTCAAACCATCGTTCTCCTCTCCTGTATGACGTCTGATGCAAAGCAAACACGGATGCTAGCAGCAGTTAATAATTGCGCCACGACGTGAGGCAGAGGCGAGTGAACCGGTATCCTTCCTGGTACAAAAGGGTAGTAAGCAAGAGGTGCTTTGTGACGCGCGTGCGTACGTGTGTGGTAAATTAGTCCACGAGGCAGGGAGAATCGCAGAGGAGATAGGTAGATAAAGGTGGCCATCAGCGCGCATTACCGCACATGAACTGATGAACACGTATGCGCGCCTTTGGATGGGATATGAAAGCGGGGGAGCGACGTGTCGTCCCGTAGAGGCACGCATGTCGACGGTACGACGCTGCCGGTGCTGGCCTTCTCCGGAAGGGTCGACTTGTCCTCTTCCTCATTGCGCATCTCAAAAACTGGCAGGCTGATTCCGGCGGCTAGCTTGTTGGAAATATGAGCAAATTACTACGAGATTTAATCCGAATAAACAGAAGATAAGTCATGACCGCAGCAACAGAGATTAAACTAATCATGTGAACTAGCATAGCAGATGAACAGATCACATCTAGGGCACATACTAGAAACATGAATTCTACCACGATCTCGAACAGGAAGGATAGAATCACATACGGTGCAGCGGGAGCAGCACCGCCAGCGTTGACGTTGTCGCCCATGTCGTCGAGGATGAGGTTGCCGAGGTCGGGGAAGAAGTCGTCGTTCGCGAAGTCGTCGCTGCCAGCAGTCGCGCGAGTGCGCTCCCCAAAAACCTGATCGCCCCTCTCCCGTACAGGATCACGAGAGGCGGGGTTCCGGAGGCCTGCTGTCCCTTCTTGCGGTGCACGCCGAAAGGAGGGATGGAGAAGACTTGCTTGGCGGCGCAATGATCTGGAACGGTGGTGAGAAACCATACGAAGCGGCGGCGGCTAGGGTAGACGTCTGCCGAACTATATAGTGCGGGCCGGGCCGGGTAGGTCGTGGGAATAAACCCCGCGTCCGAGTCGTCACGATCCAAAAGAATAAACTGTTCAGTAATTAACGCGTCCGTTAATTATTAATTAATGACTCATTAATTTTCCCGAGCAGCAAAAATATAGACAACGTGCATAGCTCTGTCCTCGGCTCGGCTCAATCCCGCAACCCGCGGCGCGTCGTGACGAGGCGTGGCGTGGCGAGGCGAGCGAGGAGGAGGAGCGCGCGTGTAGGTCTCCTCTTCTCATGCTCATACAAGTGGTAGAAGAGCTCACCTTATAAAGAGGTGCAACTCTCCCTCAACTTATGAGGTGGGACTAAACTTTAGCCTCACTCACTCCACTCACATGTGTGCATGAATGGGCCAAGAGAATTTCAGAATTTTAGTTGGGCTTTGGGCCAAAGGCCTACTAGCAAAAATTCCAACAATCCCCCACAAAGTCTCATTGGCACATCTCATCATTTAGTTCCAAAACATTGTTTATATACCGGTGCTTAGTGGAGACTGTGAAGTTGAACTTCCACTTAGAGACTTATGCTACACTAGATCACAACTTGAATAGTGGACTATGCCTTGAACTACAAGTTTTCTGCGAGACTAGTTTCACACAAGTTCTTGACCGATACTTGGCTGCCGCAAGGCTTCCCCGTGGGTGGAGCGTATACGTCATACTCCAGGGCCTTTTCATGAATTTATTAGAGAACACCCAATTCTCACAGACTGCGACGTTAACAGTCAAATTCATATAGGTGTGTTCCTCAGAAGATGTTCTGCAGGACAACATCTCTGCTTACCCGAATAAGCCACTTGGAACACATTAAGATAAGTATCAACCTGCCATGCAGATCAGAAGAGTATTGCATCATCACGGAGTGGGATAGTTAATATAGGGATACTCTCCTCCCAGCTGACCAACAGCTTGTCTCCCACTTCTACTTCACGGGATCTCCGATCACATAGAGTGGGTTACCACTATGGACAACTCATGCGGTGGGTCTCAAACCCATCTCCATCGATGCATTGTCTATCACATTACGTGATAGACCCTTTGTGAAGGGATCTGCCAAGTTTTTCGACGTTTGGATATAATCCAACGTAATAACTCCGGAGTTCCTCAAATTTTCTGACAGATTTTAGTCTCCTCTTCACATGTCTTGAGGACTTCATATTGTCCTTCGAACTGTTTATCTTGACGATCACAGTTTGATTATCACAGTTCATCAGGATAGGGGGTATTGGTTTTTCAACCATAGGTAAGTCCATCAAGAGTTCACGAAGCCACTCTGCTTCAACAGTGGCAGTGTCCAATGCTGTGAGTTCTGCTTCCATAGTTGACCTCGTTAAGATGGTCTGCTTGCAAGACTTCCAGGAAACAGCTCCACCACCAAGTGTAAAAACATAACCACTTGTGGCCTTTATCTCATCAGCATCAGAAATCCAGTTTGAGTCACTATAACCCTCCAGTACCCTTGGATACCCGGTGTAGTGAATTCCATAGCTCGCGGTGCCTTTCAAATAGCGCATAACTCTCTCAAGCGCATGCCAATGATCAACTCCCGGTTTTGACGCAAACCGACTCAGCTTGCTCACAGCAAAAGAGATGTCAGGCCTCGTGGCACTGGCCAAATACATAAGCGAACCAATTATCTGAGAATACCTCAGTTGATCTCTAGCAATCCGTCGATTCTTTCGAAGCAACACACTAGCATCATATGGAGTTGGAGAAGGTGTACAGTCGCTATACCCAAAACGACTCAAGACCTTTTCCACATAGTGAGACTGAAGCAGTGTGATCCCACCATTCTCATCTCTCAACAGCTTGATGTTTAAGATAACATCAGCTACTCCTAGATCCTTCATCTCAAAACAGCGAGATAAGAAATCCTTAACCTCCTTGATTAAATCAAGATTGGTTCCAAAGATTAATATGTCGTCGACATACAGACAAAGAATAACTCCTTCGCCCCCACCATAGCGATAGTACACGCACTTGTCACCATCGTTTACTACAAAGCCGGCATCAGTTAATGTTCTTTCGAATTTCTCATGCCACTCCTTAGGAGCTTGTTTAAGGCCATATAAAGACTTTAATAACTTGCACACCTTTCCTTCCTGATCAGATACTACAAAACCATCTGGCTGATCCATGTAAATTTCCTCCTTCAATTCTCCATTGAGGAAAGCTGTCTTAACGTCCATTTGATGAACGAGAAGACCATGTGAGGCAGCCAGTGATAGTAGCACCCGTATTGTGGTCAGTCTAGCCACGGGTGAGTAAGTATCAAAGAAGTCTTCACCTTCTTTCTGGGTATAACCCTTGGCCACAAGCCGTGCCTTGTACTTTTCAATCGTACCATCAGGTCTAAGCTTCTTCTTGAACACCCACTTACATCCTACAGGTTTGCACCCATAAGGACGGTCAGTGATCTCCCAGGTACCATTAGCTAAGATGGAATCCATCTCGCTACGTACAGCTTCCTTCCAGTAGTCAGCATCAGGAGATGCATAGGCTTCTGAAATAGTCCTGGGTGTGTCATCCACTAGGTACACAATGAAATCATCACCAAAGGACTTTGCAGTCCTCTGTCTCTTACTCCTCACAGGAGTTCCATTGTCACCCTCAACAGGATTCTCAACGTGTTCCATGGCGATGGTGGGTTCAGGAATTACAGTGAATTCCTCACTAGATGGAGTAGGTATCTCCAGATTTGATGAACTCGACATATCCTTCATAGGAAATATGTCCTCAAAGAAAGTTGCATCATTTGACTCCATAATCGTACCAACATGCATGTCGGACACCTCAGATTTTATTATCAAAAATCTATAGCCGATGCTATGAAAAGCATAGCCCAGAAGAACACAATCCACGGTTTTTGGTCCAAGCTTGCGCTTCTTGGGAATTGGTATATTGACTTTCGCCAAACAACCCCAAGTACGTAGGTAAGAGAGTTTCAACCTTTTCCTTTCCCATTCCTCAAATGGAGTCATGGTCTTATGCTTTGTGGGAACCCGGTTTAGGACATGACACGCAGTCATTAGTGCCTCCCCCCACCATTCCTTGGATAGACCCGAAGTGTCTAACATGGTGTTAACCATATCAGTTAGAGTTCGGTTCTTTCTTTCGGCTACCCCATTTGACTGGGGTGAGTAGGGAGGCGTCCTCTCATGGATTATACCATGTTCCGCACAAAACAGATCAAATTCATTGGAAAAATACTCTCCACCACGATCGGACCGAAGCCGTTTAATTTTTCGATCAAGTTGGTTCTCTGCCTCAGCTTTATAGTTTTTGAAGAAGGTCAAAGCCTCATCTTTTGATTTCAGAAGATACACATAACAATATCTAGTGGAGTCATCAATTAACGTCATGAAGTATCTCTTTCCACCTTTTGTCAAAACGCCATTCATCTCACAAAGATCAGAATGTATAAGCTCTAGTGGCGCCAAGTCTCTTGCCTCTGCAGTCTTATGGGACTTGCGAGGTTGCTTAGCTTGCACACATACTTGGCACTTAGAGCCTTTGACAGTAGAGATTTTCGGAATTAAATTCATATTGGCTAGCCGCGTCATGCATCCAAAGTTAATATGACAAAGTCGTGAATGCCAAATATCAGACTCATTATTGTGGCAAACATTATTAATAACTTTAGTGTAAATATCTGACAAAGATAGGCGGAACAAGCCTCCGCACTCATAGCCTTTTCCAACAAATTGTCCACACTTAGAAATTACAACTTTATTGGATTCAAAAACCAACTTAAAACCATCTCGACATAAACGGGAACCGCTAACGAGATTTTTATTGATGGACGACACATGATGAACGTTCTTCAGACGCACGGTCTTCCCCGAAGTAAACTTCAGATCGACCGTACCAACACCTCGAACGATGGCATGTGACCCGTTCCCCATCAGCACGGGAGAAGTCCCAGTGACCTGGTAAGAAGAAAACATGGAGGCGTCAGCACAAACATGTACATTGGCACCGGTGTCAATTAACCAATCAGGGGATTGAAATACTGAAAGGATGGTAGGAAAAATACCGTACCCTGATTCCTTCATATCAGTATCACCGATGACAACATTAGCGGACTTGCCGCTCTTCTCATGTTCACGCTCCTCAAAGCGGTTAGGACACTTCGGAGCCCAGTGATTAGGATCACCGCAGACATGGCAAAGTCCCTTCCCCTTCTTATGAGAATTCTTCTTGAAGTTGGTAGAATGTGATGGCTTGTTCTTTGTATCAAACTTGCCTTTGCCCTGAGTTTTGTTCTTGTTGTTTTTGAACTTGTTGGGCTGGAAGTTCTTCTTCTGTACCATGTGGGCACTAGAACCTCCCTCAGCAACTCGAGCACGTGTGTCCTTTGCTCTCGCCTTCTCTTCAACATCAAGAGTACCAATGAGATCCGCAACGGAAAACTCCTGTCTCTTGTGTTTCAGGGAAGTAGCAAAATTGTTCCACGAAGGTGGAAGCTTGGCAATGATGCCCCCGGCAACAAATTTGTCCGGCAACACACACTTGAAGTACTCAAGTTCTTTTGCGAGCGACTGTATCTCATGAGCTTGCTGTACAACAGCGCGCTCATCAGTCATCTTGTAGTCATAGAATTGCTCCATGACGTACAACTCGCTGCCGGCGTCCGAGGCACCAAACTTGGCCTCGAGCGCAGCCCACATGTCCTTGCCATTATCAAACGACATATACGAATCCACAATTGAGTCATCAAGAACACTCAGAAGAGCACCTTTAAAGAGGGTATCGATCTTCTCAAAAGCTTCCAGCTGTGCCGGATTAAGATCGCCCTCAGGCTTGCCCTTGGTGGCGTCATAGCAGCCCATGGTCTGAAACCAGTAGACTGCTCTCGTGCGCCACCTCTTATATTGTGCCCCCTTAAAGGCAGGCGGCTTCAGATGTGCAGCAAAACCACTCGGAGTAAATTGCCTATAATCAGGTTTTTGGATTGTTGGAAATATGAGCAAATTACTACGAGATTTAATCCGAATAAACAGAAGATAAGTCATGACCGCAGCAACAGAGATTAAACTAATCATGTGAACTAGCATAGCAGATGAACAGATCACATCTAGGGCACATACTAGAAACATGAATTCTACCACGATCTCGAACAGGAAGGATAGAATCACATACGGTGCAGCGGGAGAAGCACCGCCAGCGTTGACGTTGTCGCCCATGTCGTCGAGGATGAGGTTGCCGAGGTCGGGGAAGAAGTCGTCGTTCGCGAAGTCGTCGCTGCCAGCAGTCGCGCGAGTGCGCTCCCCAAAAACCTGATCGCCCCTCTCCCGTACAGGATCACGAGAGGCGGGGTTCCGGAGGCCTGCTGTCCCTTCTTGCGGTGCACGCCGAAAGGAGGGATGGAGAAGACTTGCTTGGCGGCGCAATGATCTGGAACGGTGGTGAGAAACCATACGAAGCGGCAGCGGCTAGGGTAGACGTCTGCCGAACTATATAGTGCGGGCCGGGCCGGGTAGGTCGTGGGAATAAACCCCACGTCCGAGTCGTCACGATCCAAAAGAATCGGAAACGGTTCAGTAATTAACGCGTCCGTTAATTATTAATTAATGACTCATTAATTTTCCCGAGCAGCAAAAATATAGACAACGTGCATAGCTCTGTCCTCGGCTCGGCTCAATCCCGCAACCCGCGGCGCGTCGTGACGAGGCGTGGCGTGGCGAGGCGAGCGAGGAGGAGGAGCGCGCGTGTAGGTCTCCTCTTCTCATGCTCATACAAGTGGTAGAAGAGCTCACCTTATAAAGAGGTGCAACTCTCCCTCAACTTATGAGGTGGGACTAAACTTTAGCCTCACTCACTCCACTCACATGTGTGCATGAATGGGCCAAGAGAATTTCAGAATTTTAGTTGGGCTTTGGGCCAAAGGCCTACTAGCAAAAATTCCAACATAGCTCGCGGCCGGAGTCCGTGGATCCACGAGGATTCGAGGACTCTCGACCTCCGAACTTTTTACGTCTGTGGAATAAAAATTTGCCGCTGAATGCAGCACGTGGTCAAAAATTCGCAACCGTTTCAAGTTTGTCAAAAGCAGGGCACACACAAAAAGTACGATGGACCAGATACATCCCGGTTTCATAAGCTCAGGCTTGAGAGTTAGAGTCGAGAGATAGTCTATAGACTTGTGCAATAGTTGAGCTTTTCTCCACAGTTTTGACACACATACACATGAGAAGCACACACTGACTAATACTACGGCGGGAAATACACATGCACATGAGATGATACCCTGCACGTTGCCACGGGAAATGTTAACAAATAATTTGATGCATGAAAAGATGAGAAAGTTTATGAAGTGTTGTATAATTTGATGATAAAGAATTTTGATTGAAAGAAATATTGTTTAGAGTAAGCATCTAAAGAAAATTTGATGAAAAAGCCAAAAAATAAATTTTATTTTTTGTTACTTTATTACCTTGAAAATATATCAGCGAAGCGTTGTGAGGGTAAAAACAACGTTAAGTAGAGACGGCCAATAAAAAGACTGAAAGTGGGTCCACCAGCGTTAGGGTTCCCTACGAGGCGACCGAGAGGCGATCGCGTGGGCGATCGGAAGGCGGCGTCTAGGGTTAGGGTTCCGATAGCTGGGTGGTTGTTCCTCGGGGCAGCGTGGACGGTGCGACGGCGCGGCGTCCCCGGCTGTGCCCTGTGTGCAGACTCTCCTGCTTGCCGGGTTGGCCATGGCGTCATCCTCAAGCAAGGGAGAGCAGGTTGATCCTCGGGTAAGAACCCTGACGAAACAGACGCCGCAGAAGACGGGGCAGCAGAACGACAAGACGAGGCGGGGACTCTCGAAGTCGCCGGCGGATGGAAAGACCTTGGAGGAGGCGGCGTCTCTGTCGGCGAAGATGGGAGGGCTCGCGCTTACTGAGAAGGAGGCGGCGGGGTTTGTGTTCTTAGATCCGGAGACAAGTACAAAAAGGGAGACGAAGTAGGCGGTGGTGGGGAAATCCTTCTCCCCGCGACCGCTAATCAAGCACGCTTTTGAAAGGGCTATGCAACGAGCTTGGGGTCTTCACAGGGAGGCTCAATTCAGGTTGCTGGGGGAAACATGTTCATGATCAGTTTTGGCAGTGAAGGAGATTGGAAGCATGTGCTCAACAATGGGCCATGGCAGTTCGATTTTAATGTGGTGGCGTTGAAGGATTATGATGGGGAGACCAGGCCGTCGGAGATGATATTCGATTCGATTGAGGCCTGGGTTAGAGTGGAGGATCTCCCATTGGATAAACGATCGAAGAAATTTGGGGAGGCCCTGGGCAACTGGCTAGGGCAAGTTGTGAGGGTAGATGTTGGCGAAGATGGGTTTGCGAGGGGGACATAACTGAGAGTACGGGCCAAAATATCGATTTTTGAACCTCTGGTGAGGGGTTTCTACTTGAAGAAGAATACAGAGGACACGGAGAAGACTTGGTTTGATTTTGCCTACGAAAAGATCCCCCACTTCTGTTTTGACTGTGGTAGATTGGCACATTGTGGGGGAGTCTGCGAACCTCCGGTTGATCCTCTTTCACAGTGGGGGGAATGGCTGCGTGCATCCCCGGGGAGGGCCTCGTCAAGCAGTCATGATAGGAAACAGTGGAGTGGAAACGTAAGCAAGAACCTCAGCAGGGAAAGCTCAATGTCGAGTGGGGGAGAGGCAGTTCCAAGAGGACAAGCGTATGTTCGTGATCTCCCAATTCGCAGAGCTCTGTACAGGGAATACACCCCCTCAGCCGATTCTCACACTGGTGGGTATAGGCATAAAGGAAAGGAGTATGACGAAGTATTGAGTCCCCAAAAATCGCACACTGGTGCAAAAGGGGGAGAGGAGAGTGATCTGAGGCAGAGTCTGGAGGAGAAAAGAGAGAGGAATTTGAGGAACGAGCTCCATCAAAAAGTCAGAGAGGGTGTGATTTCACCTAGGAAATCCCATGATTACAACCGAAGACAGCCAGGGGGGGTGAAGGGGCTTATAGGGAGAAGCACAGGAGGCCAGGGTATTATGTTCGGAAGCCAAGAAAGGAAGATGGTTCCCCTCGACAGCGAGTGGAACAACATGGGCACCCGCAGGGCAGCGGAAGCGGCCATCTAAACAGGTTTGGGTGCCGGTAGGAGAGAGTGTACGCAAAGAGGGTAGTGATGCTCTTGTTGGTGAGAAGCGGCAGAAAGTGTCGTCAGTCTTCGAGCGCATCGGTGAGCATGATTCTTCAGCGGCGGACCCCGAGCTCCGGGGCCGCCGAGATCAATGAATATCCTTGTTTGGAACTGTCGGGGGTTGGGGTTGGACCCGACAATTGGTGAATTAAGGGACCTCATACGGTCATACAACCCGGCGGTGGTGTTTCTTAGCGAGGCAAAAAAATCAGTAAGTGCGATGGAGAAAGTTAAGTGGAGTTTGGGGTTCAGGCATGGAGTGGCGGTGGGCTGTGTGGGGAGGAGCGGAGGACTAGCTTTACTGTGGAGGGATCATCTATCAGTTATTGTAAAGCCGTGGTGCCAATATTACATCGACGCAGAGATAGTTGCTGAGGGGAGGACCGTTAGGTTCACCGGAATCTACGGGGAACCTCGAGCAGAGCTGTGGCTAAAAACTTGGGAGGCCATCCGTTATTTGAAGAGGCAGAACAACTTACCTTGGTTATGTGCAGGTGACTTCAATGAAATTCTTTTTCAGACGGAGCAACGAGGAGGAAACCCAAGGAGCTTCAATCAAATGGAGGCCTTTCGTGAGTGTCTAGGTGACTGTGGCTTAGCGGATTTGGGGTTCACAGGATACTCTTTTACGTGGGAGAACAAGCAAGACCAAGAAGCAAACATACAAGTCCGGTTGGACAGAGCTACATGCAATGACGAGTTCCTAAACTCCTTCCCGACAACGGCAGTAGAACACATTGTTACGGAAGAGTCGGACCACGCGGCGTTGATCATTAGAGTGGCTGCATCACCGGATGCGGCTACGAGGAAGAACCAAAGGAGCTTCCGGTTTGAGGAAGCGTGGACACGGCATGAGGGTTATGATCATATGTTTGAACAGGAGTGGGTGCAAGCGAAGCAACAACATGGGACAGCGGCGAGCATGTGTGTCAAATTGGGCACTCTTTCAAAGGCGATGCAGAAATGGAGCAGAGAGGTTTTCGGTTCTCTGCGTAGGCAGATCTCCAAGCTAAAGGGCCAGCTCAAAGATGCTAAAGAGCGCTCCCTAGTGACTGGGTTCTTCCAGGAAGTTAAGGACGTAGAAAGTCAGCTTCATGACCTTTACGAAAGGGAGGAGATATACTACAAACAGCGTTCTCGCATTGATTGGCTACAATGGGGTGACCAGAACACTAAGTATTTCCAAAACCGTGCTTCTCACAGGAGAAGAAAAAACACTGTTAAGGCGCTTTGCAGGGAAGATGGAACTCGATGTACATCCGATGATGAAATGCGCACCCTTGCAGCCAGCTACTATGAAAACTTGTTTCAATCTGAGGGCTCCAATGAAGCAGAGAGACTATTGCAACATATTGACTTGTTAGTCTCATAGGAGATGAACGAGAACCTTATGGTAGCTATTTCAGATTTGGAGATTGAGAAAGCTCTCTTCCAGATGGGACCTACCAAGGCCCCGGGGCCAGATGGGTTTCCAGCTTTGTTCTACCAACGACACTGGTCGGTGGTAAAGGAGGATGTGTGTCACGCAGTAAGGAACTTCTTATATGGCGCGGAGCAACATGCGGATTTTAATGACACGATCATTGTGATGATACCTAAGGTCAACTCACCGGAGTTGCTATCCCAGTTTCGTCCTATAAGTCTCTGTAACGTACTTTATAAGATTGCCACTAAGGTCCGTGCTAATAGATTGAAAGGTATACTTCCAATGTTGATCTCAGAGGAACAAAGTGCTTTTGTGCCTGGACGACTCATCACAGATAATATCTTGGTAGCTTACGAGTGTGTTCATGCCATAAGAAAGAGATCTAGAAGGAAGCCTTTGTGTGCAGTCAAATTAGATATGACGAAGGCGTATGATAGAGTGGAGTGGGTCTTTTTGGAGAGGGTAATGAGCAAGCTTGGCTTCAATGCGATATGGATCCAGATGATTATGAGATGTGTGACCTCCGCTCGGTTTAGAGTGAAGCTCAATGGGGGGTTGTCAGAACCTTTCCTACCATCGAGGGGTCTCCGACAAGGCGACCCGTTGTCACCTTATCTATTTCTCTTTTGTGTTGAAGGTTTCTCGGCGTTACTGAAGAAGGCACAAGAGGCGGGGGATCTTCGAGGTGTTGCATTTGGGAGCACTGGCCCCACAGTTACCCATCTCCTTTTTGCGGATGACAATATAGTGTTCCTTGAAGGATCGGAGAGCAATCTGCTTATTCTTAAAGAGATCTTAAAGGACTATGAATTGGCTTCGGGGCAGAAAGTTAACTTGCAAAAGTCATCAATCTTCTTCGGGAAGGGGTGCTCGGAGGAGAATAAGGAGCAGCTCAAGGCACTTGTTGGCATACAATCCGAAGCACTAAGTGAGAGATATTTGGGTTTGCCTACGACCGTGGGAAGATCAAAAGAAGGGACGTTCAAATACGCAAGAGAGAGTGCAAAAGGGAAGGTCACGGGGTGGAAAGGCCAAGGATTATCTAAGAAGGCTAGAGAGGTGTTGGTTAAATCGGGGCTCCAGTCTACCCCAACTTTCACCATGAGTTGTTTCCAACTCACCAAAAAACTGTGCGGGAACCTTACATCTATTTCCTCAAACTTTTGGTGGGGTGAAGCCGATGGGGAGAAGAAGGTACACTGGATTGCATGGCAGAAAATGTGCGCAAGTAAGCGAGAGGGAGGGATGGGCTTCAGGGACATGGAGTTTTTTAACCAAGCATTATTAGCGAAACAAGCATGGAGGATCTTACAGGTCCCAACCTCTCTCTGTGCCCGGGTACTCAAAGCGCGCTATTTTGATCATGGCACAATTCTAAACGCCACTTGTCCAAGTGGTGGTTCGTATACTTTCAAAAGCATTTTGTTTGGCCATGATCTGTTGCTGGAAGGATTGATATGGAGAGTGGGGGATGGATCGAGCATACGAATACATCATGACAACTGGATACCACGGAAGGGTAGCCTTCGGCCATTGGGCCAAGTGTTTATCCCACGGGTATCTCGTGTCTGCGACCTGCTGAATGAGTCGGGTTCGGGATGGAATCACCATAGGCTGGAAGAGATGTTCTCGCTGGAGGACATCGCAGATATCAAGCAAATTTGTGTTGGGGGGCAAGGTACAGAAGATACGTTGGCGTGGAACTTCACCAAAAACGGCCATTTTTCGGTCAGATCGGCATATCATCTTGGCATGGACAAGAAGAGGGGGCGAGCGGGACAGCCCGGCTCTTCCTCATGGGTGACTACTCACAAAAGCTGGCTCGCGCTCTGGGGCGCAAAAGCACCGGGGAAGGCGATCATCCATGCCTGGCGACTAATCAGGAACGGTCTAGCGGTGGGATCGGAGTTGCTCAGGAGAAGGATCAAACCAGGTGTCTTCTGCCCAGCTTGCGGACGTGAAGAAACACTATACCACAGGTTCTGGGGGTGCTTTCATTCAAGATGTTTCTGGAAGGAGTTGAGTTCGGTATTGGGTGCGAGGGTGGCGATCCCACCTTGCTCGTGTTGCACTCAGAGCTCAATTGCGACCTGGATGTTGCAATGGGTGGCGGAGGCCTCAGAGGAGGAGAAGTCCGCTATGATCCAGGGCCTGTATGGCATTTGGCTGGCAAGGAATGACACTAGGGAGGGGAAGAGGATCGAGGACGCAGGTCTAGTTACGAGGCGAGTGGCTGCTCTACTTGAGGAATGGAAGAAGGTACATACGCAGGTGGAACCCCTACCAAAACCGACGCAGCATGCAATATGGGAACCGCCGAAGGTGGGATGGCTCAAAGCGAATGTTGATGGTGCCACCTCCCGGACGAGACAAGATGGTGGCGTGGGAGTCGTCTTCAGGGATGATTCAGGCGCGTTCAGAGGGGCGGCGACCTCTTTCCTTCCTGGCTTAGCACTGGCTAAGACAAATGAGCTGATGGCATGTAAACGAGCTGTCGAAATGGCGTTGCAACGGGATGTCCCAAAACTGCATGTGGAAACTGATTGCATTGAGGTAACTAGAATGCTGAACGGGCAGGAAAGGAACCTCTCTGATGTGGGCATTGTGGTGGAAGAAATTAAGATGATGGCAAGGAACTTGGGAGATTTCAAGATCACCTGGGTCCGGAGAAATGCGAATAAAGCGGCTCATGAACTAGCTCGTTATGGACTGAGTTATGGAACTTCGGTTGTGTGGGATTTTAATCCCCCTGATTGTATTCTTAGCATTGTATCGGATGAACTACCTGCTTTAGTTTAATAAAGGGACGAAGTAAATTTCAAAAAAAATACGTTAAGTAGAGACGGTAGAGCCAGACATCTCAAACCCTTAGGCTAAACTTCCCACCAAAAGAAAAAAAAATCTTAGCTAAAACTAAAACGAAAACAACCGATAGCAACTATATATGTGCATTCATACAAAACTAAAACACGAATTCACTCATATCTTGATTTTCTATATATGAAAAAAAGAAGGTTATTTATAAAACATAAACTCGAGTGTTGAGTAAATCACGCTTCTCACTAGAATATACACATGCATCTCTAATTTTTATTGTTTGTCTTGTTTGGTGCGCAACCATACATGCTTCCTCATTAGCTGAAGTTTAGTTCCATAGAAAATGCCTAATTAGCTACCTAGGTGTCTTCAGTGAAACCAAATTGAGATTATAATGTTGCATGAGAACAACGGATTCTTAAAAAATACACAAAATTGATGAGCTACCTCTCAGTACACAATGTAATCAAATTGGGATGAGGAGGTTGCTTGAGACACCGGAGGTTCGAGGGAACGTAGGCATCTAGCACAATTCCGTGATACGTGGGCCGCAAAAAAAGACATGGACATGAAGCACAAGAGAATGAGAATGAGTTTAGGCTTTTGAAATCGGATGAATGCATTAAAAACACACCAAACGGTTGGACGGGGATACATGCTAAATGTATGAAGTGGATAGGAAGTCGTCAAGACATATACAAATACCAAATAAAACCTACAATGACATTGCTCCTTGAGTGCACGAAGAAAATAGTTAATGGTTACTCCGTGGCATGCTGCATGCGCATGAAGAGTTAGTGCGAAAGCATTCTTTACATGGTGGACCCACTAAATGATGTGGATAGACTACCGAAAATTGGCTTTGGCTCATAGGTGTATATGCATTCATTTTCTAAATACACATTTTAAGAAGTTAAAGAATTACAAGGAAAATTCCCGCATGTAAATCCAGACATTATATGTGCATGCACAAAGTTTCGATGAAAAATGACATTTTTTGTGGCTTGTACAAAAAAGACAAAGGCACACAAAAATGCATTTTTTCATCAAAACTTTGTGCACACACATATAATGTCCGGATGTACCCATTGGATTTTTTTTCTCATTTTTTAACATTTTGAAATATGTTTTTTTTACAGTTAATCGTGTGGGGTGCCAGATCTGGAGTTCGATGGCGTGTCCGAGATGTTGCCTCGGTCTGATTTATTCAACGGTAATGGTTTCGCCTTTAGTGAGCCACCTTGGAGGTTCGCAAATGTGCGTATCAAAAATGAAACCGCGTCGAGTTCGGATGAGGAGGTGATACGTCATTTGTTCTTTGGTGATTGTTGTGGTGGCGTCAGAGGCAGATGACGGGTGTTGGTGTCAAGTTTAGAGGATTCTTCAGTCTTGTATATTTTTCTTGACTTTTTTTTTTGCAAATGTTAGCGTTCTGTTTTTTTTTTTAGTTTTGTCAGATCGATGTGAATGTGATTCGTACTATAATCGCTATGATATAAATGAGACACTTATTACTATAAGAGAAAAAAAATTCTTGTGATCGCCTTTGGCCTTGCCACCCATATAAGGTGACCACCATTCTTGAGTTTTTTTTATTGAGTTTTTCTTTTTAGTTTTTTTATTGATTTTTTTTTGAGGAAAGTTTTTTTTATTGAGTTGTCTTCTGGGATCCAGGGGGGTACAGTTAACCGATCCAACCGAATTTAGCCCACTTCTGTACAGCCCAACTTACAGTCGTTCACAGCCCAGAAGCCCAGCATCTCAGCCTGCCCTGCCCTCGCCCTAATTGCGTCTGCCCATCGCGCACGAAACGTCATCCCCAAGCGCGCAGAGAGCGCCGAGATCCGCCCAAACCTAGCGCCCCCGCGGCTCCACACCCACGCGGCCGCCGCCGTGTTCGCGTCGGCAGAGCGCGAGGCGCACGGCCCTGCTCGCACACTCTCGACACGCGTTGTCCGCCTCGGCTCATCCTGGACTAGGTAAAGCTCCGCCGCCCCCTCTCGCTCGCTGCTGTTTGTCTCGCGGTGAGGAAATTCACGGTGTTCCTGCCTCAGCCATCGGGTTCTAGTTACATCCTACGCTCGCCGCTCGCGTGTGTGACCCGTTGGATTTCTGACGACGGTCAAATTTTTGAGGACCTCGACTGTGATCCGGTTGTAGTCACGGCGTTCTGATGCTCCGTGTCAGCCTTCGGCTGTTTACGCTCGGCTAATTTTCAGCTGGTTGTTGTCTGAATGTTTGCGCTAGGGATCTATTGCTATTAAATTTGAACTGTATTTTGGGCCCATCCTTTGTACGGCTGGTTAAATATCTGCAATTGTCATTGCATTTTACCGCCGATAAGTAGACAATGTAAAATTGGTGGTAGCTCTTGATGTGCATCCAGCTTGAACTTGGTGATGGAGTATTTACCCTCCAATTTTTCTGCTGAAATGCTGTAACATCGCAAATCAATAAGTTATGTGTCAATTTTTGCAACTAAGAATGCCTTCATGTTTACCTGTTCCGTGCAAAGCAGCCCCGCTCAAACTGAATTTGAATAGTAATGGAAGGTTGTTCAACACTTAAGTTCACCATGCTGAACACAGTGACTTAACATTACGGGTAGCCTTTTTGCAAGCTTATGATATGTTAATCCATGGCTTATCCTCCTTCATATCTTCTTCCTGTTTTACTAGCTGGTCTACTCTGTTATTCTCGTTGCTAGTTTTGGCATTTGCACTTTTGTGCTTGTGATGTTCTTTCGAAAAACATGCTTTGAGGAATTGCACTGATCATCCACACCTTTGTGTTACAGATGGCTGGATATATGTCACGAGGACCCCCAAATGGCTCTATTTATGTATGCAATCTGCCTCCTGGAACTGACGAGACCATGTTGGCTGAATATTTTGGCACCATAGGGTTGCTAAAGGTATGGGTCTTACCAGGTAACATTTTCGCAACCACATGCAAGTTCTTGAATGGTCTTGTAAGCCCTTGTTAATTCCATTTCATGATAGATTTGCCATTTCCTCTTGTCATATCTCAACAGAAGGACAAAAGGACTGGCCATCCAAAGATTTGGATATACAGGGACAAAGTTACAAATGAACCAAAGGGTGATGCAACAGTCACCTATGAAGATCCCCATGCTGCTTCAGCTGCTGTGGAATGGTTCAATAATAAGGATTTCCATGGAAGCATCATCCAGGTTCACATAGCTGAGTCAAAAAACAAAGATACGGTTGACAACTTCACCAATGTGAGCGTCGATGCTGAGATTGTTGGACAAGATGAATTGGATAACGGGGCAGGCAGGGGTAGAGGACGTGGTGATGGTCCAGCAAAAGCTTGGCAGCAAGATGGAGATTGGATGTGTCCAAATACAAGGTCTGTTACGATTGGTGAGCAACTTTTCTTTTGTTGCTGATTAGTATGGTCTTTACTATGTAGTCTATCCTTTCTTATATGATTTCTTCTTTCAGCTGTGGCAATGTAAATTTTGCCTTCCGTGGTGTTTGTAATCGTTGTGGAGCATCTCGCCCTGCTGGTGTTAGTGGATCAGGTGGTGGTGGTGGTAGGGGTAGAGGCCGTGGTAGTGATGATGCAAGAGGCAGTCGTGCTACTGCTGCTGTTGGTGGTCCTCCTGGGCTGTTTGGTCCTAATGATTGGCCATGTACTATGTAAGTACATCTAAATAATTTGTATTCCATTGCTTTGATATGTTTATTTAGTCTCTACTTCGTCCTTGCACATCCATTTGTACTCCCTCCTTCCCAAAATGTAAGGTCCTAAGTCGTTTAAAAAAAGTTTGACTTAAAGTAGGATAGAAAAAAATATATTGACATTTATTGATCTGGTAATTTTAGGTGTTGATATTTATTCTACGAACTTGGTCATTTGACTTGGGACAGCATTTATGTGCCTTATATTTTGAGAAACAGGGAGTATGTTATACTCGGTTGCTGCCTGCCTGTCTGTACTCTCACAATTTAAAAAGTTCGGTGGCTGTTTTAGTGGCAAATGATTTTAGGATGGTTATCACATCTTGTATGATTCTTGTTACAGGCTAAGTTTGGCTCATCATATTGTAATTGCTATTGGCCATTGTCTCACAAGTATTTATAGACCTCGCAAGGAAGATACCATCTTTGTAATCTTACTTTTGGACTGATTAAAGTTCTATAAGGCTGGTATCTGATGTGAAACCTATTTGCTCTGTGTGTTTCAGGTGTGGCAATGTAAACTGGGCAAAGCGGACCAAATGTAATGTCTGTAACACCTCCAGGCCAGGTCACAATGAAGGTGGTGTGAGGTACTGCATATTGCATGTTAAAAATTATTTGTCCTGAAGATGTTGTGAATTCTATTTCCGCGCCATGCATCCATTACCAATCTGATGCCCAGTGTGGCAGTAGTGTTCTCAGTGTTATGACGCACCCACAACTGGGTGCGCTATGTTATGGTCAAAGCTAAGCAGCTTTATATCGGATGGCCTTGTAGCATATTACATGTTAAAAATTATTTGTCCTGAACATGTTGTGAATTCTATTTCCGTTAAGTCGCGCCATGCATCCATTACCAATCTGATGCCCAGTGTGGCAGTAGTGTTCTCAGTGTTATGACGCACCCACAACTGGGTGCGCTATGTTATGGTCAAAGCTAAGCAGCTTTATATCGGATGGCCTTGTAGTTGTATCTGATTACTTACATCGATGGTACATATTTGTGTCTCACGACCCTTCCCATCAATTATTTTCTTTGCAGAGGTGGCCGGGGTGGCGGCTTTAAAGAACTTGATGAAGAAGAACTAGAAGAAGTACGGAGGCGCCGGAAAGAAGCTGAGGAGGTAGGATGCTTTTGTATTATTGTATTTGTGTCATGTTGTTGGGTTTCCATGTCAAAACATTCTTTTTGTAGGATGATGGAGAAATGTACGATGAATTTGGTAACCTCAAAAAGAAGTTCCGTGCTAAATCACATCAAACTGAGAGTACACCAGCTCTTCCTGGGTCTGGACGTGCTGGATGGGAAGTCGAGCACCGTGGTAACATCTGCTCTTTTTTTTTTTTTTCGTTTTTAAGACCTTTTCTTTTTATTAAGTCATGTGTTACTTCTGTAGTTCTTGTCATGGAAGCACTTCAAATTCTGTAATATTGGGACTAGAGTTGGACAATTTCGATTTGCATGTGGTATACCTGAACTGGTGACTGTTACTGTAGGTTCCACTGAGAGAGAAGGCCGAGAGAGGAGCAGAGATCGGGGCAGGGATGACTATGATGAAAGGGAAAGCAGGAACAGAGACAGAGGTTCTCATGGAAGAGAGCGGCGCCGTAGCCGAAGCAGGAGCAGAGACCGTGAGAAGGAAAGGGGAAGGGACAGGGGCAGAGACCGTGGCAACGAGAGAAGCTGGGAGCGCGGCACCGAGCGTGAACGTGATCGCTACAGATGATATGTCAGGAGTTTTCTCATGTTTGCTCGCCACTTTTCGGTTTTCTGAATCTTTTGTTATGCCGTTGGAGAGCTGTGGTGTATCACATTGCCATTAATATGGGACATGCTTATTATTTATATTTAGGTCTTGATTTCCCCAAAACTGTTCGGATCAACGGGTGGTCAGATCATATGGTACATCAGAATTGCCGAGCAATGACCATCGAGACCTGACTAAGTCTGGATCATAGTAGACTCGACGAACCAGGCATAGTACATCCCGTGTTGCGTTGTCTGATGCAAGACGGGTCGTAGATTGCAGCCAAGGCATCAGCCATGTATACTATGTTTGCTCTTCTCTGATATATCATCTCATCAATACGTATACAATTTGACATTTGATTTGATGGCTTGACATCATGGTGCACGCGTCCTTTACAAATCATTGTCATGAGTATTGAAATTTTATTTGCGTTATTTGTCTGAACCAGTAAAAATCTAGAAGTAGCTTTCCATTCCCATAAATGCATTGATGGGCACTCCATCAACTATCATATTGTAGCGTGTACAGGTGGTATACATTTGCATCAACATAACAGGTAAATTTACTGGAATATTAGGGCCTGCTCTGCTCTCAAAATCACAAACCAAACGGGGTAGCCCCGTGATATACTGCTCCATACAAAAACTTGAATATGGGGTCAACTTCTTGTTTTTCGTGAAGCATCTGAAGGGCTTCAAAAAGTATAGCTTGAAGTTTCTCGTGGACTTGAGAAAAATTACCCCTCGTTGCCATCAATAAGCAAACACTTTTCATTCTTTGAAGCCGGAGCTAGTTGCAAGCCAAACATGATCCACTACTCTCTGGTGGAGTTGCAACTCCTGGGTAGATCTGCTTCAAAGTGAATTTGGTGCAATGGGGGTGATTTTCAAAGGATGGAGCAGTCCCAAACAGGCTTTTAAGCTCGATGTTGGGTAGCTCTAGTCCTTATCAACAAAGTTATTCTGAGTTTCGCGTGGCGATAAGAAACCCTAACTACCAGCCTTGTCTCCTTCCCTTCTCGCTGATGGGCAAAGCGAGAGCGGCCGACATGAACGTTCTGAATTGGGGGAGGGGGTGTGCTCCTGTGACGTGCATGTTTGGGATGTGTGGTCGAGTTGCGGCATATTTCGGCTCGCGGTTCTCGCTAGCTGCGTTTGAAGGATCCCAGATCCATCGCGATTGCGATCTTCGACAGCGACCTGGCCTGGTTAAGTCACCCCAGAAGAGGGCGTCGAAGCACTACATTGATAACCTTGGTTTCTTAACCGAGGAAAATACTTATTTCTATTGTACTGCATCATCCTCTCCTCTTCAGGGAAATACCAACACAGATCACAGGTAGCAACCAACTACACACCATCTAACCCCAACACCAGCAGATAGTAACCCAGTTCCAGTTGATACAATACCATATCCACCACAAAGCACCCAAACACGAGCAGTTAGTAAGACAACTACAGTGCCTAAAGCATGAGGACCACCACGGCGAACCCCAACTCAACGCTCAAAGGAGAGGAAGAATTGTTCTCATGTCAGATTACGTAGCTATGGTGCATACTCCTTTGCTCTTCCATCAACATATTTACTCATACCAACTGATTTTAAATTTGAAGGATCCAACTGAACTCCAATAGCGCAACATGTATGTTTTAAACCAGTTTCTTTAACTGGTTTGTTGTTGTGACTTGCTCTATGTTGATTTCAGTTTCAATTGTATAAACAGTTATGTTCTCATGTCATGCACATTACAAGTGTAGTCGGTGTTGTGTAGTTTCCCACACTTATATTTTGTTCATGCTGTTTTGTCTTAAACATATATGGTTTGAACTGTGTCTCTATCTTGATTTGACAACATAAACTAGAATGATATAGACAATGCTGTGAGCATAGTACGTAAATATATGTTTGTTTCATGCTGTTATCCTGTCCACCTTACTAGTGAACTTGTTTACCAAAATTTGTTTCATATACTACATGCTAAACATGTGATGTGTCTACTTGTTTCTCTTTTAGAATGCCGACAGAATACTGGAGAAGAGCACCCCATTATGAAATGGTAAAGGAAGTAATGTAGCTAAGTTTCAAGATATGAGAAAACCCTGTTGATCTCCAAGAAAGCTGATAAAAAACTATCTTAAAGATAGAGAGACAACCCCAAAGTCACGTCTTCAAGTAGTGTACGAGTTACTGGCCACTACCGCTGGCACAAGCTCTTCGAACTCGCTGCCTAAATCAGTTCGGCTTCTTGAGTCTCAACTACAAGCTGAAAGACATCGATCAGCTGTGCTGCGAAAAGAAGCCGAAGGACTGAGGAAGTCCATGCAGAATTCGGATACATACTTCCTGGCGCAACAATAAGAGTTGGAGGATTTCAGCACCAAACAAGAGAAAACTAATAAGCTTGCTAACCTTCTTACCAGCATGGTGCGTACCTGGGATATCGTCTCTTGAGCTCTTCTGAAGTGGTTCCAGATCTGGACTTGTTTTGTTGCGGCGTTTATTTACACTAGTGTCCAACTTTGACGCCCAATGGATGTAATATGTTGCTTTTTTTGTTCCCTATATTTTGTTTGGTGGCGAACTTTGATGCCTAAGGGATGTAATCTGTGTAATTACCATAATAGCCTAGTGTTAGTTGCTTGCTTATTTATTTTCTTATAGTCTTATTTGTTTGGTTGTAGTCAGTGTTGAAAGTGCAAGTGGCACTTATACTATATTTTGGTGTGATGACTATGTGGTTAGTTGAAGTAATATCGGTTACTAAAGTTTATCTCAGGATATTGGTTCCAAGTGCTTCGTGATGGAGATGTGCGACCCCCCAATTCAAAAAGGTCAAAGGTGTGGTCTTCCGGCGAATCGAAGGTTTAGTTTTGCTTTGCTTCGAGTCGTAGGAAAGACCACGCTATTAAGAGGGGTTTGTGTGGGTGAAAGTTGTGTGGGAATGCAATTGCCGAATCATATACACTAGCCTACCCATTCCTACCACCTAAAATCCTAAGTGTGTGTGCTTGTGGTACTCAGAGATATTATAACAGAAAGTTACTGAGTACCCCCTGCGCACGGTGTCTTTGGACCCCCGTGCGCACGGGGTACTGCGTAACTCTCTGGGTACTGAAGGAAATATGCCCTAGAGGCAATAATAAAGATGTTATTTGTATTTCCTTATATCATGATAAATGTCTTTTATTCATGCTAGAATTGTATTAACCGGAAACTTAGTACATGTGTGGATACATAGACAAAACAATATGTCCCTAGTATGCCTCTACTAGACTAGCTCATTGATCAAAGATGGTTATGTTTCCTAGCCATAGACATGAGTTGTCATTTGATCAACGGGATCACATCATTAGGAGAATGATGTGATGGACAAGACCCATCCGTTAGCATAGCACTATGATCGTTTAGTTTTACAGCTATTGCTTTCTTCATGACTTATACATGTTCCTATGACTATGAGATTATGCAACTCCCGAATACCGTAGGAATACCTTGTGTGCTATCAAACGTCACAACGTAACTGGGTGATCATAAAGATGCTCTACAGGTGTCTCCGAAAGTACTCGTGGTGTTGGCATAGATCAAGATTAGGATTTGTCACTCCGAGTGTCGGAGAGGTATCTCTGGGCCCTCTCGGTAACACACATCACAATAAGCCTTGCAAGCAAAAGACTAATGAGTTAGTCACGAGATGATGTGTTATGGAACGAGTAAAGAGACTTGCCGGTAACGAGATTGAACTAGGTATAGAGATACCGATGATCGAATCTCGGGCAAGTAACATACCGATGACAAAAGGAACAACGTATGTTGTTATGCGGTTTTGACCGATAAAAGATCTTCGTAGAATATGTAGGAGCCAATATGAACATCCAGGTTCCGCTATTGGTTATTGACCGGAGATGAGTCTCGGTCATGTCTACATAGTTCTCGAACCCGTAGGGTCCGCACGCTTAACGTTTGATGACGATCGGTATTATGAGTTTATGAGTTTTGATGTACCGAAGGTAGTTCGGAGTCCCGGATGAGATCACGGACATGACGAGGAGTCTCGGAATGTCCGAGACATAAAGATTGATATATTGGACGACTATATTCGAACACCGGAAGTGTTTCGGAAAAGTTTTGGATTTAACGGGATTGCCGGAGGGGGTTACCGGAACCCCCTACGAGGGGGGATGGTCCATAGTGGGCCTTAAGGGAAAGAGAGAGGCAGCCCATAGGGCTGGCCGGCGCCCCACCTTTGTTCCTAGTTGGACTAGGATTTGGGGGGGCGCCACCTCTCCTTTTTTCCTTTCCCTCTCTTCCTTCTTTTGGTGATTCCTACTAGGAATAGGATTGCAATCCTATTCCTAGTAGGATTGCAACCCTAGCCGCACCAAACAAGGGCCGGCCGGCCTGCCCCCTTGCTCCTTTATATACGGGGGCAGGGGGGCACCCAAAGACACACAAGTTGAATTGTTTTAGCCGTGTGCGGTGCCCCCCTCCACAGAAACACACCTCGGTCATACCGTCGCGGAGCTTAGGCAAAGCCCTGCGCCGGTGAATACATCGTATCCGTCACCACGCCGTCGTGCTGACGAAACTCTCCCGTGAAGCTCAACTGGATCAAGAGCTCGTGGGACGTCATCAAGCTGAACGTGTGCTGAACGCGGAGGTGCCGTACGTTCGGTGCTTGATCGGTTGGATCGCGAAGAAGTTCGACAACATCAACCGCGTCACTTGACGCTTCCGCTCCCGGTCTACGAGGGTACGTAGACACACTCTCCCCTCTCGTTGCTATGCATCTAGTAGATAGATCTTGCGTGATCGTAGGAAAATTTTAAAATACTACGTTCCCCAACAGTGGCATCATGAGCCAGGTCTATGCGTAGATGATATGCACGAGTAGAACACAATGAGTTGTGGGCGATACTAGTCATACTGCTTACCAGCATGTCATACTTTGCTTCGGCGGTATTGTGAGATGAAGCGGCCCGGACCGACATTACGCGTACGCTTACGCGAGACTGGTTTCACCGTTACGAGCACTCGTTGCTTAAAGGTGACTGGCGGGTGTCTGTCTCTCTCACTTTAGCTGAATCAAGTGTGGCTACGCCCGGTCCTTGTGAAGGTTAAAACAGCACATACTTGATGAAACATCGTCGTGGTTTTGTATGCGTAGGTAAGAACGGTTCTTGCTAAGCCCGTAGCAGCCACGTAAAACTTGCAACAACAAAGTAGAGGACGTCTAACTTGTTTTTGCAGGGCATGTTGTGATGTGATATGGTCAAGACATGATGAGTTATACGGTTTTGTATGAGATGATCATGTTTTGTAAAGTTATCGGCAACTGGCAGGAGCCATATGGTTGTCGCTTTATTGTATGAAATGCAATCGCCATGTAATTGCTTTACTTTATCACTAAACGGTAGCGATAGTCGTAGAAGCAATAGTTGGCGAGACGACAACGATGCTACGATGGAGATCAAGGTGTCGCGCCGGTGACGAAGGTGATCATAACGGTGCTTTGAAGATGGAGATCAAAAGCACAAGATGATGATGGCCATATCATGTCACATATTTTGATTGCATGTGATGTTTATCTTATTATGCTTCTTATTTTGCTAAGAACGACGGTAGCATTATAAGATGACCCCTTACTAAATTTCAAGGTATAAGTGTTCTCCCTGAGTATGCACCGTTGCGAAAGTTCGTCGTGCCGAGACACCACGTGATGATCGGGTGTGATAAGCTCTACGTTCAAATACAACGGGTGTAAGCCAGTTTTGCACACGCAGAATACTCGGGTTAAACTTGACGAGCCTAGCATATGCAGATATGGCCTCGGAACACTGGAGACCGAAAGGTCGAGCATGAATCATATAGTAGATATGATCAACATAAGATGTTCACCATTGAAACTACTCCATCTCACGTGATGATCGGACATGGTTTAGTTGATTTGGATCACGTGATCATTTAGATGACCAGAGGGATGTCTATCTAAGTGGGAGTTCTTTAATTAATATGATTAAATTGAACTTTAATTTATCATGAACTTAGTCCTGATAGTTATTGCATATCTATGTTATTGTAGATCAATGGCCCGTGCTACCGTTCCTTTGAATTTTAATGCATTCCTAGAGAAAGCTAAGTTGAAAGATGATGGTAGCAATTACACGGACTGGGTCCGTAACCTGAGGATTATCCTCATTGCTGCACAGAAGAATTATGTCCTTGAATCACCGCTAGGTGACAAGCCCCCTCCCGCTAATGTGGACGCTTTGAACGTCTGGCAATCGCGGTCTGATGACTACACGATAGTTCAGTGTGCCATGCTTTACGGCTTAGAACCGGGACTTCAACAACGTTTTGAACGTCATGGACCATATGAGATGTTCCAGGAGTTGAAGTTAATATTTCAAGCAAATGCCCGGATTGAGAAATATGAGATTTCCAATAAATTCTACAGCTGCAAAATGGAGGAGAATAGTTCTATCAGTGAACACTTGCTCAGAATGTCTGGGTACTACAATCATATGACTCAACTTGGTTGCAAGGTTGACGAGGATAGTGTTATTGATAGAGTTCTTCAATCACTGCCACCAAGCTATAAAGGCTTTGTGATGAACTATAATATGCAAGGGATGCAAAAGACAATTCCTGAGCTCTTCGCCATGCTCAAAGCTGCGGAGGTAGAAATCAAGAAGGAGCATCAAGTGTTGATGGTTAACAAGACCACTAGTTTCAAGAAAAAGGGCAAGGGAAAGAAGGGGAACTTCAAGAACAATAGCAAGACAGTTGCTACTTCCACGAAGAAACCCAAATGTGGAGCCAAGCCTGAAACTGAGTGCTTCTACTGCAAGGGGACTGGACTCTGGAAGCGGAACTGCCCCAAGTATTTGGCGGATAAGAAGGATGGCAAGGTGAACAAAGGTATATGTGATATACATGTTATTGATGTGTACCTTACTAATGCTCGTAGTAGTACCTGGGTATTTGATACCGGTTCGGTTGCTAATATTTGTAACTCGAAACAGGGACTACGGATTAAACGAAGATTAGCTAAGGATGAGGTGACGATGCGCGTGGGAAACGGTTCCAAAGTCGATGTGATGCCGTCGGCACGCTACCTCTACATCTACCTTCGGGATTAGTTTTAGACCTAAATAATTGTTATTTGGTGCCAGCGTTGAGCATGAACATTATATCTGGATCTTGTTTGTTGCGAGACGGTTATTCATTTAAATCAGAGAATAATGGTTGTTCTATTTTAATGAATAATATCTTTTATGGTAATGCACCCTTAAAGAGTGGTCTATTCTTATTGGATCTCGATTGTAGTGATACACATATTCATAATATTGAAACCAAAAGATGCAAGGTTAATAATGATAGTGCAACTTATTTGTGGCACTGCCGTTTAGGTCATATTGGTGTAAAACGCATGAAGAAACTCCATAATGATGGACTTTTGGAATCACTTGATTATGAATCACTTGGTGCTTGCGAACCATGCCTCATGGGCAAGATGACTAAAACTCCGTTCTCCGGAACTATGGAGCGAGCAACAAATTTGTTGGAAATCATACATACTGATGTATGTGGACCAATGAGTGTTGAAGCACGCGGCGGGTATCGTTATTTTCTGACCTTCACTGATGATTTGAGCATATATGGGTATATCTACTTAATGAAACACAAGTCTGAAACATTTGAAAAGTTCAAAGAATTTCAGAGTGAAGTAGAGAATCATCGTAACAAGAAAATAAAGTTTCTACGATCTGATCGTGGAGGAGAATATTTGAGTTACGAGTTTGGTCTTCATTTGAAGCAATGTGGAATAGTTTCACAACTCACGCCACCTGGAACACCACAGCGTAATGGTGTATCCGAACGTCGTAACCGTACTTTATTAGATATGGTACGATCTATGATGTCTCTTACCGATTTACCACTATCGTTTTGGGGTTATGCTTTAGAGACAGCTGCATTCACGTTAAATAGGGCACCATCTAAATCCGTTGATACGACACCATATGAACTATGGTTTGGCAAGAAACCAAAGTTGTCGTTTCTTAAAGTTTGGGGTTGCGATGCTTATGTGAAAAAGCTTCAACCTGATAAGCTCGAACCCAAGTCGGAGAAATGTGTCTTCATAGGATACCCAAAAGAGACTGTTGGGTACACCTTCTATCACATATCCGAAGGCAAGATATTCGTTGCTAAGAATGGATCCTTTCTAGAGAAAGAGTTTCTTTCGAAAGAAGTGAGTGGGAGGAAAGTAGAACTTGATGAGGTAATTGTACCTTCTCCCGGATTGGAAAGTAGTACATCACAGAAAATTGTTCCAGTGATTCCTACACCAATCAGTGAGGAAGTTAATGATAATGATCATGAAACTTCGGATCAAGTTTCTGCTGAACGTCGTAGATCAACCAGAGTACGTTCCGCACCAGAGTGGTACGGCAACCCAGTTCTGGAAATCATGTTACTAGACCATGATGAACCTACGAACTATGAGGAAGCGATGATGAGCCCAGATTCCGCAAAATGGCTTGAAGCCATGAAATCTGAGATGGGATCCATGTATGAGAACAAAGTGTGGACTTTGGTTGACTTGCCCGATGATCGACAGGCCATCGAAAATAAATGGATCTTCAAGAGGAAGACCGACGCAGACGATAATGTTACTGTTTACAAAGCTCGACTTGTTGCGAAATGTTTTCGACAAGTTCAAGGAGTTGACTACGATGAGACTTTCTCACCTGTAGCGATGCTTAAGTCTGTCCGAATCATGTTAGCAATTGCCGCATTTTATGATTATGAAATCTGGCAAATGGATGTCAAAACTGCATTCCTGAATGGATATCTCAAAGAAGAGTTGTATATGATGCAACCATAAGGTTTTGTCGATCCAAAAGGTGCTAACAAAGTATGCAAGCTCCAGCGATCCATCTATGGACTGGTGCAAGCATCTCGGAGTTGGAATATACGCTTTGATGAGGTGATCAAAGCATATGGTTTTATACAGACTTTTGGAGAAGCCTGTATTTACAAGAAAGTGAGTGGGAGCTCTGTAGCATTTCTAATATTATATGTGGATGACATATTGTTGATTGGAAATGATATAGAATTTCTAGATAGCATAAAAGGATACTTGAATAAGAGTTTTTCAATGAAAGACCTCGGTGAAGCTGCTTATATATTAGGCATCAAGATCTATAGAGATAGATCAAGACGCTTAATTGGACTTTCACAAAGCACATACCTTGATAAGATTTTGAAGAAGTTCAAAATGGATCAGTCAAAGAAAGGGTTCTTGCCTGTATTACAAGGTGTGAAGTTGAGTAAGACTCAATGCCCGACCACTGCAGAAGATAGAGAGAAAATGAAAGTCATTCCCTATGCCTCAGCCATAGGATCTATCATGTATGCAATGCTGTGTACCAGACCTGATGTGTGCCTTGCTATAAGTCTAGCAGGGAGGTACCAAAGTAATCCAGGAGTGGATCACTGGACAGCGGTAAAAAACATCCTAAAGTATCTGAAAAGAACAAAGGATATGTTTCTCGTGTATGGAGGTGAAAAAGAGCTCGTCGTAAACGGTTACGTCGATTCTAGCTTTGACACTGATCCGGATGACTCAAAGTCACAAACCGGATATGTATTTATTTTGAACGGTGGAGCTGTCAGTTGGTGCAGTTCCAAGCAGAGCGTCGTGGCGGGATCTACATGTGAAGCGGAATACATAGCTGCTTCGGAAGCAGCAAATGAAGGAGTCTGGATGAAGGAGTTCATATCCGATCTAGGTGTAATACCTAGTGCATCGGGTCCAATGAAAATCTTTTGTGACAACACTGAAGCCATAGCCTTGGCGAAGGAATCCAGGTTTCACAAGAGAACAAAGCACATCAAAAGACGCTTCAATTCCATCCGCGATCTAGTCAAGGAGGGAGACATAGAGATTGGCAAAATACATACGGATCTGAATGTTGCAGACCCGTTGACTAAGCCTCTTCCACGGGCAAAACATGATCAGCACCAAGACTCCATGGGTGTGAGGATCATCACTTTGTAATCTAGATTATTGACTCTAGTTCAAGTGGGAGACTGAAGGAAATATGCCCTAGAGGCAATAATAAAGATGTTATTTGTATTTCCTTATATCATGATAAATGTCTTTTATTCATGCTAGAATTGTATTAACCGGAAACTTAGTACATGTGTGGATACATAGACAAAACAGTATGTCCCTAGTATGCCTCTACTAGACTAGCTCATTGATCAAAGATGGTTATGTTTCCTAGCCATAGACATGAGTTGTCATTTGATCAACGGGATCACATCATTAGGAGAATGATGTGATGGACAAGACCCATCCGTTAGCATAGCACTATGATCGTTCAGTTTAACTGCTATTGCTTTCTTCATGACTTATACATGTTCCTATGACTATGAGATTATGCAACTCCCGAATACCGTAGGAACACCTTGTGTGCTATCAAACGTCACAACGTAACTGGGTGATCATAAAGATGCTCTACAGGTGTCTCCGAAAGTATTCGTGGTGTTGGCATAGATCAAGATTAGGATTTGTCACTCCGAGTGTCGGAGAGGTATCTCTGGGCCCTCTCGGTAACACACATCACAATAAGCCTTGCAAGCAAAAAGACTAATGAGTTAGTCACGAGATGATGTGTTACGGAACGAGTAAAGAGACTTGCTGGTAACGAGATTGAACTAGGTATAGAGATACCGACGATCGAATCTCGGGCAAGTAACATACCGATGACAAAAGGAACAACGTATGTTGTTATGCGGTTTTGACCGATAAAAGATCTTCGTAGAATATGTAGGAGCCAATATGAACATCCAGGTTCCGCTATTGGTTATTGACCGGAGATGAGTCTCGGTCATGTCTACATAGTTCTCGAACCCGTAGGGTCCGCACGCTTAACGTTTGATGACGATCGGTATTATGAGTTTATGAGTTTTGATGTACCGAAGGTAGTTCGGAGTCCCGGATGAGATCACGGACATGACGAGGAGTCTCGGAATGTCCGAGACATAAAGATTGATATATTGGACGACTATATTCGGACACCGGAAGTGTTCCGGAAAAGTTTCGGATTTAACGGGATTGCCGGAGGGGGTTACCGGAAACCCCTACGAGGGGGGATGGTCCATAGTGGGCCTTAAGGGAAAGAGAGAGGCAGCCCATAGGGCTGGCCGGCGCCCCACCTAGGGTTCCTAGTTGGACTAGGATTTGGGGGGGCGCCACCTCTCCTTTTTTCCTTTCCCTCTCTTCCTTCTTTTGGTGATTCCTACTAGGAATAGGATTGCAATCCTATTCCTAGTAGGATTGCAACCCTAGCCGCACCAAACAAGGGCCGGCCGGCCTCCCCCCTTGCTCCTTTATATACCGGGGCAGGGGGCACCCAAAGACACACAAGTTGAATTGTTTTAGCCGTGTGCGGTGCCCCCCTCCACAGAAACACACCTCGGTCATACCGTCGCGGAGCTTAGGCAAAGCCCTGCGCCGGTGAATACATCATATCCGTCACCACGCCGTCGTGCTGACGAAACTCTCCCGTGAAGCTCAACTGGATCAAGAGCTCGTGGGACGTCATCAAGCTGAACGTGTGCTGAACGCGGAGGTGCCGTACGTTCGGTGCTTGATCGGTTGGATCGCGAAGAATTTCGACAACATCAACCGCGTCACTTGACGCTTCCGCTCCCGGTCTACGAGGGTACGTAGACACACTCTCCCCTCTCGTTGCTATGCATCTAGTAGATAGATCTTGCGTGATCGTAGGAAAATTTTAAAATACTACGTTCCCCAACAGGTACCCCGTGCGCACGGGGTGGTGTGAAAGTCTCTGAGTACCCCATGCGCATGGGGATGACTTAGCCCGTGCGCACGGGGTCCAACGGGCAGAAATCCCCACCCGACCAAGAACACTATAAAAAGCCCCTTCTTCCACCTCCAACCCCTAACCCTAATGTCTTGTTGAGCTCCACCATTGCTATACTCCATTTTGCTCAATACTCGCAATCCCTCCACCCAAACTTGTTGAAACTTTGGAGATTGGAGAGCAAGACCCGATCTACATCTTGACCAAACCAAATCGCGTTCCCCGCAACATTTCTTCCCCACTGACTTGTTACTCTTGGAGCTTGGGCTCCTAGGCGATCATAGGTTCCTTCGGAAGCTTCCTTGCTTGTGGTGTGCTCCGGAGAAGTTTGTAAATGTGTGGTGGTGGACTTCAAGACCAACCTCGAGTGTTCGAGGCTCATCCGTTGGGGGTGACTCGAAAGAGATTACGGTGAGCCTTCGGTGGCGTTCCGCAAGCTTTGGCTCTGGCATCGCTCTAAACGAAGAGTAGCTCTTCCCCAAGGAAGAGTGAACTTCAGGATAAAATCGGCGTCCTCGCCTCACTTGTGGTTAATCCTTTCCCGCACTTTACTTTGCCTTGTATGCTAGTTGGCTTGCTAATTAGATTGTTGCCTAGCAAACTTTGCTTTAAGCTTGCTTGTCATATAGGTTGTGTTCACCTAGTTGCTTATTTAGTGAACCCTATTTATTCGCTAAACCTTAAAATTGACAAGAAAGATTAAAATTTGTAGTCTCCTATTCACCCCCCTCTAGTCGACCGTATCGATCCTTTCAATTGGTATCAGAGCCTCGTGCTCTAATATAAGGTTTTACAACATTAGAGGATATGGTCGATCTAGGGAATGAGGGAGGTGGCGCACCTGTTGCGGAGGAAGGTCAAAACCTACCCCACGCCGCAACCGAGGTACTTGGTGCTCCGGTTGTTGTTCCCGCTGCCCCTATTATCCCGGGTGCTCCTCTGACCGCGGCCAACATCCTTTCAATGTTTATGGAGCTCAAAGCCTCAATGTTGAAAGAAGTTCGTTCCTCGATCAAGGAGGAAATTGATGCTCGCTTAAAGCCCTCAACATCTGCATCAAACTCATTTGATCCAAATGCCATTCATGATGCAGATGACTCGAGAGAACCTCTTGCATCTCCGGCTCATACTCAAGTTCCCAAGTACAATGCCGTGGAACCCTTTTACTCACTGCAACCCTTGCAACATCCTCACATTAATCATGTTGGGCCTCCGCCCCTTTGAAAGCTAATGCGTTTGCTAAATGGAAGCTAGATATGGAGTCTCATATTTGTAGTGCTTCAACACAACTTTGGTGGATTGTGGTCAATGGATTCAACCCCAAGGACCCAATGAATATCACTCCAAGAGAAGCTATTGATGATCAACTCAATGCCACCGCCCACAACATGCTACGTAATGCTGTGACCGAAGACTACAGTGAATCCATCGCTCCTTAAGACTGCCAAGGAAATCTGAGATTTCCTCGAGGAGGCTCTCAAAGGAGTTGAAGCTATTCGAAGATCTCGATTGGCTTTACTCAAGCAAGAAGTCAATATCTTTGTGAGGAATGAGGGTGAGTCCGCGGAAGAGGTGTACCGAAGGTTAAAATCTCTTGTGCTCAACTTGAGAACCTTTGGGTGCACTTGGGCAAATGATGACTTCATCAAGGACAAGTTCATAGATGCTATGGTTCTCACAGAACAGACCATGGTCATGATGATACATCAACGTCCGGATTATCATAAGTTGACCACGGCTCAAGTTGTCTTCACTTTATCCACTCATGTTCTTTTGGAGACCAAGTCTAAGAAGACCTTTGCAATTGCTCAAGCAACCAAGAAATCCAATCTTGCTTTGAAGGCCAAGAAAGTGATTAGTCAATCCTCAAGGGATGAAGAAACAAGTGAAGAGACGTGTGAGGAAGATGTTGACACTTCATGCTCGGCAAATGACTTTGCGGAAGACTTGGCTCTCTTAGTCAAAAAGTACTTCGGGACCATGGCAAAAAATGGGAAGAATCTTCAAGGAAGATCGTTTGGTCGAAGGAAATGCTACAACTGTGATAGCCCAAGACACTTTGTGCATGATTGTCCGTATGAGAGACGGGAAGACAAGTCTGAGAAGCTTGTGCTCAAGAGGAAGAAGTTCACGAAGTTTGCAAAAAGGAAGGATGACAAGGCTCTTGTCCATACAGAATACATGTCCGGAGATGAAGATGATGGTGATGATGATCAAGTGGGGACGACCGCCATTGCCATGCATGCCACCACCTCCTCCTCCACCACTGGCCTCTTTGACTCTCCTAACGAGGACAAGCCCTTCACTCATCGGTGCCTTATGGCCAAAGAGGTAAAAGCAAAGTCCAAATCGAAAAAACCCGCCTCCTACACTCCCAATGTATCATGTGAGATAGTGGAGGATGAGTGTGACGAGGGCATGGATAATGATGAGGAATCCTTGATGGATTTCATGAAAACTCCTCATGGTGAAGCTCGTGCTCGCTTTGGCGATATACTTAAGTCACTTGCCAAATGCGATGACTTCATTGAGACAGTTGAAAACCTCCTCATCGAGGAAAAAGAGAGTCGAACTCCTCGAGCACGAACTACGTGAAGAGAGTGTCATGAGAGTATCACTTGAGAAAGCCTTGTCGGCTCATCAAATATACTTTGCTAAAACCAATGATTCTTTGCAACTTGCACTTGAGAACAAAGACACCCTTAATGTTAGGATTGAAAAGCTTTTAGTTGATCACACGAGACTTGTTGAGGAACATGAGTACCTTGTGACTAGTTACAAGCTTGTCAAAGGTGACCTCATTGCTCTCACAGAGTCTTATGCTCAACTTAAAGCTACAACCATTAAGGCTCTTACCTCCGTACCTCATATGGAGCTCAATGATGATTCTTGTTCAGCTAAATTTATTCATGATTGTGCCTCTCTCAAAGAGGAAAATAAGAAGTTAAAGGCCCAAATCGAGAAAGGGCTTGTGTCATGCATTAAAGGGGAGAAAACCCTCAATGACCTATTGAGCAACCAAAAGGAGTGTGTTGCCAAGGAGGGAATTGGGTTTGATCTCGCATCCAAAAAGGGTAAGAACAAGAAGAAGAGCAACAAGAAGAAGATCTGTCTGACTCCTCCTCCACAAAAAGTGGTCTTTGTGCAACAAAGGCCCAAGGAGAAGAAGGAAAAGGGGTTGTTGGGAATGGAAAGGTCACTAGGGACAAGGCCATTCCCAAGGATTTTGCTGGCAAGAACAACCCATCTTATGTCCTCATGAGAGGAGATGATGGCTATACATTTGCAAAATTTGTTGGCACTAACTTTGATGATTATGCTTGGATTATTTGGGTTCCAAAAACCCTTGTTGCTAACTCTCCGGGACCCATTGCCAAATGGGTACCTATAACCAAATCTGGATTCTTGTAGGATTATATCTCCGGTGGAAAACAATGGGTGATCGATAGTGGATGCACCAATCATATGACCGGAGAAAGGGAGATGCTTGTGGAGTTTGTTGATTCACTCAAGGCCTCTTCTAACATCTCTTTCGGTGACAATAGCAAGGGAAAGGTATTGGGTTTGGGCAAGGTGGTAATCTATAATGATTCCTCACTTTCAAATGGTATGCTTGTCCAATCTCTTTACTACAATTTACTTTCAACAATTCAATTGGCTCGTGCCGGTTATGATTCGCATTTCGGTGAATTCCATGTGACCGTCTTTAAGAGAAGCAATCTCAAAGTGGTCTTTGTTGGGCATGTTGAAGACAAACTTTACGTGGTTAATTTCTTAAAAGAGAAAACTCATCTTGCAACATGCCTAATGGCCAAGGCCGACATGGGGTGGCTATGGCACCGATGGCTAGCCCATGTTGGCATGATAAATTTACAAGCTCTCTTAAAGGGGGAGCACATCCTTGGACTAACTAATGTATCTTTTGCCAAAGATCGTCCTTGTAGTGCTTGCATTGCCGGAAAGCTTCATGAAAAAGCTCATAAAGTGAAGACTATCATCACCACCTTGAGACCCCTTGAGATTATCCATTTGGATCTTTTTGGACCTCCAACTTATGATAGTTTGGGAGGCAGGAGGTACTGCCTTGTCACTGTTGATGATTTCACAAGATATACTTGGGTGTTCTTTCTCAATACCAAAGATGAAACTCAAGAAACCTTCATCGACTTTTCCAAAGAAGCTCAACGTCAACGTAATTGTGAGATCTAGGCAATTAGAAGTGACAATGGCACCGAGTTCAAGAACTACATGATGGATGAATTCTTGAGTGAAGAGGGAATAAAGCATCAATATGCCACACCATATACTCCCCAACAAAATGGTGTTGCAGAGAGGAAGAATCAGACTCTTATTGAGATGGCTAGGACCATGCTTGACAAGTAAAAGTCTCCATACAAGTTTTGGGCCGAAGCCATCAACACCACATGTCATGCTTCAAACCAACTTTATCTTCGCAAGCTCGAGAACATGACCCATATGAGCTCCTAATCGGGAGGAAGCCTAACGTCAAATACTTTCAGGTATTCGGTTGTAAGTGTATCATTTTAAATAAGAATTCCCGGTTAGCTAAGTTTGAGTCTAGAACTTATGGGGGCATATTTGTTGGATATGCATAAAACTCTCATGCTTACCGAGTTCTCAATAAATCCACCGGATGCATTGAGGAAATGGTAAATGTGGTGTTTGATGAAGATAGCGGCTCCCGTGTGGAGCAAATTGTTCCTAGTGTTGTAGGTGATGAGGCTCCTTCACAAGCTATAAGGACGATGGGGATAGGCCACATTCTTCCCCAAGAAAGACCCAAGTCCGTGTAGAAGGAGTAAGAGCCCCTCTTGTGGAGTCCCCACAAGGGAAGTCATCACCGGCACCTCTTGAACAAGATGCTTTGGGAGATCATTTACCTATCCAAGAACAAGATCAAGTCCCTCATATTCCCGAGCAAGATCAAGAGCAAGCTCATTGAAATGGTGAAGAACCAATTCTTGAGGCTCAAGGTCAATCTCAAGTTCGTGATCAAGATCAAGATCTACCCCAACCGCAAGTGTCTTCATCATCGTCACTTCCCAATGAGCAAGAACTTGTGGTTGTGAAGAGAAGGGTATCTCTGAGGTCAAAACAATCTAAAGGTCAAGCTTCTTCATCAAGCCCAAAACCAAGTGAAGAAGAGCTTGCAATTAAGGAGCAAGAAGTGGTTGCGAAGCTAAATCATCTTCAACATCTCACCGAGAACATATATGGAAGCATCAAAAAGGGGGTAACTACTCATAGACGTTTGGCAAACTTTTGTGAACATCACTTGTTTGTCTCTTGTGTTGAGCCCCTTAAGGTGGAAGATGCACTTCACGATCCGGATTGGATAGATGCCATGCATGAAGAACTCAACAACTTCACCCGCAACAAAGTGTGGACCCTTGTGGAAAGACCCAAAGAGCATCATAATGTCACTGGAACAAAGTGGATCTTCAAGAACAAACAAGATGAAAATGGACAAGTAATAAGGGACAAGGCAAGGTTAGTAGCACAAGTTTTCATCCAAGTTGAAGGTTTGGACTTTGGTGAAACTTTTGCCCCCATTGCCCGTCTCGAATCTATTCACATCTTGCTTGCTTATGCCTCTCATAATGATTTTAATTTATATCAAATGGATGTGAAGAGTGCATTTCTAAATGGTCCTCTTAAGGAGTTGGTGTATGTCGAGAAACCTCCCGGTTTCGAAGACCCCGATCACCCCTCTCACGTTTATGAAATCTACAAGGCACTCTATAGACTAAAACAAGCACCTCGTGCTTGGTATGATCACCTTACGACGTTCCTAAGCGAGAAAGGGTTCCAGATTGGGGTAATAGATTCCACTCTGTTCAAAAAGAGGGTAAAAGGAGAGTTGTTTGTTGGCCAAATATATGTTGATAATATTATCTTTGGGTCCACTAACCATGCTATTAACGTTGAGTTTTAGAATCTTATGACTAAGGAATTTGCTATGAGCATGATGGGTGAGTTGAAGTTCTTCCTCGGTTTTTGAGTGAAGCAATTGAGAGGAGGAACCTTCATCAACCAATCTTGTTACATTTAAGACATGCTCAAGAGGTTCAAAATGCAAGATGTCAAGCCTATGAAGACACCCATGCCCACGAATGGTCAACTTCATCTTGATCCCAATGGTAAAGGAGTGGATCAAAAGGTATATCACTCCATGATCGGTTCCTTGTTGTACCTTTGTGCATCTAGGCCAGGTATCTTGTTGACTGTGGTTGTGTGCAAGAATTCAATCAGCTCCTATGGAGAGCCACTAATCGGCAGTGAAGAATCTTTCGATATTTGGTTCATACCCCAAACTTGGGCCTTTGGTATCCCAAAGGATCTTCGTTTGAGTTAATGGGATACTCACATTCAAATTGGGCTGGAGACAAGGTTGACCGCAAGTCCACTTCCGGTTCATGTCAATTCCTAGGAAGATCGTTGGTAAGTTGGTCTTCAAAGAAGCAAAATTGTATATCTCTCTCGACAGCCGAAGCCGAGCACATTGCCGCCGAAAGTTGTTGTGCTCAATTATTATGGATGAGGCAAACTTTGATGGATTATGGTGTCAAATGTGACAAAGTGCCTCTTTGGTGTGACAATGAAAGTGCAATCAAGATCGCCGAGAATCTGGTTCAACATAGCAAGACCAAGCATATTGAGATTCTTCATCATTTCATTAAGGATCATGTGCCAAGGGAAACATTGAACTACTCCATGTCAACACAGAGAATCAACTAGCTAACATCTTCACCATGCCACTTGAAGAAGCAAGATTCCGCAAGTTAAGGCATGAGCTAAATATCATGGATATAAGTAACTTGGGATGAAATGCTTGCTCATACACATATACTCTCGTAATATCTTGCTTAGACGTAGGCACATATCTAGGGGGAGCTAGCTCAACTCATGAGTTATCTTATCCTATAAGTGCATAAATCAAACAAAATATTTCACATTAGCCACTTCAGGTGGCACTTGTGCTTCAAAGATGAGTATTGGTCTTGGACCCAAGGTTCATATCTTTGCGGTGCCATACCAAATAAACTTAAACATGGTGGCCTCGGCCCTCGCCCTCTCTTGAGGGTCATGTCAGTTTTTGGTTTGTGTGTGAGGTGTGTTGGCTTTCTTGTCTTTTCTCTATAAGTTCTTTTCTTGGTTGTGTTTCTCGTTTCTCTTTTGGTACAAGTGCTCCACATATTCCCTTCTCGTAGTGATAGGCCTTCTCTTGCGACGTATTCAGAAAAATAGACGGAGTGCTTTGCAAAGGCATGGTAAGAGTGTACACTCAGCCGTCCCTTCAAAAATTCCCTCATGTCAAAGTTCCTGGATACCCCGTGCCCACGGGCTTGTACCATGCGCACGGGGTCTGCGGTTCCTGGCACTGAAGAGGCAAGGCATGGGGGGGGGGGGGCTTGGGTTCATTCCCACCCAGTTTCCCCTCCACCCCCTTGGAGTCCTCCAGCGCCGCCGCCATCGCCTCCGCTCGCCAGAGCTTCTCCGGACTTCGTCAGGCTTCTTGCCCCGTGTATCTTCTTCGAGATGGGGTCCTCCTCCGGTTGGTCCCTTCCCTCCCCTCTTCTAGTTTCCTCCATGGATGCCTATCAAGTTCTCTTGTGCTAGGGTTTTCTGTGTTCCTTAGATTTGATGGATCACTCCTCCTCTCTAAGTATTTCTTAGGTGCATAGACCATGTGGTTTTCCTGCCGCACCCACTCCCGGATCTCGATCTAGAAGTGGTTGCCGCTGGGAAACCCTCGTGTCCACGGGATGTTTGACCCCCGTGCGCACGGGGCCCGTACCCATGGTCGTGTATCGTGCGCACGGGACCCCCGTGCCCACGGGGTCTACACCCTCGTGGGCACAGGGTACTCAGGGGCGGTTCACCTGCTTATCTACCTATCCCTATGCCATCCATCATGCACTTGTACTCATCTGGGTTGTTTGCTTTGTGTTGTTGGGTTTTGTGTGTGTTTCAGACTCCGCTGACAAGAGGGCCGAGCTCCGTCGCAAGCGCCCTAAGGGAGGGTCCAGGGATTTCACGGTTGCTCGTCGGCAGCCTTCTGAGGATCTTGGTCAGGGGTCAGGATCAGTCCAGGGTCGTGTTCGCCATGCTTCCTCCAAGCAGCCTATTATTGAGGCCTCTGTTGGGGATATACCCCGCGGCGTAAACCGGCCGGAAGTATAACCCGGCCGGACTTGGCGACTCATATGTGACCCGACGAGCGGGCCAGAGGAACGACAAGACCCGGTGGCCCAGAAGGCGGTTTATGGAAAGACCGGTTCATGTTACGGTGGGCCGGTTTATGAGGAAAGCACAAGGAATATTCTCCTACAAAGGAAGCAAGACTAGAACTCCTTGTAATAGAGTAATCCTAATCCTACTAGGACTAGTCATGTAACCCGCCCCTTCAACATATATAAGGAGGGGCAGGGCTCCCCAAAGAGGGACAAGTTCTCACAAGTTAGAGGCGCCATATTCTTTAGGGCTAGACACAACTAAAGGATCGCCGGTTTACCGACGACTCCATGAGGGTCATAATGAGATCTAGCCTCAAACAACATGTAGGGCTATTACCGGATGATGTTTCCCGGGGCCCGAAGCTGTCTAAATCCTTGCCTTGCGTTGCGTCTCTCGATTCCGCTCAACGCCTCTCAAGCTACCACATAGATGCGTTGGCCTCACGACTAAGTCCTTACCCTAGGACATCTGCCGTGACAATTCCACGATAGTTGGCGCCCACCGTGGGGCCTGCGTGGTGTTGAGTTCTTGGAGGGATCTCCTTCAGGGATCGAGGAGTTTGTAATTTTCCAGATGAAAAAAGACTAGCTCGGAAGGAACAGTATCAGCTTCAAGATTATCATTCTATATTTGCAAGCTGTGGGATTCAATATTACAGTTTTGGTCAGCCGCCGTCTCATGATCAGTTTGATTGCTTTCAAGTCGCCGAGACATGTAGCAATTGTTTCTCAAAGTAGCCAAGATGATAGACTTCTGGAAAAGATATGTCAAATCAACCGATGAGTGGCCCTGCGACCGCGCCTTCACCTCGAATCCGCTTTGGATTTTTCCCGCAGCGCTCACAGCGAGTCGCCACCGGACACCCTGCTCCGCACCTTACGTGGGTCATGATCGCCTTGGGGTGGATCAAGCATCTGAGCCGCCAGGGAATCAACCTAAAAATTCACTTGCGTTAGAAGATGGAAGACAACAAAACTGCACTACAACATCATAAAATTCCCAGTACTAAGGGAATACGACCCGAAAATAGGAGACGACAACAACACGGACTCCTCCACTGTCCACGTCTCAAGTCCATGACCCAGACTCTCCATCGAGGCCGGCGGTCCCGCCCCGTCCTGCTCGCGGCCTCTCATGATCACTCGTTCGCCAGTACGCCGGCCACCACGTTGAGCCGCCGGCCGCCGAGCCCTGCGTGCTGATGTCCGCTTCAACCTCCGTTGTCGGCGGGCTGCCTGTCCGTCCTTCTGGCCCAGTGCCTCTTCTGCCGCCGCCGCCGACTGGTGCCGGGCTGCTCTGGTGGGCGTGGACTCATTTCACTGCCGCTGCGGCCATTGCTGCGCCTCGAGTCGTATCTGCCCCTGGAGCCGCAGGCAGTCCGCGATCGCTGTCTCGGCCTCGCTTCGAGTCGCCGGGAAGCCCTTGCGAGCCGGCCGACCGCCGTGGCCCGTCTACACCGAGCCACCAAACGCTGTCACTTGCTGTCTCATTTTCCACTGATGTTGTGACCTGTGGATGCAACCCTGCTGTGCGGAGTTGGTGGCCTCCTCCACTGTGAGCCTTTGTGCCGTCGAGCCGCCCGAGTCTCGGGCCTCGCCTCCGCAGGCCTTCTGCGTCAAGCCGCCCTTGCCGAGGACCTCGCCTTCTCCCGTGGCCACACCAGCCGCCTGATTAGCTCCGCCTGTGAGACGCCGCCTTCGCCAATCCACCTCGGTAGCCGCGGACTGCTTCTGTTGTGGCCTTGCCTCGCCATCCGCCGTTGCCTCTGTGGCCAGTTTCTGCTGCACGTCGCTACCGTTCTAAACCGACACCGCTCAGAGCAATACTCAAATTGGTGTACATCAATGACAAGTGTGGAGAGGAAAGCACTTCAGGCGCTCTACTACAGAGAGTTCACGCCAAAGGGAAAAGAGGGTCAAACCAGATACTTGTTTGACTCCCGTACACATGGTGGAAGCAAAATCAATTAGCACTATAGAATACTACTACCTCAGGAGGAGCTCCTGGAGGATTTGATCTAAGTTTAAAAGTGAGCAGATGCTTCTTGCCAACAAAATACTGGTGTGAACCACCTACGGTGTTGACTAGAGAAAAAAAATAAGGGGGCATATCACTGTTGCCACCATGGCATTACTCTGAGCCGGCTACTACTGCTCCACGAGAGGTTAAGGCTATAGTCAAAACGTTGTCCACGTTCGTCCGATGAAAACACCAGGTGCTATCCTTTCTGTATATATCTTTTCAGCATATATTACATTGTTTGAAGACAATTACTTTGGTCTATGATATTTTTTCACAGGATCATTATTCCTTACAAAAACGTGGAGGACAACTTACCCGTCCGCACCAGCCTATAATATTGTGGCCGCCTCATCTGTTGTCCGGGCGAATCAGTGGTCGTCGTTACTCAACGGACTCCCGCACCGGTTTACAGTGCCGTGGCCATTTCTCACGATCGCGCCGGTTTATCACGCCGTGGCCGTCTTTCACGACCGCACCGGTTTACAACGCGGAGGACAGTTTGCTCGTCTGCGCCGGATTACAACCCCGCGGCTGACTCATCTATCTGCTCCCGCCGGCCGACTCGGTCGTGATTGATTTCAGTTTCCACGGTGAGGGTCAACTGCGCGGTGGATAATTTTTGGCCTAAAGATGTCAGGTGAAATCCATCCAATATATTTTTATATTATATATCACTTTTTTAAAAAGAGCAATTACTTTGGTCTGCAAAGTTATCTCATGCAGGACCCTAAATCGCCACATCGGTGCAAAGTTAAAGGCCGATTCACCCGTCTGCGCCGGTTCACCAGACTGTACCGGCTTACGACGCCGTGGCCGACTCATTTATCTATATCATCTCTGATGTTGCGGTCGTTTTACTGCTCGCCTTGCGGTCCGGCCCACTCAACATGCCGGGTTGGCTAACGGACACCGATGAGGATCATAAGGTCCAAATACATCAGGTGATATCCATCTAAATCTATTTTCTTGGTATATATTGTTTTCATCAAGAAAACAATTACTTTGATCCGTATATTTTGATATGCAGGACAATTATTTATTAAAGGTACCAAAGAGAGTTTGTTGCACAACATAACTCAAACATAGGTACCCGGTGAGCACAGCTCCGAAATATGTCACATGGGGGCTTCTGTTCATAAAGTGCAGTTTTGACCACCCTCCTGATCCGGCGACCAAACCAGACCATCATAAGAGTATCACATGGCGGCTTCCGTGCAAGGAAGCTCTCCATGGCCTCTTAAACCGGCGCCCTTGATAAAATCAAGGAATCAGCCATCTTTTCTGCACAAAAGAGTATCACATGGAGGCTTCCGTGTAAGGAAGCTTTCCATGGCCTCTTGAACTGGTGCCCTTGATAAATCAAGGAATCAACCATCTTTTCTATACAAACAAGAATCACATGGGGGCTTCCGCCGGCAAGGGAGTTTCCCATGGCCTCTTGAGCCGGCGGCGATATGAAGCCCATCATAAGAGCACTGCTCTGGTTGCTTCGGCAATTTCCACATGATGATGAGGGGTAAAAGAGGGTTTGATGCCTAGCACAACTCAAACGTATGCCCCGACGAGCAATGCTCACACACTACCTGGGGGCTCTCAGCGAGTGGAATACCCTTGTAGTGAACATGGCTTGGAAGCCCGGTGTATACACCTAAAACCCTGGATTAACCTGCCTGCATCAAGTAAATCATGCCGTCCAGGTAAACCTGGTATGACCCGTCGAACGTATCACAAGTCAATCCTTCGGGACCCTGAACTTGGTCACGTTAAATTGACGATCATCAAGTGATTTCCCAAGCCAAAATCCTTATGAGATTTTGAACATTGGGTAGCTATTGACATTGATGATTTGGTTAAAGATTGCCGATCATCTTAACATGCTTTGCTAAAATGGTTAATGACAGTAGCCTGATAGCTCATAAAAAGCCTATAATTTTGAGCTTGGAAGCTCGTAAAAAGCCTTGACTACATGGTCTTATTTGCCCAAAAACTTTATTTTTCATTTTTTATGTTTTCTCAAATCTTTATCTTCAAGGTCATTGGTTTTTCAACCAAGTCCATTGATTCAAGACTAGATAACTACAAGGTCTGGGTCATGAACACCAGTACTAGTTTACAGATAAACTGGCGTTCATTGTAACCCGGATTGGCCTTCATGATGAGCCGACAAAGAGCCAAGTAAGTCATCAACACTTACACCTCGGAGTGTTCCTGCCGGATTAAGGTTTATAGATACACTTAATCACAGGTGTGATACATGTTCATATTTCATACACGGTTCAAGTTATTAACTTAGATCATGTGTTTGGCCAGTATGACCCGTCCGACGATAAACCGTCAGGACACTTTAAACATTGTTTTATGCAGAAGCAGGTAAGATAATGACCGGTGTTTATTAAACCGGCCTGGTTTTTGACTATAAGTTGCCAGTATGAGATAAGACAATGACCGGTGTTTATAAAACCGGCCTGGCTTTTGACTATAAGTCGCCAATATGAGATAAGATAATGAACGGTGTTTCTTAAACCCGGCCCGGTTTGTTTATAAACCGGCGGTCTATGATAATCAACAGTGTGATCAAATATTAGGTTATCATCTTTACTACACTGGCTTGGTAAAACCAACAGTGTGATCAAATATCACTGGAACCGATTTTCAAACCGGGTTATATTATTCAAATCTTTAAATAGCCAACATGGCTGGATTTTTATTATGGTTATCAATAACCAATATTATGATTGAGGCTTTCAAAGTCGCTTCAGCGCAATGGATATTATTTTATCAATGGGCATGATTTACTCTACAACTGAAGGAATAGTCCCGAGTCGCTGCAGGCTTACGACTCGACACTTGGGGGCTACATTATTCAAATTGATGTTACATTAAATGTGCAAGTCCCATCTCACTGCCAGCATGCACCATGGCACTTGGGGGCTAATGCAAAGTCATTTTTACTGGCCTTATTGAAGACCCGATTCATCACATTATAATGAGCTGGCCCTTGGGGGCTACCAATTGCTCATGTCAACAATTCAAGGTACACAAGTCTTAATCCATTATATTGAAGGGTCCACTGCTCAGTTGGTAAAGCACAAAGCTCTTAACCTTGTGGACGTGGGTTCAAGCCCCATAATGGGAGTTATATTATATAATGCTATTTTCAATGAAGTATATACAAAGTCCCAGCTCAGTATTATCTTACAAACCGGCCCTTGGGGGCTACACGTTGTTGTTCAAGTCTACATGATCATATTTATAAAGTCCATGCTCATTATTGCATAATGACCTGGCCCTTGGGGGCTACAATGGTTGAAGTTTTTGAGCATCAGGCAATTACAAGTCCCAGGTTGATGCAAGCATGACAACCCGACACTTGGGGGCTACATATGTGGCATATTCAATTTTTACTAGTGACTGGGATGAACAATCCGGATTTCTTCAAGGTTGCAACATTTATATTGAAACAAGTCTTAAGCTATCACTATGTTCTCCTCTTAAGACTTGGGGGCTACACGTAATATGCATATAAAGGAGGAACATCTTCAAATTCTCAGTTTTTTTGGTAAATCAGGAAGATTAATTGTGTGACCCGGTGTTGGTAACAATCATAACCCGGCGTCTGTAAACAGTCATGACCCGGGATCATCAATTTTTATAACCCGGCAATTTTGGCAATCATAAACCGGCAAGTTCTACATCTTCAAGCTGGCTGGATATCAATTGAATATTTGAAGACCAATATTTTTGTCAAGTTAGAGCATTGAAGGCCGAGTCAAATGGATTCTTTATTTGCAATATTTTTTCTACAAGCAAGTTGATTATGAAGCTGGTCTGTTGACCCGGATTTTCTAGAAGAAGGAAAGGACAAGGACTTAAGGATGGTCAGGTGCCGGTTTACAAAGAATATTTAACCCGGAGCACAAGCCGCCAAATTTGTTCTTGTGTTTATGTTGCAGATCAGTTTAACATGGATAAATCCAAATTAAACTGGGGGCTAATGTCGGGGATATACCCCGCGGCGTAAACCGACCGGAAGTATAACCCGACCGGACTTGGCGACTCATAGGTGACCAAGCGAGCGGGCCAGAGGAACGACAAGACCCGGTGGCCCAGAAGGCGGTTTATGGAAAGATCGGTTCATGTTACGGTGGGCCGGTTTATGAGGAAAGCACAAGGAATATTCTCCTACAAAGAAAGCAAGACTAGAACTCCTTGTAATAGAGTAATCCTAATCCTACTAGGACTAGTCATGTAACCCGCCCCTTCAACATATATAAGGAGGGACAGGGCTCCCCAAAGAGGGACAAGTTCTCACAAGTTAGAGGCACCATATTCTTTAGGGCTAGACACAACTAAAGGATCGCCGGTTTACCGACGACTCCATGAGGATCATAATGAGATCTAGCCTCAAACAGCATGTAGGGCTATTACCGGATGATGTTTCCCGAGGCCCGAAGCTGTCTAAATCCTTGCCTTGCGTTGCGTCTCTCGATTCCGCTCAACCCCTCTCAAGCTACCACATAGATGTGTTGGCCTCACGACTAAGTCCTTACCCTAGGACATCTGCCGTGACAATTCCACGACAGCCTCCGAGGGTTCTGAAGAAGAGTATGACTCGCAAAAAGATGCTCACTATGTCAACCCCAATGATGGTGCAGAGATAGAAGAAGAGGATGGTCGTGTTGACGAGGATGAAGCAGAGGAAGAGGGGTCTAGTCCCGAGCAAGCCATTCCGGCCGGGCGAGATCTCCAGAATTTGCCCATTGCCAAGTGGACCAAGCCAGAGCTTTGGGCTGAGAGGCAGAGTCATCCTTATGCGGTTGCCACTGCTTTGGGTATGGATCCCCGTTTCAAGAACGAGTTTTAGCAAAGAGTCTATCATGAGCTTCTCACGACCAAGTCGAAGAAGTTTGCACCGCACGAGCAAGTGAACACTAATAGTCTGCGGGACAATGATCATCTCTGTCCCGGTGTGTATTCAGCTCTTGGGAGGCTGGGCCTCATTCTGTTCGTCACTTTCAACCATCCATTCAATGAGGATCCAGTGATGCAGTTCTTTGCCACCTTGTTTTTCTCTAATGACTCTGCTCGCACCCTCACTTGGATGTGTGGGACTGATCGGTGCTCTACGCCTATGAGCAAGTTTTTTGAGATCATTCCGTATCCTTTCATTGATGAAGAGGATGCCTCTGATGAGTTTGGCAGGGTTCGTGAAAGTGGGTAGCGCACTAAGGATGAGATTGCTTTCGCTTACAAGCAGAAGAAGTCGTTTGTCACCGGGTCCATCAAAGACCTTGTGCCTCTCTATGACACTATGCACCGTATCTTGAGGTATACACTCACTCCTAAGGCCAGTGATTCCCACAACATTTGGAGTTCCATGTTGGATGTCTTTGTGTACTTGCATCAGAAGAAGAGGGTGGATGTTCTTGACTTCATGTTCTATGAGCTCCGTTGGTATGTGCACGAGGATAAGTCCTTGATCTATGCTCCGTTCATTCAGGGGTTGACTGAGACCATCTGCCCAGCCAAGTATATTGCTTCGTACAAGACTTCTATTCCCAAGCACAACTACAATTGGGCCCTAGCTGCTCCGGCTCCATATGTGCCTGTGAAGAAGGGACGCAACCCTAGGCCTGAGGATCATGCCACATATACTTCGGGTATGTCCTCCACTTCACGGATCCCTCGTGGTAAGGGCAAGACGGTAGTTTCTGTGGCTGCTTTCTCCAAGGGAGAGAAGAAGACCTTGTTCAAGACCTTAAGTAACATGTTAAAGATGTGTCAGTCCATTCAGCACCATCAGATTAAGGAGGTTACCAAGGACAATCACTTGCGGCGTGAGATGAAGGCAGAGAGGGCTACAACTGGTGAGGAGGTTGTTCCATGGTCAGAGGACAACGATAGTGAGGCCACTGCTCGGTCCTTTCCGTTAGCAGGATGGCGGTTTGATGATGATGATGATGCCTCGAGTGCTCCTCCTCTTGTCTAGTGGGTCTGTGTGTCGCCATTTGTCTCCTTTTTGTTGTCTTGATGACAAAGGGGGAGAAGTGGTGGGTGCTAGTGTTCGTGGTGTTCGTGTTCTCTTTGTTGGTTGGTTTTAGCTGGCTTGAGATATTTTTTTTTGCTTTCCACGTGTGTGGTTGTGAGCTACCCATTTATGCTTGTGAGACTCTAGCTTTATTATTGGACCTAATGCTATGATCATATCATGCTTATTATGTGTCTCACGATATCTGCTGATAACCCCACAGGTATAGGGGATCGCAACAGTTTTCGAGGTTAGAGTATTCAACCCAAATTTATTGATTCGACACAAGGGGAGCCAAATAATAACCTCAAGTATTAGCAACTGAGTTGTCAATTCAACCACACCTGGAAAACTTAATATCTGTAGCAAAATATTTAGTAGCAAAGTAGTATGGAGGTAATGGTAACAGTGGCAAAAGTAATAGTAGCAGTTTTGTAATGATGGTGACAGTAGCAGTAACGAAAGTAACAAAGCAAGTATCAATATGGAACGAACTCGCAGGCAATGGATCGGCAATGATAGGTGTCGGATAATATTCATCATGTAGCAGTTATAACCTAGGGTGACACAGAACTAGCTCCAATTCATCAATGTAATGTAGGCATGTATTCCGAATATAGTCATACATGCTTATGGAAAAGAACTTCCATGACATATTTTGTCCTACCCTCCCGTGGCAGCGGGGTCCTAATGGAAACTAAGGGATATTAAGGCCTCCTTTTAATAGAGTACCGGACCAAAGCATTAGCACTTAGTGAATACATGAACTCCTCAAACTATGGTCATCACCGGGAAGTGTCCCGGTTATTGTCACTCCGGGTTTGCCGGATCATAACACATAGTAGGTGACTATAGACTTGCAAGATAGGATCAAGAACACAAATATATTCATGAAAACATAATAGGTTCAGATCTGAAATCATGGCACTCGGGCCCTAGTGACAAGCATTAGGCATAGAAAAGTCATAGCAACATCAATCCCAGAACATAGTGGGTACTAGGGATCAAACCCTAACAAAACTAACTCGATTAAATGATAAATCTCATCCAACCCATCATCGTCCAGCAAGCCTACGATGGAATTACTCACGCACGACGGTGAGCATCATAAAATTGGTGATGGAGAATATTTGATGATGACGATGGCGACAATCTCCACTCTCCGGAGCCCCGAACGGACTCCAGATCAAGTCTCCCGATGAAGAACAGGAGGTGGCGGCGGCTCCGTATCGTAAAATGCGATGGGATCTTCTCTCTGGTTTTTTCTCCCTGAAAGAGATTATATGGAGTTGGAGTTGACGTCGGTGGAGCTCTAGGGGCCCCACAAGGTAGGGGGCGCGCCCTAGGGGGGTGGCGCCCCCACCCTTGTGGCCAGAGTGTGGGCCCCCTCCGGTGATTCTTTCCGTCAATATTTTTTATATATTCTGAAAATATTCTCCGTGAAGTTTCAGGTCATTCCGAGAACTTTTATTTCTTCACAAAAATAACACCAAGGCAATTCTGCTGAAAACATCGTCAGTCCAAGTTAGTTCCATTCAAATCATGCAAATTAGAGTCCAAAACAAGGGAAAAAGATTTTGGAAAAGTAGATACGATGGAGACGTATCAACTCCCCCAAGCTTAACCCATTGCTTGTCCTTAAGCAATTTAGTTGATAAACTGAAAGTGACAAAGAAAAAATTTTACAAACTATGTTTGATCTTGTTGTTGTAAATACGTAAAGCCAGCATTCAAGTTTTCAACAAAGATTATGAACTAACCACATTAACAATAACATTCAGGTCTCATGTTTACTCATATCAATGGCATAATCAACTAGCGAGCAATGATAATAAATTTCGGATGACAACACTTTTTCAAAATAATCATGATATAATATGACAAAATGGTATCTCGCTAGCCCTTTCTAAGACTGCAAAACATAAATGCAGAGCACCTAAGAAGATCAAGTACTGACTAGACATTGTAATTCATGGTTAAAGAGATCCAGTCACACTCATACTCAATATCAATTAATACCAAAGCATATAAATGACATAGGTGCTCTCGCACTGGTGCTTTTTATAAGAGGATGATGACTCAGCAATAAAAGTAAATAGATAGGCCCTTCGCAGAGGGAAGCATGGATTTGCAGAGGTGTCATACCTGAAGTTTTTGAATTAGAGATAAGATATTAATATAATTTTGAGCGATATGCTTTCTTTTTCAACGCTAAGACCAAGAGTTCTCAATATCTTCCATGCTACATACTTTATAGGCGGTTCCCAAACATAATGGTAAAGTTTTACTCCCCCTCCACCATCAAACACACTCAACGGCTTATCCGAAACAACGGGTACCGTCCAAACCAACAAGAGTCCTGGGGGAGCTTTTTTAATTATATATTGATTTCATTTTCGATCTTTTGATCATGGGACTGGGTATCCCGATTACCAGCCATTTTCTCATTAATGACAAGTGGAGTCCACTCATCGTGAGAATAACCCACCTAGCATGGAAGATAAAGACAGCCCCCAGTCGCCACATGAGCGATTTGGGCATACAAAACAAAATTTCGTTTGAAGGTTTAGAGTTTGGCACATGCATATTTACTTGGAACGGCGGGTAAATACCGCATATAGATAGGTATGGTGGACTCATACTTTGAGTTTATGGAAGTGGATGCACAAGTAGTATTCCCGCTTAGTACATGTGAAGGCTAGAAAGAGGCTAGGAAGCGACCGACTAGAGAGCAACAACGGTCATAAACATGCCTTGAGATTAACCACCATTGAGTGCAAGCATGAGTAGGATATAAATTATCATGAACATAAATATCGTGGAGGCTATGTTGATTTTGTTCAGTTACATGTGTAAACATGTGCCAAGTCGAGCCACTTAGATCATTCAAAGGAGGATACCATCCTATCATACTACACCACAACCATTTTAAAAGCATGTTGGCACGCAAGGTAAACCATTATAAGCTCCTAGCTAATTAAGCATGGCATTAGTAACTATAATCTCTACTTGTCATTGCAAACATGTTTCATTCATAATGGGCTAAATCAGGAATGACAAGCTAATCATATTTACAAAAACAAAATAGGTCGACTTCATACCACCTTTTCTCCATCTCAATCGTTTCATCATATATCGTCATTATTGCCTTTCACTTGCACGACCGACGGTGTGAATAATAATAATAGTGCACGTGCATTCGACTAAGCTGGAATCTGCAACATTTATTCAAAGGAGAAGACAAGGTAATATGGGCTCTTTGTTAGCTCAACAATAATGCATATGAGGGCCACTCATCATTTTCATCGTGGTCTTCTCCTCTCGACCCCCAAAGAAACGAAAATAATTTCTAAGAAACGCACTGAAATATTTTTGGAGTTTTTGTTTTTCTGAAGAAAGCAAAACAAGAATGATAAAAACTATTTACACGGGAAAGCTTCCCAACAAACAAAAGAAGAACTAGAAATCTTTTTGGATTTTCTTTTAATACTACAGACTACTAAGAAACGAGCTAGAAATAAAAGACAAAAAGAAGAAGGAAATATTTTTGGGTTTCCCAAAGTTTTTCAAACACACAAGAATAAAGCGAGAAAGATAAACTAATATGGATGATACTATAAAAAAGTATGAACACCGACAACTGGAATGAATGTGTGAACATGAATGTAATGTCGGTGAGAAATATGTACTCTCCAAGCTTAGGCTTTTGCCTAAGTTGGTCTAGGCCATGGCTCAAAGTAGCCCTCTCCTGGGTACTGAGGTGGATCCAGAGGGTTCCACTGGTTTGCGAGCTCCTGCGGCTCCCACTGAAAGATAGGCTCGCAATAAGGATCAAGGGCCGGTACTGGCTTGGGCACTGCGGGTTGTTGAAGTCCCCAAAATATGTAGATGTCCTCGGGCCAAATAGTGTACTTGCCTGAATGAATAATAAACAAAGAGGGTGCAGGCAAGATACTGTTGGGGAATGTAGTATTTCAAAATTTTCCTACGATCACGCAAGATCTACCTACTAGAAGCATAGCAACGAGAGGGGATAGTGTGTCTACGTACCCTCATAGACCAAAAGCGGAAGCGTCTAGTGACGCGGTTGATGTAGTCGAATGTCTTCGCGATCCAACCGATACAAGCACCGAACGTACGACACCTCCGCGTTCAGCACACGTTCAGCTCGATGACGTCCCACGAGCTCTTGATCAAATTGAGCGTCATGGGAGAGTTTAGGCAGCACGACGGTGTGCTGACGGTGATGATCAAGCTACCGATGCAGGGCTTCACCTAAGCGCTGCAACGATATGACCGAGGTGTGTAACTGTGGAGAGGGGCAACGCACACGTCTAAGACAAATCTTGAAGTGCCTTTGGGGTGCCCCCTGCCCACGTATATAAAGGAGGGAGGAGGAGGAGGCCAGCCCTAGAGGAGGTGCGCCAAGTGTGGGGAGTCCTTCTAGGACTCCCAAGTCCTTGTAGGATTCCCCTTTTTCCTTTCCAGAGTAGGAGAGAAGAAAGAGGGAAAGAGAGCGGGAGTAGGAAAGGGCAAGGGGGCGCGGCCCCCTTTCCCCTAGTCCAATTCGGACCCATGGGGGCGCCTCCTTCCCTTTGGCCTGCCTTCTCTATTGCCGTATGGCCCAATAAGGCCCAAATACTTCTCCCGGCGAATTCCTCTAACTCTCCGGTACTCCGAAAAATACCCGAATCACTCAGAATCTTTTCGATGTCTGAATATAGCCTTCCAATATATCGATCTTTACATCTCGCCATTTCGAGACTGTTCATCATGTCCGTGATCTCATCCGGGACTTCGAACAAACGTCGGTCATCAAATCACATAACTCATAATACAAATCGTCATCAAACGTTAAGCGTGCGGACTCTACGGGTTCGAGAACTATGTAGACATGACCGAGACTCATCTCCGGTCAATAACCAATAGCGGAACCTGGATGCTCATATTGGTTCCTACATATTCTACGAAGATCTTTATCGGTCAAACCGCATAACAACATACGTTGTTCCCTTTGTCATCGGTATGTTACTTGCCCGAGATTAGATCGTCGGTATCACCATACCTAGTTAATCTCGTTACCAACAAGTCTCTTTACTCGTTCTGTAATACATCATCTCACGACTAACTCATTAGTCATTTGCTTGCAAGGCTTATTATGATGTGTATTACCGAGAGGGTCCAGAGATACATCTTCGACACTCGGAGTGACAAATCCTATTCTCGATCTATGACAACACCACAAACACCTTCGGAGACACCTGTAGAGCATCTTTATAATCACCCAGTTACGTTGTGATGTTTGATAGCACACAAGGTGTTCCTCCGGTACTCGGGAGTTGCATAATCTCATAGTCATAGAAACATGTATAAGTCACGAAGAAAGCAATAGCAGTAAAACTAAATGATCAAGTTGCTAAGCTAACGGATGGGTCTTGTCCATCACATCATTCTCCTAATGATCTGATCCCGTTGATCAAATGACAACTCATGTCCATGGCTAGGAAACATAATCATCTTTGATCAATGAGCTAGTCTAGTAGAGGTAGGCTAGGGACACTCTGTTTTGTCTATGTATTCACACATGTACTAAGTTCCTGTTAATATAATTCTAGCATGAATAAAATACATTTATCATGATATATAAGAGGGCATATTTCCTGCAGTCTCCCACTTGCACTAGAGTGAATAATCTATTTCACATTGCCATGTGATTTAATACCGATAATTCACATCTTTATGTGAATAACACCCATAGTTCACATCGCCATGTGACCAACACCCAAAGGGTTTACTAGAGTCAATAATATAGTTCACATCCCCATGTGATTAACACCCAAAGAGTACTAAGGTGTGATCATGTTTTGCTTCGTGAGAGAAGTTTAGTCAATGGGTCTTTTACATTCAGATCCGTATGTATTTTGCAAATTTATATGTCTACAATGCTCTGCATGGAGCTACTCTAGCTAATTGCTCCCACTTTCAATACGCATCCAGATTAATACTTAGAGTTATCTAGATTAGTGTCAAAGCTTGCATCGGCGTAACTCTTTACGACGAACTCTTTATCACCTGCATAATCGAGAAACATTTCCTTAGTCATCCAGTAACTAAGGATAATTTTGACCGCTGTCGAGTGATCTACTCCTGGATCACTTTTGTACCTCCTTGCCAAACTCATGGCAAGGTACACAACAGGTTTGGTACACAGCATGACATACTTTATAGAACCCATGACTGAGGCATAGGGAATGACTTTCATTCTTTCTCTATCTTCTGATGTGGTCGAGTTTTGAGTCTTACTCAACTTCATACCTTACAAATCATGCAAGAACTCCTTCTTTGACTGATCCCTTTTTGAACTACTTCAAAATCTTATCAAGGTATCTACTAATATCTATCTCTATAGATCTTGGTGCCCAATATGTAAGCAGCTTCACCGAGGTCTTTCATTGAAAAAACTCCTTTTAAACAATCCTTTATGCTTTACAGAAAATTCTACATAATTTCCAATCATCAATATGTCATTTACATATACTTATCAGAAATGTTGTACTGCCCCCACTCACTTTCTTGCAAATACAGGCTTCATCGTAAGTCTGTATAAAACTATATGCTTTGATCAACTTATCAAAGCGTATATTCCAACTCCCAGATGCTTGCACCAGTCCATAGATGGATCGCTGGAGCTTGCACATTTTGTTAGCACCATTAGGATTGACAAAACCTTCCGGTTGCATCATATACAACTCTTCTTTAATAAATCCATTAAACAACACAATTTTGTTATCCATTTGCTAGATTTCCTAAAATGCGACAATTGCTAACATGATTCGAACAGACTTAAGCATCACTATGAGTGAGAAAATCTCATTATAGTCAACACCTTGAACTTCTCAAAAACCTTTCGCAATAAGTCGAGCTTTGTAGACAGTAACATTACCATCGGCGTCCGTCTTCCTCTTAAAAATCCATTTATTTTTAATGTTTTGACGATCATCAGGCAAGTCAACCAAAGTCCACTCTTTGTTCTCATAAATGGATCCCATCTCAGATTTCATGGCCTCAAGCCATTTCGCGGAATCTGGGATCATCATTGCTTCCTCATAGTTCGTAGGTTCATCATGGTCTAGTAACATGACTTCTAGAACTGGGTTGACGTACCACTCTGGCGCGGAATGCACTCTGGTTGACCTACGATGTTTAGTAGTAACTTGATCTGAAGTTTCATGATCATCATCATTAGCTTCCTCGCTGATTGGTGTAGGAATCACTAGAACTAGTTTCTGTGATGTAATACTTTCCAATTCGGGAGAAGGTACAATTACCTCATTAAGTTCCACTTTCCTCCCACTCACTTCTTTCGAGAGAAACTCATTCTCTATAAAGGATCCATTCTTAACAACGAATATCTTGCCTTCGGATTTGCATAATCTCATAGTTATAGGAACATGTATTCGGGAGTTGCATAATCTCATAGTCATAGGAACATGTATAAGTCATGAAGAAAGCAATAGCAGTAAAACTAAACGATCAAGTTGCTAAGCTAACGGATGGGTCTTGCCCATCACATCATTCTCCTAATGATGTGATCCTGTTGATCAAATGACAACTCATGTCTATGGCTAGGAAACATAACCATCTTTGATCAATGAGCTAGTCTAGTAGAGGCATACTATGGACACTCTGTTTTGTCTATGTATTCACACATGTACTAAGTTTCCGGTTAATACAATTATAGCATGAATAAAAGACATTTATCATGATATATAAGGAAATAAAAATAACAACTTTATTATTGCCTCTAGGGCATATTTCCTTCAGTCTCCCACTTGCACTAGAGTCAATAATCTAGTTCACATCACCATGTGATTTAATACTGATAACTCACATATTTATGTGAATAACACCCATAGTTCACATCACCATGTGATTTAATACTGATAATTCACATATTTATGTGAATAACACCCATAGTTCACATCGCCATGTGACCAACACCCAAAGGGTTTACTAGAGTCAATAATCTGGTTCACACCCCCGTGTGATTAACACCCAAAGAGTACCAAGGTGTGATCATGTTTTGCTTCGTGAGAGAAGTTTAGTCAGCGGGTCTGTTACATTCAGATCCGTATGTATTTTGCAAATTTCTATGTCTACAATGATCTGCATGGAGCTACTCTAGCTAATTGCTCCCACTTTCAATACGCATCCAGATTGATACTTAGAGTTATCTGGATTAGTGTCAAAGCTTGCATCGGCGTAACTCTTTACGACGAACTCTTTATCACCTCCATAATGGAGAAACATTTCCTTAGTCATGCAGTAACTAAGGATAATTTTGATCGCTATCCAGTGATCTACTCCTGGATCACTTTTGTACCTCCTTGCCAAACTCATGGCAAGGTACACAACAGGTTTGGTACACAGCATGGCATACTTTATCGAACCTATGACTGAGACATAGGGAATGACTTTCATTCTTTCTCTATCTTCTGTTGTGGTCGAGTTTTGAGTCTTACTCAACTTCATACCTTACAAATCAGGCAAGAACTCCTTCTTTGACTGATCCCTTTTTGAACTACTTCAAAATCTTATCAAGGTATCTACTAATCAGAAGTCTTATCAAGCGTCATGATCTATCTCTATAGATCTTGGTGCCCAATATGTAAGCAGCTTCACCAAGGTCTTTCATTGAAAAAACTCCTTTTAAACAATCCTTTATGCTTTACAGAAAATTCTACATCATTTCCGATCATCAATATGTCATTCACATATACTTATCACAAATGTTGTAGTGCTCCCACTCACTTTCTTGCAAATACAAGCTTCACCGTATGTCTGTATAAAACTATATGCTTTGACCAACTTATCAAAGCGTATATTCCAACTCCGAGATGCTTGCACCAGTCCATAGATGGATCGCTAGAGCTTGCACATATTGTTAGCACCATTAGGATTGACAAAACCTTCTGGTTGCATCATATACAACTCTTCTTTAATAAATCCAGTAAAGAACGCAATTTTGTTATCCATTTGCTAGATTTCATAAAATGCGGCAATTGCTAACATGATTCGGACAGACTTAAGCATCGCTACGAGTGAGAAAATCTCATCGTAGTCAACACCTTGAACTTGTCAAAAACCTTTCGCAACAAGTCGAGCTTTGTAGATAGTAACATTACCATCGGCGTCAGTCTTCCTCTTAAAGATCCATTTATTTTCAATGGCTTGCCGATCATCGGGCAAGTCAACCAAAGCCCACACTTTGTTCTCATACATGGATCCCATCTCAGATTTCATGGCTTCAAGCCATTTTGCGGAGTCTGGGCTCATCATCGCTTCCTCATAGTTCGTAGGTTCATCATGGTCTAGTAACATGACTTCCGGAACTGGATTGCCGTACCACTCTCGTGCGGAACGTACTCTGGTTGACCTACGAGGTTCAACAGTAACTTGATCCGAAGTTTCATGATCATCATCATTAGCTTCCTCACTAATTGGTGTAGGAATCACTGGAACTAGTTTCTGTGATGTACTACTTTCCAATTCGGGAGAAGGTACAATTTACCTCATCAAGTTCTACTTTCCTCCCACGCACTTCTTTCGAGAGAAACTCCTTCTCTAGAAAGGATCCATTCTTAGCAACGAATATCTTGCCTTCGGATCTGTGATAAAAGGTGTACCCAACAGTTTCCTTTGGGTATCCTATGAAGACACATTTCTTCGACTTGGGTTCGAGCTTATCAGGTTGAAGCTCTTTCACATAAGCATCGCAGCCCCAAACTTTAAGAAACGACAACTTTGGTTTCTTGCCAAACCACAGTTCATAAGGCGTCATCTCAACGGATTTAAATGGTGTTCTTATTTAACGTGAATGCAGACGATAGTGGTAAATCGGTAAGAGACATCATAGATCGCACCATATCTAATAAAGTACGGTTACGACGTACGGAAACACCATTATGATGTGGTGTTCTGGGTGGCGTGAGTTGTGAAACTATTCCACATTGTTTTAAATGAAGACCAAACTCGTAACTCAAATATTCACCTCCGCGATCAGATCGTAGAAAATTAATTATCTTGTTGCGATGATTCTCTATTTCACTCTGAAATTCTTTGAACTTTTCAAATGTTCCAGACTTTTGTTTCATCAAGTAGATATACCCATATCTGCTTAAATCATCTGTGAAGGTCAGAAAATAACGATACCCACCGCGAGCCTCAACACTCATTTGTCCACATACATCGGTATGTATGATTTTCAATAAGTCAGTTGCTCGCTCCATTGTTCCGAAGATCGGAGTTTTAGTCATCTTGCCCATGAGGCATGGTTCGCAAGCACCAAGTGATTCATAATCAAGTGATTCCAAAAGCCCATCAACATGGAGTTTCTTCATGCGCTTTACACCAATATGACCTAAACGGCAACGCCACAAATAAGTTGCACTATCATTATCAACTTTGCATCTTTTGGCTTCAATATTATGAATATGTGTATTACTACGATCGAGATCCAACAAACTATTTTCATTGGGTGTATGACCATCGAGGGTTTTATTCATGTAAATAGAATAACAATTATTCTATGACTTTAAATGAATAATCGTATTGCAACAAACATGATCAAATCATATCCATGCTCAAAGCAAATGCCAAATAACATTTATTTAGGTTCTACACTAATCCCGAGAGTATAGGGAGTGTGCGATGATGATCATATCAATCTTGTAACCACTTCCAACACACATCGTCACTTCACCTTTAACTAGTCTATGTTCATTCTGCAATTCTTGTTTCGAGTTACTAATTTTAGCAACTGGACCGGTATCAAATACCCAAGGGTTGCTATGAACACTAGTAAAGTACACATCAATAATCTGTATATCAAATATACCTTTGTTCACTTTGCCATCCTTCTTATCCGCCAAGTATGTAGGGTAGTTCCACTTCCAGTTACCATTTCTTTTGCATTAGAAGCACTTAGTTTCAGGCTTGAGTTTAGCTTTGGGTTTCTTCATGGGAGTGACAACTTGCTTGGCATTCTTCTTGAAGTTCCCCTTCTCCCTTTGCCCTTTACTTGAAACAAGTGATCTTGTTAACCATCAACACTTGATGATTTCTACCTTCGCCGATTTCAGCATCGCGAAGAGCTTGGAAATTACTTTCGTCATCCCTTGCATATTATAGTTCATCACAAAGTTATACTAACTTGGTGATAGTGACTAGAGAACTTTGTCAATTACTATCTTATCTAGAAGATTAACTCCCACTTGATTCAAGCAATTGTAGTACCCAGACAATTTGAGCACATGCTCACTGGTTGAGCTATTCTCCTCCATTTTGTAGGCAAAGTACTGTCAGAGGTCTTATACCTATCGACACGGGCATGAGTATATCATCTCATACAAAACCGTATATCTCATCATGTCTTGACCATATCACATCGCAACATGCCCTGCAAAAACAAGTTAGACGTCCTCTTCTTTGTTGTTGCAAGTTTTACGTGGCTGCTACGGGCTGAGCAAGAACCGTTCTTACCTACGCATCAAAACCACAACGATATTTCGACAAGTATGTGCTGTTTTAACCTTCACAAGGACCGGGCGTAGCCACACTCGATTCAACTAAAGTTGGAGAAACTGACACCCGCCAGCCACCTATGTGCGAAGCACGTCGGTAGAACCAGTCTCGCGTAAGCGTATGCGTAATGTCGGTTCGGGCGGCTTCATCCAGCAATACCTCCGAATCAAAGTATGACATGCTGGTAAGCAGTATGACTAGTATCGCCCACAAATCACTTGTGTTCTACTCGTTCATATAATATCTACGCATAAACCTGGCTCATGATGCCACTGTTGGGGAACGTAGTAATTTAAAAAAAATCCTACACACACGCAAGATCATGGTGATGCATAGCAACGAGAGGGGAGAGTGTCGTCCACGTACCCTCGTAGACCGAAAGCGGAAGCGTTATGACAATGCGGTTGATGTAGTCGTACGTCTTCACGATCGACCGATCCTAGTACCGAACGTACGACACCTCCGCGATCTGCACACGTTCAGCTCGGTGACGTCCCACGAACTCATGATCCAGCAGAGCTTCGAGGGAGAGTTCCGTCAGCACGGCAGCGTGACGACGGTGATGATGATGCTACCAACGCATGGCTTCGCCTAAGCACCGCTAAGATATGACCGAGGTGGATTATGGTGGAGGGGGGCACCGCACACGGCTAAGAACAATGTCAACTTGTGTGTTCTAGAGTGCCCCCCTCCCCACGTATATAAAGGAGGGAGGGGAGGCCGACCGACCTCTCTAGGCGCACTAAAGGGGGGAGGAATCCTCCTCCTAGTAGGAGTAGGATTCCTCCTTTCCTAGTCCTACTAGGAGGGGAAAAGAAGAGAGGGGGAGAAGGAAAGAGGGGGCGCAACCCCTCCCCTTGTCCAATTCGGAATAGGCCCATGGGGGGCACGTGGCCAGTCCTCGTGGCTTCTCGTCTTTTTCCCTTAAAGCCCACTAAGGCCCATATGTACTCCCGTATTCCCGTATCTCCCTCGGTACTTCGAAAAATAACCGGATCACCCGGAACCTTTCCGATGTCCAAATACAGCCTTCCAATATATCGATCTTTATGGCTCGATCATTTCGAGACTCCTCGTCATGTCCCCGATCTCATCTAGGACTCCAAACTACCTTCGGTACAATAAAACCACATAAACTCATAATACCGATCGTCACCGAACGTTAAGCGTGCGGACCCTACGGGTTCGAGAACTATGTAGACATGACCGAGACTCGTCTCTAGTCAATTACAAATAGCAGAACCTGGATGCTCATATTGGTTCCTACACATTCTATGAAAATCTTTATCGGTCAAACCGCATAACAACATACATTGTTCCTTTTGTCATCGGTATGTTACTTGCCCGAGATTCGATCATCGGTATCTCAATACCTAGTTCAATCTCGTTACCGGCAAGTCTCTTTACTCGTTCTGTAATGCATCATCTCGTGACTAACTCATTAGTCATTTGCTTGCAAGGCTTATAGTGATGTGCATTACCGAGAGGGCCCAGAGATCCCTCTCCGACACTTGGAGTGACAAATCCTATTCTTGATCTATGCCAACACCACAAACACCTTCGCAGACACCTGTAGAGCATCTTTATAATCACCCAGTTACGTTGTTACGTTTGATAGCACACAAGGTGTTCCTCCGGTATTCGGGGGTTGCATAATCTCATAGTCAAAGGAACATGTATAAGTCATGAAGAAAGCAATAGCAGTAAAACTAAACGATCAAGTGCTAAGCTAACGGAATGGGTCAAGTCAATCACAGCATTCACCAATGATGTGATCCCATTAATCAAATGACAACTCATGTCTATGGCTAGGAAACTTAACCATCTTCGATTTAACGAGCAAGTTAAGTAGAGGCATACTAGTGACACTTTGTTTGTCTATATATTCACGCATGTATTATGTTTCCGGTTAATACAATTCTAGCATGAATAATAAACATTTATCATGATATAAGGAAATATAAATAACAACTTTATTATTGCCTCTAGGGCATATTTCCTTTAATGATCTCCATCGTCATCGGCTAGACACCATGATCTTCATCATAGCGTCGTGGTCGTCTCGCCAACTATTGCTACTACTACTATCACTAACTCATAGTGATAAAGTAAAGCAATTACATGGCCTTCGCAATTCATACAATAAAGAGACAACCATAAGGCTCCTGCCGGTTGCCGATAACTTTACGAAACATGATCATCTCATACAATAACGTATAACTCATCATGTGTTGACCATATCACATCACAACATGCCTTGGAAAAACAAGTTAGACGTCCTCTACTTTGTTGTTGCAAGTTTTACGTGGCTGCTACGGGCTTAGCAAGAACCGTTCTTACCTACGCATACAAAAACCACAATGATTTTTCGTCAAGTATGTGTTGTTTTAACCTTCACAAGGACCGGGCGTAGCCACACTTGATTCAACTAAAGTTGGAGAAACTGACACCCGCCAGCCACCAATGTGCGAAGCATGTCGGTAGAACCAGTCTCGTGTAAGCGTACACTTAATGTCGGTCCTGGACACTTCATCCAACAATACCGCCGAATCAAAGTATGACATGCTGGTAAGCAGTATGACTATTATCGCCCACAACTCATTGTGTTCTACTCGTGCATATCATCTACGCATAGACCTGGCTCATGATGCCACTGTTGGGGAACGTAGTATTTCAAAAATTTCCTACGATCATGCAAGATCTATCTACTAGAAGCATAGCAACGAGAGGGGAGAGTGTGTCTACGTACCCTCGTAGACCGAAAGCGGAAGCGTCTAGTGACGCGGTTGATGTAGTTGAACGTCTTCGCGATCCAACCGATCCAAGCACCGAACATACGGCACCTCCGTGTTTAGCACACGTTCAGCTCGATGACGTCCCACGAGCTCTTGATCCAGTTGAGCGTCACGGGAGAGTTTTGTCAGCATGACGGCGTGGTCACGGTGATGATGAAGCTACCGACGCAAGGCTTCGCTTAAGCACTGCGACGATATGACTCAGGTGTGTAACTGTGGAGAGGGGCATGCTACTTCTCGAGCTTGCATTGTATTCCCTCGAAGATTAAAGGGTGATGCAGCACATTAGCGTAAGTATTTCCCTCAGTTTTTGAGAACCAAGGTATCAATCCAGTAGGAGACCACGCGCGAGTCCCTCGCACCTGCACAAACAAATAAGAACTTCGCAGCCAACGCGATAAGGGGTTGTCAATCCCTTTACGGTCACTTACGAAAGTGTTATCTGATAGATATGATAGTATAATATTTTTGGTATTTTTGGTATTGGAACAGAAAGTAAATAAAGCAAATAAGCAATGGCAGCAGAAATTGGCTAGTTGAAGGGAAAGTAATATGATAAAGATAGACACAGGGACCATAGGTTTCACTAGTGGCTTCTCTCATGATAACAAAATTCTACTGTGGGTGAACAAATTACTGTCAAGCAATTGATAGAAAAGCGCATAGTTATGATAATATCTCGGCATGATCATTATATATAGGCATCACGTCCATGACAAGTTGACCGAAACGATTCTGCATCTAGTACTATTACTCGACACATCGACCGCTATCCAGCATGCATCTAGAGTATTAAGTTCATAAGAGCAGAGTAATGCTTTAAGCAAGATGACATGATGTAGAGGGATAAACTCAAGCAATATGATATGAACCCCATCCTTTTATCCTCGATGGCAACAATACAATACCTGCCTTGCTGCCCCCGCTGTCACTAGGAAAGGACAACGCAAGATTGAACCCAAAGCCAAGCACTTCTCCCATTGCAAGAACTATAGATCTAGTAGGCCAAACCAAACCAATAATTCGAAGAGATTTGCAAGGATATTATAATCATACATAAAAGATTTCAGAAAAGAATCAAATATTGTTCATAGATAATCTTGATCATAAACCCACAATTCATCGGATCTCGACAAACACACCGCAAATAGATTACATCGAATAGATCTCCTCGAAGATCGAGGAGAACATTGTATTTAGATCCAAAAAGAGAGAAGAAGCTATCTAGCTAATAACTATGGACCCGAAGGTCTGTGGTAAACTACTCACAACTCATTGGTGAGGCTATGGTGTTGATGTAGAAGCGCTCCGTGATGGATCCCCCCTCTGGCGGAGCTCCGGAATAGGCCCCAAGATGGGATCTCACGGGAACAGAAGGTTGCGGCGGTGGAATTAGGGTTTTCTCTGTTGGTAGAGGCCAAGGTGTCCCGTCTTTCGATGAGATGGTGGCTATCGTTTTGGAGGAAGTAGACTTTGACGATCCGACTACGAACGTGCGAGGACGTCGCGCCTTAGCAATTGCTAAACGAACTCCGAGAGGTTATTGACCACGCCGGAGCACGATCAACCTGACCACGAAGGTCTGTTTCCTGCAGGCAAACGAAGAACAAGCAAGAAACTGAGATTGCAATTTGGATATTGCGAATTCAAGAGGAAAGCTTTATTGATCAAGTGGTGTTCTGTGACGTCTTGGTCTAGTCGTTGAACACAAACGAAGTACGCGAAGTTGCTGCTATGGCGAACTTTAATCTAAACAAAACCCAACGTCTAAACGACGCCCTAAGGGCTGTATATATGGGAGAAAGAGGGGGGAATTTCGTGGCCCTTGGTGGAGGGGTCTGAAACCAACCCTAACTCTTGTTTCCCCACACATACGGACTCTAAAAAACAGCCTATACTCAAGTATTTCGAAATTACATGGGCCTCACCCAATAATAAGGTGACGCATCACCTATAATAGCCTCTGGACGAAATTTATGAAGTGGCATCTCGTATATTTCGTCCAAGGCTTCATGCACTCATTATGGTGGCTTCAAAGTTCTGAAATCATCACTTGTAACTCCATTCTTGTTCCCCTTGCGCATGCCATCATCTCCATGCTTGATCTTGCTCAAATATTCATCCTTCTTGTCCAAGCTAGGTCCTTCATTTGTAAGCAAGACAAATGTATCCAATTTAGGCAGCATCATATTCTCATGAACATTATATTCATTACCAAGAAACGAAAGTACCTGGTAATTTAATTGGCATGCGCAAGCTCTAGTAATTGGTCCTGTATATGTGTCAGTTGGAGTTGTGGGTGTAACCTTGTTAGTGATGTCCTCATCATCCTCCCCTTCTTGAATGGAAGTCGTCCTCGACGGAAGCTCATCTTCCTCACCCAAGTAAGGCTTCAAATCTGCAATGTTAAATGTGGGACTAACCCCAAAATCTGCAGGCAACTCAAGTTTATATGCATTATCATTTATTTTCTCTAACACCTTGAAAGGACCATCAGCACGTGGCATTAGCTTTGACTTGCGCAAATTAGGAAACATATCCTTACGCAAATGTAACCAAACAAGATCTCCTGGTGCAAAGACAACACGTTTTCTACCCTTATCTCCAACAAGTTTATATTTAGCATTCATGCACTCAATATTTTCCTTAGTTAACTCATGCATTTTTAAGATCAATTCAGCACGTTGTTTAGCATCAAAATTAACCTTCTCCGAAGATGGAAGAGGCAACAAATCAATAGGTGCACGAGGTAGGAAACCATAGACAATTTCAAAAGGGCACATCTTAGTAGTAGAATGCAACGAACGATTATAAGCAAATTCAATATGAGGCAAGCATTCTTCCCACATTTTCTTATTATTCTTCAAAACAGCCCTAAGCATAGTAGACAAAGTTCTGTTGACTACTTCAGTTTGTCCATCAGTTTGGGGGTGACAAGTAGTACTAAAAAGCAGTTTAGTCCCCAACTTAGCCCATAAACATCTCCAAAAGTGGCTAAGAAATTTAGTATCACGATCTGAAACAATAGTATTTGGCACACCATGTAATGCCCAGGATGGGACTATACCTCCTACGTGTCGAGGCACGACTTAAAGGTATAAGCCCATCCTAGAATGATCTCAAGTTTGGTATCTTTGCACGACTCATGTAAAAGAGGGATTAAAATGCAAAAGGAGATAGTTGGCTTACACTCGCCACTTCACACAATACATTACATAAGCAATACAACATTCAAAACATCACAACCCGACTACGGGCGAAGAACCAAAAGAAAGATACCAAAACAACATAAAGCCACAGGTCAGGATCGAATCCTAGTAGAAACCACTACTGAACATCGAAGCATCACAAACAAACGGACACACTCTTCATCGAGCTCCCGGTGAAGAACTGAACCAACTCCTGCTTCAAACTCGGCTGAACCTGCATCTGGTGTGGTGAAGTAACTGTGAGCCACAGAGGACTCAGCAATCCCGTTCCCGGGTAACAAGACTATTTAAGCCTTGGGTGAGGACAAGGCTGAAGAAAGAAATAAGAGGTGAAGGAACAAACAAGAGTCTGCAGCAGCAACTAGCACTAACTTACGTAATAGAGAGCGAGAAGAGAAGTGCCTCGGTCGAAAGATGATCATGAAGTGATCCTAACTAAAGCCGGTCAAACATAACCCCACCGTGTTCAACTCCCGAATCCCTATTCGGAAATTGACAGTCACGGTACACACGCTGGTAGTGTATTGAAACATTGTGTCAAGTTATCTACAACCGGAATTAACAAGCTCCCATCTGCCACATAACCGCGGGCACGGCTTTCGAAAGTTCAAACCCTGCAGGGGTGTTCCAACTTGGCCCATCACAAGCCCACGATCCGCGGAGTCGCAACTCCATAGGTGGGAAGACCCGAGTATTCTCGGAATCCCGTGCTCAAGTTAAACCGAACTAAGGTAAGGCTAATCCAGCAAATCCTCCCGGCGTGTCGACACCCTGATAGGTAGCCGCGCATATCTAGTCTCAGGACACGACCGGATGGGCGATGCTACAGGTTTTTACCAGACCTTGAGTTTCCTCGAGGTGGCCCTGCAGGACCCCCGTTTCGGACCAACACTCATGTGGAGCACTGGCCCGGGGTTGTTGAATTAAGAATAAAAGGGATAGCTAGTCCACATGCAAGTTTTATTAGTTTGTTATTAGGCAAATAGTACCAAATGTTGGGACTTGCTGGAAAAGACTTAGCACTTAGCGGTTTATCAAGGGGGTCCCATACACCCCAACCGTGTTAGGAACGCATAATCAAGGAACATAACACCGGTTTATACGGTTCCTAACGGCTTGAGTGGAACAAATCACTAAGCAAAAGGCTTAGCCTTCCACCCTGCCAGTATATAGATGATTTCATTTAAGCATTTATATAGTGTGATATAACCCAACCAAACTTCAACATGAAGCAAGCATCTTCAATCTTCACCTGCAACTAACAATGCTTTAAGAAGGGCTGAGCGAAGCGTACTTAGCCAAGCAACGGTTTGCATAGGTAGGGTGGTTAAACAGGTTCATGGTTACAATAGGAGGCTGACAGGAAAACATGGGCATCGAGGCAAAAACTACTAAAGAGCGATACTCTAGCAATAGGCAAAGATAGTAATGGTATCCGGGTTCGGTCATCTTGCCTGGGATTCCACAAGGGAGAAGAACGGATCCACGAAGAAGACGGAGCAACAGTCGAGAGAAATCCTCACAACTCCGGAACGAAACCGAAGCTAACAAGAGAAGCAACCGGAAAGAAAGAACAACACGGTAAACACACAATCATAAACATGGCATACGATGCACACCCAAGTATGATGCATGTCCGGTTTAAATATGCATGGCATGGCAAAGTGCACAAACAAAACTACAAGTTAAGTGGAGATCAATATGCAACGAGTTGCATATTGACGAAACACCACATTTAATTATTTAGTTGACTCTCGTTTATTAACAAGACAAGATTAAATGTTTTTAGCATGGCAAGAGGTGAAGCATAAAGAAACTACACTATTTAGGCATTTTAAATGAGGTCGGAAATAACAACAACATATCCGGAAAATCCCCATGAGCATGTTTAATAATTATTAAAGCAAACAACAATTAAACATATTAATGTTGTTAACATGATGCGGATGACATGATCAAGTTTATGCAATTATAAAAGGTTGACTTAAAGGAGATATAGATGATAAGGAGAATTAGTCATCGTGGTGGAAAGAAAGGGTGCCACGGCAACGATCCGAAAATGATGCCACGGCAACATATCGGTACCGGGTTCCCACGAGTCAAACAAGATGAAAGAGGTGGGGTGATCCCGTTACCGGGTTCCCACGAGTCGGTGACGAGGCAACCGAGGAACATGACAAAGGTGGAACGGGCACGAAGCACACACGGGAAACATTTCATACAACACAAGCATGCATCACACGGGTCACGTCTCGGGGTTATACCTTTGAAGCGTGCGTTATCGGAGGGGTTCGAGTCGTAGACGAAGTAGAGGAAGTAGTCGTTCTCATCTCTTCTCCGAAGGTAGTCGTACACGTTCGTTCCGTAGAGGTACTTGGCGCATCCGGTAGTCGTACTCGTACGTCGTGGTACTTGTCGGGTCGCCGTGTACTCGTTCATGTAGTCGTTCTCGAGGTCGTCGTGGGAAGTTGTGGTTCACGGAGCTCGTTATCCCGTAGATGTTCGGGTCGGTGTCGTTGTGTAGGCGTTCGTAGTGGTACTCGTCCTCGTAGCCGTTCGGTCGTCGTGGTACTTGCGGCGTCGGTAAATGTACTTGACGATCCGGTCTCGGTTCTTGTAACGAAGAGGTACACGAGGTAGTCGGTCCGATCCCGGTGTAGTTGTACACGGAGCTCGTAGATGCACTTGAGGGGTCGTCGTGGTACTCGCCGTAGGGGTACATGAGGGTCGTCGTGTAGAGGTACTCATCACGGTTCGTAGATGTACTTGCGTCGGAGGGGTACTTGTCGGTCCATGAGGTAGTCAAACTTGACGAATCCGGAAGGGAACTCGGCGACCGACGGGTGTTTCAACTGCAGGGTCCGCATCAACAGAAAAAAAAACGCAGCAAGCAAAAAAAAAAGACGCAGCAACAGCAGCAGGGTTCGGAGCTCGGCTCCACGGAGAGCTGGGGCGCCGGTGCTGGCCTGGAGGCAGAGGGAGGAACGGCGCTGCTGTACATGGCGGGGACGCGGCGGCGGCTTCCTGGCCGAGGCAGGGCGCGGAGGGGGGAGACCTCAGAAGCGGAGGGGCGACCTTGGCGACGACGGGCTGCGGCTGGAGGAAGCCACGACGCGCTGGAGCCCGTCTCCTGGCGCTCGGTGCTGGAGGGGCCTCGGGGCGGCAGCTTCTGGAGGCGAGGGCCTGGAGGCAGAGGTGCGGTGGCTGCCTGCGCAGGGAGGAAAAAGGCGTCGGGGGGCGCCGGGCTTCGAAGGGAGGAGCGTAGGGAGGCGGCCTTCGCGACGCGGACGGCGCCGTTCGGCCTGGCGAGGAAGAACCGAAGAGGAGGTGCGGCGGGTCGACTCGGGGAAGGAGGCGTCGCCTTGGCAGAGGACGGGCGGCGAGGAACGAGGCCATGGCGAGGCTCTGGACGAGAGAGGCGCGGAGCTGAGGCCGGAGGGAGGATGGCCGGACCGGCGCTCGTCGGGGCTTGGGGCGGCTCGCGGGCGCGGGCGCGTCGGAGCAGGGCCCGAGCAGGAGGACGCGGAGGGGTCAGGGCGGCCGCTCGCGGGGCGCCAGGGGGCGAGGCGCAGGAGGAAGGGCGACCCAGGGGATGGGGCTTCGGTCGCAGGGCGGATGGATGCGATGCGATCGGGGAGAGGGACAGAGAGGTGAGCGAGGGAGGCAGAAGAGGGACTCGAGCGAGAGGCAAAAAAAAAAACGGGTCGGGCGCTAGGAGTGGCGGCGGCGTGCGGGAGAGGGACGAGGGGAGAGGATCGCTCGGGGAACTGAGCGCTAGGGTTCGGGCGAGGGAGCCCTGGGCCGCGGGGAGGAGGGGCGCTCGGCTTGGCCTGGAGGCCCAGCTGCTGGGCCGAAAAGAGGGAAAGGAGGAGGCCCAGATGGCTATGAGGCTGGTGGGCTGCTGCTCTTAATAAAAGAGAGGAAAGAAAGGAAAAAAAAAAGACAAAGAAAGAAAAGATAGAGGGGGGTTATGAGCATAATTGCATAAGGGAATATTTTTCTCGGGCATCAATAAAAGAGCACGTTCCGAGAAAAATAGAAAAGGCATGAACGAGATATAATTCAAACGCATTTGAATTTAATTCAAATAGGTTTGAACTAAGACGTGATTATAGAAGTGTCCAAAAATGTTCAAATTTTTGGAGGAACCTCGAAACAACGGAAAAGAATTATTGGCAAGATTTTGAAGGTGAAACTCGAAGTGAAAAGACAATGGGGAAATTATGCAAGTGTGTTATGGTGATTCCGAAGCAATGGAATAATTAATAAATATAGCTCCCTAAATATTGAGAGGCTTTTATATGTTATAAAGAGAAGACATTCTTCCCTCGATTTAAATGGACCGAAGGTCCACACAATTTATTTGGTTGCAAAAAATTAATGAGATGATGGCACGATGACATGATGCAATGCGAAAATAAAAACACAAGCACAAAAGAAACACACGGGCAGCCCGGAACATCTGGAATCTTCTGGAATCTTCTGGGACGTCGGTCTCGGGCGTCACAACTCTCCCACACTAACAAAGGATCTTGACCCGAGATCCTAGAGATATCACCGGGTAAAAACGAAGAGGAAGAGGTAAAACAAAGTTGCTTCTTTGACAAACGAGTGAAACCAAAGAACCTTGAGAGGTTGAACAATCTTGAAGGAAAGAATACAACGGAGATGATCGAAGATGAAAACACTCCGGTAAAAGGAGGAACAAGGAACAATATCAGAACCTTGAAGGTTGAAAGACATGAAACAAGAGCTCATGGATGACAAAAGAATAAGAAACTGCAACGGTATAGCCAAGGAATAAGAATGACAGAATTTGGACATCACTCCATCTGAAAATGGAAGGAATTAACAAGAACTTGGCAAGTTGAGATGATACTTGATGAAAACAGCAACATATTGCCTCCAAAACAATTAAGAGAATGGCACAAGGTAAAGAAAGATTCATACATCACTCCGGTTAAAAAAAAGTTAAAACTTGATAAGATGAGAGAATTGAATGAAGAATACAACACTCCGGTTAAATGATAAGCAAGGGAAAGAACATGATCTTGATAAAAACGAGATGATGGTCAAGAGAGAGCAACATCACAAGGCCTCCGGAATGAAAGAATAGATGCAAGATCGTTGGGAAGAAAGAACGAGAAGAAAATGACAACTTCTCTCAAATTGAATTTTGAAAGAGCATCCTTACGAAGAAGGGTTGAAAAGAGTTGTTGGAAATTCAACAACGAAAGAATAAGCTTGATGTGGGCTTATGGAAAACATCTTAAAATTATGAGGTGACAACCAGCCACTATTGGAAAACAATTGATTGGATTGAGATCAACAAGGAGACGAAGAACTTATCTCACCTGAATGATAAATGAAGAACTTGGGTCATTTATAAGCACCATAATTATCAACAATCCTTAGGGAAAGCTTTTAGGTGAAATACAACCCAAGATAACTCCAACAAATAAATGAAGGGTTGAAAAGATCTCTTGAACAAGGAAAATGATGGGTTTAAATATCTCATTCTTGAAAACTCGTGAATCGTAATCCATGAAGGAATTGTCGAGAATGACATAACACCATCTGAAAAGATAAGGTGGAAGAATTGCAATTGGAAGCATGATGAAGAATGGTTGAGCTCCAACAAGAATCTTGATGAAGACTTCAAGGATGAATTAAAACATGATGAACCACCAAGAAGAACTCCGGTGATGAAAACATTAGAAGTGAAAGATGAAAAGAATAAGATTCAAGGCATGTGATGAATTAGATGGAGCTTGAAATGATGTAATTGAAATAACTTGAAGCTCCGGAAAACAAGATGAACGACTTAGAACCGAGAATATGATATGATGAACAAGCTCCGGAAAAGAGATTAGCCTCTTGGAAGAAACTAGAATAAGATTTATGTTATGCATCTCCTTCACCAATTTAAATTGATGGCAACCAAGGATTTGGTATACTACTTATTCTCATTGGAAAGAATTAAAGAGGGATCTCGCACAAGCTTGGGTAAATCTTCAACAAACCACCGGTAGGATTATGAAAAGAACAATTGAATTGAAAACGATAACAACGGAAGGGTAATCTTGAAAGAACCACCGTAAGGAATGAAATTGAATGATGCAAGAGGACAAGCCACCGTAAGAAAATGAATCGAGTGAATACAAGAGAATGAATCTCCGGGAAGAATATGGAGACGAACGAAGAGACATCAATGAAGAATATTTGGAGGACAAAGTTGAAAACTGAGAACGAAGAAATATTCTGAAATGAAGGCCTTCGGAGGATCACAAAGAAAGAATTCAAGAATTGCTCTGAAGGGGCATGAAAACAACTCCCACAATCGAAAACAATTATGAGGATGGCATGAAGCTAGAACCACGAATCTTCAAGAGAATGGGTCAAAATTAAGAGAAACTCTTCTCCGGTCTCCAAATGTTGAGAATGAAGACGAGAAATGTCATGAAGAATTGTTGAGCACTCCTGAATGAAGAATTAAAAAGGTTGAACCAATGATGAAAAAGAATTTGAAAGCGATCTTGGAGAAGGCATGTGACTGATGGAAATCATTCTTACATCACACTTTGAAAAGAATTCTCCGGAGAAAGAAGAGTCAGGTAAGATCCTGGGAAAAGACCTGTGGGTTAGGGCCCACTCAAAGAAAACACCGTTGAAAAAGATTGCTTAAGAGATATTGCACCGGTTGAATTAAATGACTTGGACGAGATATCAATCTCAAAATAGTTTGAACGGATTAAGAATGGAATTATGAATCTTCTGAGATACCTTGAGCTCTCCGGATATGAATAGCAAGAGGAGAATGATTAATTGGTGCACCGGAATAAGAAAGCATTGTGAAATGAGGAAAAAGGATAAGATCAACACCGAAATCTTGAATTACATCCACCGGCAGAATTTAAGAACAAAAGAATGATGAACTTGAAGCTCTTGAGCATCTTCACGATAAAATCACCGGATAAGAACATTGAAGGAAAAGAATGAAGAAACATCACATGAATAAAATGGATACTTCATTTAAGAATTTCTAGCTCCAAGAAGAAGAAGGGTGGGAGGGTGGGGAAAACAAAGACAACTTGGGATGAATGAAACAGACAAATCGTCAGATTTCTCGACGACGTCTGTATGGAATAACTTGAAGAGAAGGCACACCGGTTGAAAAGGATTTAACATGACCATTTCGATGATTAAGAAGGACTAGCACTCCCATAGAAATATGAGAACACCGATTAAGAAAGGTATGGAATCAACATTTGACATCGAAGCAACTCGAATACCAGAATCAAAACAAGAACAAATGGTAGATATGCAACATGATCTTCACAAAATCATCCAAACAGAGAATTGAACGAATGAATTCTGCAGGTACATCAACTTGACGAGAAGCCACTTGGGGAACCAAAAGGTAAATAAAAAAAAGGAACAAGGATCAGATAGAACAAATACAAGATAGAAGCTTCGTTCGACATCTTCGTGCTGAAAGCTCATGGAACGTGTTACAAAAGGGTTTTGCAATCCCCGGATCAGCATAGCCAAGGACCCTTTAAGATGCAACTCCCGATCAGAACAAGTCCATAAAACCAATTCACTCAATGTAGAACCCCAAACTTCATATCGAGCATCCGTTGGAAGAATGCCTAGAAATACTAGATGAACCCACCTATAGATTTCCGAAAGTTTCCAGTTATGCAATCAGGTGTTGGGGATACACGGGAAGCACCGCGCAATCAACTCTAAACCTACATCCAGGTGTATCCATCCTTCAACACATAACCAGTCTTTCTCGGAAACTGTGTACCTCGGACCTTCGAAAAGCATCCACTATAACAAGCTATGTCAATACTCTCGAGCTACCTCCCCAGTACTGGGTGATGTCGGGGTTATCTTGCCACTGGCCGTATAGGAGAGATTTTCTATGTCGGCCGTCTTAAGTATTTAGTACTGCCGCGATATGCTTGTGACAACAATACCCCGAAGCTCAACTCCTCAGGAACAGGAGGCATCGAGAACAATATCCTTGTCACAAGAGCATCGAAACAATCCCAGAATACTCGCGGGATCCTAAAAAAAATTTGGTGCAATTTTTGAAGTAGAAGAGGCAAGAGTAATCGTCAGGAGTCCTCACCAGAGAGAAAGGGGATGAGAAGCAAAGAAATCCTACTCTCCGATATATATATATGACTCAAAATATTTTTCAGTATGTGCCTAGACTCAACCGTCAACGATTCGATCAAACAGTGGGGGCTTCTAGGTCGGAGAAGGCTCTGATACCAACTTGTAATGCCCAGGATGGGACTATACCTCCTACGTGTCGAGGCACGACTTAAAGGTATAAGCCCATCCTAGAATGATCTCAAGTTTGGTATCTTTGCACGACTCATGTAAAAGAGGGATTAAAATGCAAAAGGAGATAGTTGGCTTACACTCGCCACTTCACACAATACATTACATAAGCAATACAACATTCAAAACATCACAACCCGACTACGGGCGAAGAACCAAAAGAAAGATACCAAAACAACATAAAGCCACAGGTCAGGATCGAATCCTAGTAGAAACCACTACTGAACATCGAAGCATCACAAACAAACGGACACACTCTTCATCGAGCTCCCGGTGAAGAACTGAACCAACTCCTGCTTCAAACTCGGCTGAACCTGCATCTGGTGTGGTGAAGTAACTGTGAGCCACAGAGGACTCAGCAATCCCGTTCCCGGGTAACAAGACTATTTAAGCCTTGGGTGAGGACAAGGCTGAAGAAAGAAATAAGAGGTGAAGGAACAAACAAGAGTCTACTGCAGCAACTAGCACTAACTTACGTAATAGAGAGCGAGAAGAGAAGTGCCTCGGTCGAAAGATGATCACGAAGTGATCCTAACTAAAGCCGGTCAAACATAACCCCATCGTGTTCAACTCCCGAATCCCTATTCGGAAATTGACAGTCACGGTACACACGCTGGTAGTGTATTGAAACATTGTGTCAAGTTATCTACAACCGGAATTAACAAGCTCCCATCTGCCACATAACCGCGGGCACGGCTTTCGAAAGTTCAAACCCTGCAGGGGTGTTCCAACTTGGCCCATCACAAGCCCACGATCCGCGGAGTCGCAACTCCATAGGTGGGAAGACCCGAGTATTCTCGGAATCCCGTGCTCAAGTTAAACCGAACTAAGGTAAGGCTAATCCAGCAAATCCTCCCGGCGTGTCGACACCCTGATAGGTAGCCGCGCGTATCTAGTCTCAGGACACGACCGGATGGGCGATGCTACAGGTTTTTACCAGACCTTGAGTTTCCTCGAGGTGGCCCTGCAGGACCCCCGTTTCGGACCAACACTCATGTGGAGCACTGGCCCGGGGTTGTTGAATTAAGAATAAAAGGGATAGCTAGTCCACATGCAAGTTTTATTAGTTTGTTATTAGGCAAATAGTACCAAATGTTGGGACTTGCTGGAAAAGACTTAGCACTTAGCGGTTTATCAAGGGGGTCCCATACACCCCAACCGTGTTAGGAATGCATAATCAAGGAACATAACACCGGTTTATACGGTTCCTAACGGCTTGAGTGGAACAAATCACCAAGCAAAAGGCTTAGCCTTCCACCCTGCCAGTATATAGATGATTTCATTTAAGCATTTATATAGTGTGATATAACCCAACCAAACTTCAACATGAAGCAAGCATCTTCAATCTTCACCTGCAACTAACAATGCTTTAAGAAGGGCTGAGCGAAGCGTACTTAGCCAAGCAGCGGTTTGCATAGGTAGGGTGGTTAAACAGGTTCATGGTTACAATAGGAGGCTGACAGGAAAACATGGGCATCGAGGCAAAAACTACTAAAGAGCGATACTCTAGCAATAGGCAAAGATAGTAATGGTATCCGGGTTCGGTCATCTTGCCTGGGATTCCACAAGGGAGAAGAACGGATCCACGAAGAAGACGGAGCAACAGTCGAGAGAAATCCTCACAACTCCGGAACGAAACCGAAGCTAACAAGAGAAGCAACCGGAAAGAAAGAACAACACGGTAAACACACAATCATAAACATGGTATACGATGCACATCCAAGTATGATGCATGTCCGGTTTAAATATGCATGGCATGGCAAAGTGCACAAACAAAACTACAAGTTAAGTGGAGATCAATATGCAACGAGTTGCATATTGACGAAACACCACATTTAATTATTTAGTTGACTCTCATTTATTAACAAGACAAGATTAAATGTTTTTAGCATGGCAAGAGGTGAAGCATAAAGAAACTACACTATTTAGGCATTTTAAATGAGGCCGGAAATAACAACAACATATCCGGAAAATCCCCATGAGCATGTTTAATAATTATTAAAGCAAACAACAATTAAACATATTAATGTTGTTAACATGATGCGGATGACATGATCAAGTTTATGCAATTATAAAAGGTTGACTTAAAGGAGATATAGATGATAAGGAGAATTAGTCATCGTGGTGGAAAGAAAGGGTGCCACGGCAACGATCCGAAAATGATGCCACGGCAACATATCGGTACCGGTAACTCGTTGAGAGTCCGATGCAAAAGGTAAGATGGCATGAGCGAGTCAAACAAGATGAAAGAGGTGGGGTGATCCCGTTACCGGGTTCCCACGAGTCGGTGACGAGGCAACCGAGGAACATGACAAAGGTGGAACGGGCACGAAGCACACACGGGAAACATTTCATACAACACAAGCATGCATCACACGGGTCACGTCTCGGGGTTATACCTTTGAAGCGTGCGTTATCGGAGGGTTTCGAGTCATAGACGAAGTAGAGGAAGTAGTCGTTCTCATCTCTTCTCCGAAGGTAGTCGTACATGTTCGTTCCGTAGAGGTACTTGGCGCATCCGGTAGTCGTACTCGTACGTCGTGGTACTTGTCGGGTCGCCGTGTACTCGTTCATGTAGTCGTTCTCGAGGTCGTCGTGGGAAGTTGTGGTTCACGGAGCTCGTTATCCCGTAGATGTTCGGGTCGGTGTCGTCGTGTAGGCGTTCGTAGTGGTACTCGTCCTCGTAGCCGTTCGGTCGTCGTGGTAATTGCGGCGTCGGTAGATGTACTTGACGATCCGGTCTCGGTTCTTGTAACGAAGAGGTACACGAGGTAGTCGGTCCGATCCCGGTGTAGTTGTACACGGAGCTCGTAGATGCACTTGAGGGGTCGTCGTGGTACTCGCCGTAGGGGTACATGAGGGTCGTCGTGTAGAGGTACTCGTCACGGTTCGTAGATGTACTTGCGTCGGAGGGGTACTTGTCGGTCCATGAGGTAGTCGAACTTGACGAATCCGGAAGGGAACTCGGCGACCGACGGGTGTTTCAACTGCAGGGTCCGCATCAACAGAAAAAAAAAACGCAGCAAGCAAAAAAAAAGACGCAGCAACAGCAGCAGGGTTCGGAGCTCGGCTCCACGGAGAGCTGGGGCGCCGGTGCTGGCCTGGAGGCAGAGGGAGGAACGGCGCTGCTGTACATGGCGGGGACGCGGCGGCGGCTTCCTGGCCGAGGCAGGGCGCGGAGGAGGGAGACCTCAGAAGCGGAGGGGCGGCCTTGGCGACGACGGGCTGCGGCTGGAGGAAGCCACGACGCGCTGGAGCCCGTCTCCTGGCGCTCGGTGCTGGAGGGGCCTCGGGGCGGCAGCTTCTGGAGGCGAGGGCCTGGAGGCAGAGGTGCGGTGGCTGCCTGCGCAGGGAGGAAAAAGGCGTCGGGGGGCGCCGGGCTTCGAAGGGAGGAGCGCAGGGAGGCGGCCTTCGCGACGCGGACGGCGCCGTTCGGCCTGGCGAGGAAGAACCGAAGAGGAGGTGCGGCGGGTCGACTCGGGGAAGGAGGCGTAGCCTTGGCAGAGGACGGGCGGCGAGGAACGAGGCCATGGCGAGGCTCTGGACGAGAGAGGTGCGGAGCTGAGGCCGGAGGGAGGATGGCCGGACCGGCGCTCGCCGGGGCTTGGGGCGGCTCGCGGGCGCGGGCGCGTCGGAGCAGGGCCCGAGCAGGAGGACGCGGAGGGGTCAGGGCGGCCGCTCGCGGGGCGCCAGGGGGCGAGGCGCAGGAGGAAGGGCGACCGAGGGGATGGGGCTTCGGTCGCAGGGCGGATGGATGCGATGCGATCGGGGAGAGGGACAGAGAGGTGAGCGAGGGAGGCAGAAGAGGGACTCGAGCGAGAGGAAAAAAAACGGGTCGGGCGCTGGGAGTGGCGGCGGCGTGCGGGAGAGGGACGAGGGGAGAGGATCGCTCGGGGAACTGAGCGCTAGGGTTCGGGCGAGGGAGCCCTGGGCCGCGGGGAGGAGGGGCGCTCGGCTTGGCCTGGAGGCCCAGCTGCTGGGCCGAAAAGAGGGAAAGGAGGAGGCCCAGATGGCTATGAGGCTGGTGGGCTGCTGCTCTTAATAAAAGAGAGAAAAGAAAGGAAAAAAAAAGACAAAGAAAGAAAAGATAGAGGGGGGTTATGAGCATAATTGCATAAGGGAATATTTTTCTCGGGCATCAATAAAAGAGCACGTTTCGAGAAAAATAGAAAAGGCATCAACGAGATATAATTCAAACGCATTTGAATTTAATTCAAATAGGTTTGAACTAAGACGTGATTATAGAAGTGTCCAAAAATGTTCAAATTTTTGGAGGAACCTCGAAACAACGGAAAAGAATTATTGGCAAGATTTTGAAGGTGAAACTCGAAGTGAAAAGACAATGGGGAAATTATGCAAGTGTGTTATGGTGATTCTGAAGCAATGGAATAATTAATAAATATAGCTCCCTAAATATTGAGAGGCTTTTATATGTTATAAAGAGAAGACATTCTTCCCTCGATTTAAATGGACCGAAGGTCCACACAATTTATTTGGTTGCAAAAAATTAATGAGATGATGGCACGATGACATGATGCAATGCGAAAATAAAAACACAAGCACAAAAGAAACACACGAGCAGCCCGGAACATCTGGAATCTTCTGGAATCTTCTGGGACGTCGGTCTCGGGCGTCACACACCATGCAAGCGAATAATTTCACGAAAGAACAAATCAGCAACATTAGCAGCATCATCGCTTTTATGACATGGTATAAAGTGTGCCATCTTCGAGAACCTATCCACGACAACAAATATGCTATCCCTCCCCTTCTTTGTTTGAGGTAAACCCAAAACAAAGTCCATAGATATATCTTCCCAAGGAACACTAGGAACAGGCAAAGGCATATATAAACCATGAGGATTGAGTCGTGACTTAGCTTTTTGACATGTAGTGCAGCGACCAACAAAACGCTCAACATCCCGTCGCATCTTTGGCCAAAAGAAATGTGTAGCAAGTACGTCCTCCGTCTTCTTCACGCCAAAGTGTCCCATTAATCCTCCTCCATGCGCCTCCTGCAACAACAAAAGACGAACAGAGCTAGCTGGAATGCATAGCTTGTTAGCACGAAACACAAATCCATCATTAACGACGAACTTGTTCCATGTTCTCCCTTGTTTACAATTCTGCAATACATCTTTAAATTCAGCATCATGCACATATTGATCTTTGATGGTCTCCAAACCAAATATTTTAAAGTCAAGTTGTGAAAGCATAGTATAACAACGAGACAATGCATCAGCAATAACATTTTCTTTTCCCTTCTTGTGTTTAATAACATAAGGGAAAGTCTCTATGAATTCAACCCATTTAGCATGTCTACGGTTCAGTTTTGCTTGACTTTTAATGTGCTTCAAAGATTCATGATCAGAATGTATAACAAATTCTTTGGGCCATAAATAATGTTGCCATGTTTCCAAAGTCCGAACAAGAGCATATAATTCCTTATCATAAGTAGAATAATTCAGACTAGGCCCACTCAATTTTTCAAAAAAGTATGCAATAGGTTTACCATCTTGTAATAACACACCTCCTAACCCAATTCCACTAGCATCACATTCAAGCTCAAAAGTCTTATTAAAATCAGGAAGTTGGAGTAAAGGAGCATGTGTCAACTTATCTTTCAATATCATGAATGCTTCTTCCTGTGCAGTACCCCAAACAAAAGGCACATCCTTCTTTGTAAGCTCATTGAGAGGTGCATTAATGGTGCTGAAATCTCTCACAAAACGCCGATAGAATCCAGCAAGGCCAAGGAAACTCCTCACGTGTGTGACCGTTTTGGGCTGCGGCCAACTCTCAATAGCTTCAATCTTGGCTTTATCAACCTCAATTCCCTGTGGAGTAACAACATAGCCAAGAAAAGATACTTGGTCGGTGCAAAAGGTGCACTTTCCAAGGTTACCAAACAAACGTGTGTCACGTAGAGCAATAAAAACAGCACGTAAATGTTCCAAATGTTCCTCCAAAGATCTGCTAAAAATCAATATATCATCAAAGTATACTACCACAAATCGTCCAATGAAAGCACGTAAAACTTCATTCATTAATCTCATGAAAGTACTAGGTGCATTAGTCAGCCCAAAAGGCATGACTAACCACTCATATAATCCAAACTTAGTTTTAAATGTTGTTTTCCATTCATCTCCCAATTTCATACGAATTTGATGGTATCCACTACGCAAATCAACTTTGGAGAATATTGTAGAGCCACTCAATTCATCAAGCATATCATCTAGCCTAGGAATAGGATGACGATAACGAATAGTAATATTATTAATGGCTCTACAATCAACACACATACGCGATGTACCATCCTTTTTCGGCACTAGAATAATAGGAACAGCACAAGGACTAAGGGATTCGCGTATATAACCTTTGTCGAGTAGCTCCTGTACTTGACGCATAATCTCCTTCGTCTCTTCTGGATTGGTATGGTATGGTGCGCGGTTGGGTAGCGTTGCACCGGGAATTAAGTCAATCTGATGCTCAATCCCTCGAATAGGTGGTAATCCCGGTGGCACGTCTTGTGGAAAGACGTCGGCGAACTCCTGCAAAATGTTAGTGACAGCAGGAGGCAAAGAGGAAGGCACGTCCTCGAATGAAAATAATGCCTCTTTGCACACAAAAGCATAGCAAACAGATTTGCTAAAATCTAGCTCACCAATCAGATTTGGTGGCAAATAAACATGCACTTTTCAATTTAATTTCAGAAGCAACAGTAGATGGTTTATTATTAGGCTTCATTTGTTGCTCAATTTTTTTTGCCACAATCTGATTTTCACTCTTATTTTTCTCCTGTTTTGCTTTATTAGCTCTATTAATATCATCTTTCAAAATGGAATCAGGAGTCATAGGAAGCAAAGTAATATTTTTGTCCTTATGAACAAGAGTATACTGATTGTTTCTACCATGGTGTACAGAATTTTTATCAAATTGCCATGGTCTACCAAGTAATAAGGAACATGCTTGCATAGGTACCACATCACAATCAACATAATCAGCATATGTAGAGATACTAAAATGCACACGAACAGTACATGTCACCTTAACCTTGCCGTTGTTGTTGAACCATTGGATGTAGTAAGGATGTGGATGTGGTCCCGTGGTGAGAGATAGCTTCTCCACCATCTCCATGCTAGCCAAGTTGTTGCAACTCCCTCCATCTATGATCACGCGAACATAACGTTCCTTCACAACTCCCTTTGTATGGAACAAATTATGCCTCTGATTTTGCTCAGCTTGTGTAACCTGCACACTCAAAACACGTTGAGCAACTAAACATTCATACCTGTCAGCATCTTCAGGAGCCATGTATTGCGTCTCATGATCAGAATCGTCTCCACCGTGTTCTTCATGTGTAATAAGAGCCAAAGTCTCCTCATCATAGGCACTAGCGGATTCATATCCACCATCCTCAGTAGCAATCATCACACGCTGAGATTTGCATTCTCTCGCAAAATGTCCTCTTCCCTTATAACGACGACAAATAATATCACTGGTGTGCCCTGTTGATGCTATGGAAGAAGAAGAACTCTATGCAGGCCCAATAGGTGTGCTCTTGGCAGATAATGGTGGTTGTGCATGCTTCCTTGTATCACGGCTGGAGGTAACAGATGATGGAGGTGTCGGTGCAGTAGAATGTGTGGAAGTAGAGGATGCACGCGGTGTCCATAATGAAGGTCGACCTGCAGAAAAGTTAGTCCGCGCCAATGCCCGTCGATCCTGCACTTCACGTTCAACTTTACAAGCAAGATGGAATAAACGAGTGATATTATTATAATCCTTATACTCTAGAATGGTCTAAATCTCTCTATTTAATCCACCCATAAAACGTGCAAGCATAGCTTCATTCTCCTCAACAATACCACATCTAATCAGACCAGTTTGTAATTGCTGATAATATTCTTCTACAGAATTTTTTCCTTGTCTTAAGCGCTGTAATTTTTGAAGTAATTCACGTTGATAATATGGTGGAACCCAACGAGTACGCATAGCAGTTTTCAAAGCAGCCCAACTAGCTGGAATAGGATATAATCTACAATGTTCAGACCACCAAACACATGCAAAACTCGTGAAAGCACAAACAGCAGCAGGAACACGTCTCTCCTCGGGATAGTGAAACATGTAAAACGTTGTTCAGTTTCTAACTCCCAAGTAAGATATATATCAGGAACATATCTACCCTCAAATGGTGGAATATTCAATTTTAGTTTAGGAAGATGGTCATGTACCTCAGGTGGTGGTGCAGCCCTACCTTGCGATGATATGCATGAGGACGACCTGGTGGTGGTGGTGTTGGTTGTTGCACGTAGTTCGGATTTTGGTCAACCTCATCCTCGTAATGGTCCTCCACCTCTGCAGTAGCAGCAAGAGCTACAGAAACATCAACAGCGGCACCAGAAGCTTGACCAAGCTCAAGGGGAACGCGCTGTGCTCGTCCCACTTGATTTGGAAGGCGACATTGTTGTTGTTGTTGTTGTTGTAGAGGTGGGACAGCTGCAGCAGCCGGTGGTGGTGGAAAATGCAAAAGCAATTCAGCAAACTTGTTATCGAGCTTTGTTTCAAACGTCTTCTCCATGCCATCTATCTTCTCCATGGCCTCGTCAAATCTCTTTAGCACATCTTGCACCTATTGACCCATCATTTGCTGAAATTTATCATGCAACTCCTTGTTTGTCATGTTCTCCCAGTCAGTCTCGTCGACTTGTGATCCTGGCATGGTTAGCAGCAATAGAAACACACAAGAATATGATCCTACAGACTACTAACAAGTGGTGGTGGTGGCGGGTGTCACAAATCCGTCAGGCAAATCTCAAATTCTTACCAGCTCTTACCCAGCAGCAGGTGGTGATCGGCAACCGATGTAGTCAAAACTCTCAAAGCTTGGATAGAGCGATTACCAGGGAGAGTCAAACGCACGGTGTAGATGTATGTGGAGCTGGGAAGGCTTATAATATGGTAGCAAAAAGGGTCAGCAATAATCAATTCAGAGATGCAAAGGTGAATAAACGCTCAACGACGGTACTGTGCTGGTCCTAGGCTAGACCGTACTAGAGACGCGAGCCTAGAACACTAAGAAAATCACGGCGCTGCACGTAATCAAGGCGAAAGCACACTCTGAATTTTTTTCGATCTTTTTTTTATTATTTTTTGCGCTGCTTTTTTTTGCCGAAAATCACTCTAATGGCGAGTGTATCAAAACACTTCCCAAGTCAAACTAAGATGATAGGCACGAAATTTTTTTGACGATTTCTTTTCGGAATCAGGGCAGCGACGACGAAAAAGTGCGGTAAAAAAACAGTATGGTGGCACGTTTCTCAAAAGACTCAGAAAAGCCAAAAAATAGGATAGGGAAAAAATATTTTCACCTGTCGAATTTTTTTTTCCGAGACCTACGCAGGCAAGGAAACACAAATCCGAAACCTAGATGGATCTCGAGAACAAACCTAATATGAAAAGAACTCGGATTGGTGGTGGATATATGGTGGTAGGATATGGCAGCGGTGGTAGGTTATGGCGGCGGTGGTAGGTTATGGCAGCGATGGTGGTATGTGGTGGCGGTGGTGGGATATGACAGCGGTGGTGGTATGGCAGCGGCGATGAATATGGTGCGGCGGCGGCGTGACAAACTGTGAACAGAACTCAAAACTCTAAAGAACTAGACGCTAAGACCAGCAACTTGACACGACGATGCAACCGCAAATTCAACAAAGCAAACACGGAAAATATTATGCAATGGCTCAGACTGGTTCGGATATGATGAACTAACCCTAATTTTTTTTGGCTTTTTCGTGGACTATAGGTATGAAGAACAGACTCGATCTAATCTATGAAAAACTGTAAAATCTCACCGAGCAACCTGGAAATCTGATACCACTTGATAGAGGCCAAGGTGTCCCGTCTTTTGATGAGATGGTGGCTATCGTTTTGGAGGAAGTAGACTTTGACGATCCGACTACGAACGTGCGAGGACGTCGCGCCTTAGCAATCGCTAAACCAACTCCGAGAGGTTATTGACCATGCCGGAGCACGATCAACCTGACCACGAAGGTCTGTTTCCTGCAGGCAAACGAAGAACAAGCAAGAAACTGAGATTGCAATCTGGATATTGCGAATTCAAAAGGAAAGCTTTATTGATCAAGTGGGGTTCTGTGACGTCTTGGTCTGCTCGTTGAACACAAACGAAGTACGCGAAGTTGCTGCTATGGCGAACTTTAATCTAAACAAAACCCAACGTCTAAACGACGCCCTAAGGGCTGTATATATGGGAGAAAGAGGGGGGAATTTCGTGGCCCTTGGTGGAGGGGTCCGAAACCAACCCTAACTCTTGTTTCCCCACACATACGGACTCTAAAAAACAGCCTATACTCAAGTATTTCGAAATTACATGGGCCTGGCCCAATAATAAGGTGACGCAGCACCTATAATAGCCTCTGGACGAAATTTATGAAGTGGCATCTTGTATATTTCGTCCAAGGCTTCACGTACTCATTATGGTGGCTTCAAAGTCCTGAAATCATCACTTGTAACTCCATTCTTATTCCCCTTGCGCATGCCAACATCTCCATGCTTGATCTTGCTCCAATATTCATCCTTCTTGTCCAAGCTAGGCCCTTCATTTGTAAGCAAGACAAATGTATCCAACTTAGGCAGCATCATATTCTCATGAACATTAGATTCATTACCAAGAAACGAAAGTACCTGGTAATTTAATTGGCATGTGCGAGCTCTAGTAATTGGTCCTGTAGATGTGTCAGTTGGAGCTGTGGGTGTAACCTTGTTAGTGATGTCCTCATCATCTGTTGCCTCAATGTTTTCTGGGTACGTGGATATATATAGGAGGAAGGAGGGCATCGGGGGAGCCAGAGGGGGCCCATGAGGGTGGGGGCGCGCCTGCCCCCCCTGGGCACACCCTGGACCCTCGTGTCCGCCTCTCTCGTTCCCTCGCGTGTACTCCAAGTCTTCTGGGTAGATACGGTTCCAAAAATAGCTCTCCCGCAGGTTTCATTCCGTTTGGACTCCGTTTGATATTCCTTTTCTGTGAAACACTGAAATAGGCAAAAAACAACAATTTGCACCGGGCCTTGGGTTAGTAGGTTAGTCCCAAAATTGATATAAAAGTGTATAATAAAGCCCGTTAAACATCCAAAACAGAATATATAATAGCATGGAACAATAAAAATTATAGATGCGTTGGAGACGTATCAAGCATCCCCAAGCTTAATTCCTGCTCGTCCTCGAGTAGGTAAATGATAAAAACAGAATTTTTGATGTGGAATGCTAACTAACATAATTCTCAATGTAATTTCTCTTTGTTGTGGCATGAATGTTCATATCCGGAAGATTCAAGATAAAAGTCTATGTTGACATAAGAATAATAATACTTCAAGCATACTAACAAAGCAATCGTGTCTTCTCAAAATAACATGGCCAAAGAAAGTTCATCCCTACAAAATCATATAGTTAGGCTATGCTCCATGTTCGTCACACAAAATATTCCAATCATGCACAACCCCAGTTTCAGCCAAGCACTTGTTTCATACTTTAATTAAATCAAACACTTTCAACTTTCACGCAATATATGAGCGTGAGCCATGTACATAGCAGTATGTGGAATAGAGTGGTGGTTGTGGAGAAGACAAAAAGAGGAAGATGGTCTCACATCAACTAGGTGTATCAATGGACTATGGAGATGCCCATCAATAGATAATAATGTGAGTGAGTAGGGATTGCCATGCAATGGATGCACTAGAGTTATAAATGTATGAAAGCTCAATAAAAGAAACTAAGTGGGTGTGCATCCAACTTGCTTGCTCAAGAAGACCTAGGGCATTTGAGGAATCCCATCGTTGGAATAAACAAGCCAAGTTCTATAATGAAAATTCCCACTAGTATAGGAAAGTGACTAAACAAGAGACTGTCTATCATGAAGATCATGGTGCTACTTTGAAGCACAAGTGTGGAAAAGGATGGTAGCATTGTCCCTTTTTTTTCCTTTTTTTTCTTTTTTTGTTTTTTTTGTTTTTTGGGCCTTTCTTTTTTCTTTGGCCTTTCCTTCTCTTTTTTTCCTTTTTTTCTTTGGGACAATGCTCTAATAATGATGATCATCACACTTATTGATTTACAACTCGATATTACAACTCGATACTAGAACAAAGTATGACTCTATATGAATGCCTCCGGTGGTGTACCAGGATGTGCAATGAATCAAGAGTGACATGTATGGAAAATTATGCATGGTGGCCTAGCCACAAATACGATGTCAACTACATGATCATGCATGGCAATATGACAATTATGAAGTGTGTCATAGCAAACGGAATGGCGGAAAGTTGCATGGCAATATATCTCGGAATGGCTATGGAAATGCCATGATAGGTAGGTATGGTGGCTGTTTTGAGGAAGGTATATGGTGGGTGTATGGCACCGGCGAAAGTTACGCGGTACAAGAAAGGCTAGCAATGGTGGAAGGGTGAGAGTGCGTATAATCCATGGACTCAACATTAGTCATAAAGAAATCACATACTTATTGCAAAAATATACAAGTCATCAAAACAAAGTACTACACGCATGCTCCTAGGGGAAGGGTTGGTAGGAGTTAACCATCGCGTGATCCCTACCTCCACACAAAGGATGACACTCAATGAAATACCTCATGCTTCAAATTTGTCACACAACGGTTACCATACGTGCATGCTACGGGACTTGCAAACCTTAACACAAGTATTTATCAAATTAACAACTACTCTACAAGCATGACTCTAATATCACCATCCTCATATCTCAAAACGATCATCAAGTATCAAACTTCTCATCATATTCAATGCACTTTATATGAAAGTTTTTTACTATACCCATCTTGGATGCCTATCATATTAGGACTAGTTTTATAACCAAAGAACATTACCATGCTGTTCTAAAAGACTCTCAAAAATATATAAGTGAAGCATGAGAGATCAATAATTTCTACAAAATAAAACCACCACCGTGCTCTAAAAGATATAAGTGAAGCACTAGAGCAAAACTATCTAGCTCAAAAGATATAAGTGAAGCACATAGAGTATTCTAATAAATTCTAAATCATATTTATCTCGCTCAAAAGGTGTGTCCAGCAAGGATGATTGTGGCAAACTAAAAAGCAAAGACACAAATTATACATGACGCTCCAAGCAAAACACATATCATGTGGTGAATAAAAATATAGTCCTGAGTATAGTTACCGATAGATGAAGATGAAAGAGGGGATGCCTTCCCGGGGCATCCCCAAGCTTAGACTTTTGGTTGTCCTTGAATTTTACCTTGGGGTGCCTTGGGCATACCCAAGATTAGGCTCTTGCCACTCTTTGTTCCATAGTCCATCAAAGCCATACTCAAAACTTGAAAACTTCACAACACAAAACTTTGCCAAAAATCTCGTGAGCTCCGTTAGTATAAGAAAACAAACCACCCCTCAAAGGTACTATAATGAACTCATTCTTGGTTTATATTGGTGTTAAACCTACTGTATTGAAACTTCTCCATGATTCATATCCCCCGATACTACTCATAGATTCATCAAAATAAGCAAACAACACACGAAAAACAGAATCTGTCAAAAACAGAACAGTCTGTAGTAATCTGTAACTTTTGAATACTTCTGTAAGTCCAAAAAAATAAAAAAAAATTGGTAAACATGAGGAATTTGTCTATTAATCATCTGAAAAAACAATCAACTAAATAGCACTCTCCAGTAAAAAAATACAGCCAATCTCGTGAGCGCTAAAGTTTCTGTTTTTTTACAACATGATCACATACACTTCACACAAGTCTTCCCAAAGGTTCTACTTGGAACAAACACTAATTAAAACACAAAACCACATATAAATAGAATCTAGATGCAATATTTATTCCTAAACAGAAGCAAAAACAAAGAAAATAAAATTGGGTTGCCTCCCAACAAGCGCTATCGTTTAACGCCCCTAACTAGGCACGCCACAAGAATAGATCTAGGTATTTCCATCTTTGGTTGGCAATCCATAAGTGGCTCTCATAATATATTCATAAGGTAATTTGATTTTATTTCTAGGAAAGTGTTCCATGCCTTTCCTTAACGGAAATTGGAATCTAATATTTCCTTCCTTCATATCAATAATTGCACCAATCGTTCTAAGGAAAGGTCTACCAAGAATAGTAGGACATGAAGGATTGCAATCTATATCAAGAACAATGAAATCTACGGGCACATAATTCCTATTAGCAACAATAAGAACATCATTAATCCTTCCCATAGGTTTCTTAATGGTAGAATCCACAAGATGCAAATTTAAAGAACAATCATCAAGTTCATGGAAACCTAACAAATCACACAAAGTTTTTGGGATTGTAGAAACACTTGCACCCAAATCACACAAAGCAAATCATTCATGATCTTTAATTTTTATTTTAATAGTAGGTTCCCACTCATCATAAATCTTTCTAGGGATAGAAACTTCTAATTCAAGTTTTTCTTCATAAGATTGCATCAAAGCATCAACTATGTGTTTGGTAAAAGCCTTATTTTGACTATAAGCATGCGGAGAATTTAGTATGGATTGCAAAAAGGAAATGCAATCTATTAAAGAGCAATTATCATAATTGAATCCCTTGAAATCCACAATAGTGGGTTCATCACTATGCAAAGTTTTAATCTCTTCAATCCCACTTTTAACACTTTTAGCATCAAGATATAAAAACTCCGAATCATTGGGACACCTTTTAACTAAAGTAGACTGATCTCCAGTCCCATCTTTATCAAGATACATACTAGAAAACAAGGATCTAATAGGAGACACATCAATCACTTTCAGATCTTCATCTTTATTTTCATGATAAATAGAAGAACACGCTTTCATAAAGCAATCTTTTTTTGCACGCATCCTAGCGGTTCTTTCTTTGCACTCATCAATGGAAATTCTCATGGCTTTGAGAGACTCATTGATATCATGCTTAGGTGGAATAGATCTAAGTTTCAAAGAATCAACATCAAGAGTAATTCTCTATCCATGTTTCTAGCCAACTCATCAATCTTAAGCAATTTTTCTTCAAGCAAAGCATTGAAATTCTTTTGCGAATTCATAAACTCTTTGACACTAGTTTCAAATTCAAAGGGCATCTTACCAAAATTTCCATAAGAGTTGTTGTAGGAATTACCATAATTATTAGAGGAATTACTAGGAAAAGGCCTAGGGTTAAAGTTTCCTCTATAAGCATTGTTACCAAAGTTATACCTACCAACAAAATTCACATCCAAAGATTCATTATTATTTTCAATCAACGTGGATAAAGGCATATCATTAGGATCGGAAGAAGCACTCTTAGTAGCAAATAATTTCATAAGTTCATCCATCTTTCCACTCAAAACACTAATCTCTTCAATAGCATGCACTTTTTTACTAGTAGATCTTTCGGTGTGCCATTGAGAGTAGTTAGCCATAATATTATCTAGGAGTTTGGTAGCTTCTCCTAAGGTGGTTTCCATGAAAGTGCCCCCCGCTGCTGAATCTAAAAGATTTCTAGAAGCAAAATCCAAGCCAGCATAAAAGTTTTGCATAATCATCCATAAGTTCAAACCATGTGTAGGGTAATTACGTATCATTAATTTCATTCTCTCCCAAGCTTGTGCAACATGATCATGATCTAGTTGCTTAAAATTCATAATATCGTTTCTAAGAGAGATAATCTTAGCGGGAGGAAAATACTTAGAGATAAAGGCATCGTTGCACTTATTCCATGAATCAATAATATTTCTAAGCAAAGAGGAAAACCAAGTTTTAGCATGATCTCTAAGTGAAGACGGAAATAGCTTTAATTTAACAACATCATTATCCGTATCCCTCTTCTTTTGCATATCACACAAATCAACAAAGTTGTTCAGATGGGTAGCGGCATCTTCACTAGGAAGGCCAGAAAATTGATCTTTAATGACAAGATTCAACAGGGCATCATTGATCTCACAAGATTCAACATCGGGAATAGGAGCAATAGGCGTGTTCATAAAATCATTATTGTTGGTATTGGAAAAGTCACACAATTTGGTATTGTTTTGAGCCATAGTGACAAGCAAGCAATCTAACACACAAGCAAACAAGAGGCAAGCGAACGGTAAACACACGAAAAAACAAGGGCGAATAAAATGGCAAGGGTGAAGTGGGGGAGAGGAAAACAAGAGACGAATAATGTAGTGCGAAGGATAAGGGTTTGTGATAGGTACTTGGTATATGACTTTGCGTAAGCCTCCTCGGCAACGGCGCCAGAAATTCTTCTTGCTACTTCTCGAGCTTGTGTTGTATTCCCTCGAAGAGGAAAGGGTGATGTAGCACAGTAGCATAAGTATTTCCCTTAGTTTTTGAGAACCAATGTATCAATCCAGTACGAGACCACGCGCGAGTGCCTCGCACCTGCACAAACAAATAAGAACTTCGCAGCCAACGCGATAAGGGGTTGTCAATCCCTTTACGGTCACTTACGAAAGTGAGATCTGATAGATAGGATGGTATAATATTTTTGGTATTTTTGGTATAAGAACAGAAATTAAATTAAGCAAATAAGCAACGGCAACAAAAATTGGCTAGTTGAAGGGAAAGTAATATTATAAAGATAGACCCAGGGGCCATAGGTTTCACTAGTGGCTTCTCTCATGATAGCAGAATTCTATGATGGGTGAACAAATTACTGTCGAGCAATGGATAGAAAAGCGCATAGTTATGAGAATATCTAGGCATGATCATTAGATATAGGCATCACGTCCGTGACAAGTAGACTGAAATGATTCTGCATCTACTACTATTACTCCACACATCGACCGCTATCCAGCATGCATCTAGAGTATTAAGTTCATAAGAACAGAGTAATGCTTTAAGCAAGATGACATGATGTTGAGGGATAAACTCAAGAAATATGATATAAATCCCATCTTTTTATCCTCGATGGCAACAATACAATACGTGCCTTGCTGCCCCTGTTGTCACTGGGAAAGGACACCGCAAGATTGAACCCAAAGCCAAGCAGTTCTCCCATTGCAAGAACTATAGATCTAGTAGGCCAAACCAAACCAATAATTCAAAGAGACTTACAAGGATATTATAATCATACATACAAGATTTCAGAAATGAATCAAATATTGTTCATAGATAATCTTGATCATAAACCCACAATTCATCGGATCTCGACAAACACACACCAAAAAGATTACATCGAATAGATCTCCTCGAAGATCGAGGAGAACTTTGTATTGAGATCCAAAAAGAGAGAAGAAGCCATCTAGCTAATAACTATGGACCCGAAGGTCTGTAGTAAACTACTAACAACTCATTGGTGAGGCTATGGTGTTGATGTAAAAGCGCTCCGCGATGGATTCCCCCTCCGGTGGAGCTCCGGAACAGGCCCCAAGATGGGATCTCATGGGAACAGAAGGTTGCGGCGGTGGAATTAGGGTTTTCTCTGTTGCCTCGATGTTTTCAGGGTACGTGGTGTTGGGGAAGGTAGTATTTCAAAAAAAATCCTACGATCACACAAGATCTATCTACTAGATGCATAGCAACGAGAGGGAGAGTGTGCTATGTACCCTTGTAGATCGGGAGCGGAAGCGTCTAGTGACGTGGTTGATGTAGTTGAACTTCTTCGCGATCCAACCGATCAAGCACCGAACATACGGAGCCTCCACGTTCAGCACACGTTCAGCTTGATGACGTCCCATGAGCTGTTAATCCAGTAGAACTTCGCGGGAGAGTTTCGTCAGCACGACGGCGTGGTGACGGAGATGATGAAGCTACCGACGCAGGGCTTCGCCTAAGCACTGCAACGGTATGACCGAGGTGTGTTCCTGTGGAGAGGGGCACCGCACACGGTTGGGAGAGATCAAATTGATCAACTTATGTGTCTATGGGGTGCCTCTACCCCCGTATATAAAGGAGAGGGGGAGCGGAGGGGCTGGCCCTCTCTATGGCGCGCCCTAGGGAGTCCTACTCCCACCCGGAGTAGGATCCCCCCTTTCCCTTGTAGGAGTAGGAGAGGAAGGAAGGAGGAGAGGGAGGAGAAGGAAAGGGGGGCCAACCCCACTCCCAATTCGGTTTGGGCTGGTGAGGCGCGCGCCCCCACCTTGGTCGCCTCCTCTCCCTTTCCACGATGGCCCATTATGGCCCATTAACTCCCCGGGGGGTTCCGGTAACCCCCCGGTACTCTGGTATATGACAGAAACCTCCCGGAACCCTTTCGGTGTCCAAACATAGTCGTCCAATATATCGATCTTTATGTCTCGGGCATTCCGAGACTCCTTGCCATGTCTGTGATCTTATCCGGGACTCCGAACTACCTTCGGTACATCAAAACTCATAAACTCATAATATCGATCGTCATCAAAAGTTAAGCGTGCGGACCCTACGGGTTCGAGAACTATGTAGACATGACCGAGACTCATCTCCGGTCAATAACCAATAGTGGAACCTGGATGCTCATATTGGCTCCTACATATTCTACGAAGAACTTTATCGGTCAAACCGCATAACAACATACGTTGTCCCCTTTGTCATCGGCATGTTACTTGCCCGAGATTCGATCGTCGGTATCTCAATACCTAGTTCAATCTTGTTACCGGCAAGTGTCTTTACTCGTTCCGTAATACATCATCTCGTGACTAACTCATTAGTCACATCCCTAGTCAGTGCTTGCATTAGGACTAGCTAGAGTGTGCATCATGTTTACTTTCTACAGAAACTTGAAATGGGAATGACAGAAAACCCAGCACCCCTCTTCTAACAACTAGGGTTTAATAAAATATTTTCCAATGTACCCAAAATGCCCTTCAAAAATGTTCATCATCTTTGCCTTGGTCTTAAACCTCTGCCAAAAATGGTGCACAATTTTCTAGGACATCCAAAGGTCTCTGGATTAATCCATATTGTAATTGCATTTGGGCATTTAAATGCTATAAAATATTTTATGTGCCCAAATAATCATAAACTAAAATGTTCCATGCTGTTTATATTATATACAATGGGCATGACTAGTTTTATGATTTATAAAAATGTTCTAGCATTTTTATTAATTCAACAAATTTGCAAAAGAAAACAAACAGAAATAAAATAGAAAAGAGAGGAGAGAGAAGACTTACCTGGCGCCCACTAGCAGGCCCACCTGCCGGCCCAGCCCAGCCACCGCTCCACCGAGCTGCTTGGCTCGGCCAGGCAGGTAGGCAGGTGCTCGACGGCGGCGGCGGCGCGCGCCGCGCAGCTGCCCGCCGCCCTGCTTCCTCCCCTCGCCGTTCTGCTGGCCTGGATCGACCACCCGCGTCTCTCCCGAGCTCGCAGACACGCCTCCTCCTCCCTAGCTCCTCTCCCTCGCTCCCCCACACCATGGCCGACGCTGCCGCGCCCGCGCCTTCGTGATAACCGCGTCCACCGTCATCCCCGTGCCGCGTCACCGTGTCCGTTCGCTCCTCCGTCGTTGACTATGTCGAGCAGGCCGAGCCCCGAGCGCTCGCCTGCTCTGGAGTCGCCCCCGACCTCGTCTTCCGCAACTTCGGCCGCTGAGATCGCCACCGTCGCCCCGCTCAGCTCCGACCTTCCCCGAGCCCGCTCCGACGCTTGCTCCAACCGCCGTGAGCCCAGCTACCTCCCCATCCTCTCCATTAGCTCTCTCCTGCACCGTATGCACTGCACGAAGCTCACCTGCACTCGCCGCCACGGAGCTCGTCGCCGACGAGGCTCCGGCCATCTAACGGCCTGGCCATCGTGCCCACTAGCTTCACCGCCCCGCGTAGGTGCTGTAGGACCAATCCATGTGCCTCCAGGAGCACCGCACCGACGAGTTCGTCCTCGCCCACTCCGGCAGCCGCTGGACTCGTCGCCGGCGTCGTTTCCGGTGACCCCGAGGCCAGCCACCACCACCACTCGACGCGGCTCACTCCCAGCTGCCCGTAGGTGTGCTCCGCCGTCGATTTGGTCGCCGGAGCATGTTTTCCGCACCTCACCGCCGCGTCTGGCCTCGCCAGCGGCTAAACGCCAGCGAGTCGACCTAGTTTGACCAGGGGTTTGACTCCCCTGGGTCACTGACATGTGGGCCCTGCCTGTTAGTCAAACCTATGTTAGTGTCTAAACTATTCTTAATTAGTTAGTTAACTAACTATGACACTCACCAGTGGGTCCCACTGGTCAGGTTTGACCTGGACTGCCCTGTTGACTTGCTGACGTCACCATGATGTCATGCGGATGCAGTAAATGCTTTTCTGGGATTAATTGATTTAAAACAATTCAGGAAATTCCAGAAAATGCTTTAAACTTCAAAAAATCATATAAATTCAACAGTAGCTCAGATGGAAAAGAGTTATATATGAAAATTGATCAGAAAAATCCAATCTTTCCAATGGCACTGGTGTCATGCATGTTTGAGCAAGTTAACCTTGCTGTTCACATTAAAACATGATAATGCACTTTAATAAATAATAGTTTGGATATAAATTTGAATCTTTGATTCAAATAGGCTCAAACCCTTCTGTTTATAGTTGCATTAGCCCAAAACACATTCATCTTGCCATACATGAGCATGCATCATATTATTGCATTTGCTTGCTTATTGATTGTATCACCGGTGTTCTCCGTGGTAGGTCCTGCTCCCGAGGATACTTCTGTGTATCCAACTGAAGAGCAGTATCCGACAACCACTCTGCCAGGCAAGCAACCCATTGATCATTCCGATACAAAGTCATCTTCTCGCTCCTGCTCTCTTTTACCGCATTAAGGCAACAACGTGTGAACTGCTACTTGCTGCGGTAGTTGAACCCTATTTCCTTGCATGACCTGTCATTGCCACAGTAAATAGTTGAAACCCACTAGCATGTGCAGGAGTTGATTGAGCCATGTGATGTGTGTTCCACCATGATATTTGTTTATGTTGCCTGCTATGCTTAGAGTTGTGTCAGGTCTGGTCCATCTGGGTGATGGATCAGAGTGAAATAATCATACTCGATAAAGAGAGGGAAGTGTGGAACATGTTTGGTAAAGGTATCGATGAAAGGCCATGTAGGAGTACGTGGTGGGTTGTTTCATTAGATCCGTCCATAGGACCCGAGATCTGTATGTGTGATTCAAGTTACAGCTGCTACCACACATTGGGCCCTGAAATATGACCCCGCTCGACTTATTAACTGCCTTGTTCTCTGTCCAGGAGTTGCAACTAGTTTCTGGTGTTTGTAGTTTACTGGTGGTCGTGCACAGCGCTGACCCTCGGGGTGGGCTATGATGCAGCAGGTACGTGGCACGGTGTACCGGTCGCCCGTTTGGTGACTCGGGAACCCTGTACACATCGTTGGGGCCGTGAGCGACACCCCGGCCGGACCTCCGCACGGATGGACCCAAATAGGCGATAAACCTGGACGAGAGACTTGTGTAGTTAGTCAGGTCGTGGCCGACACCCTCGCTGGGCTTCCACTTGAAGGTTGCCGAGTACATGTCGAGTAAACGGCGATAAGTGGTGGAAGCGTGTGTGAAGAAGTACACACCTGTAGGGTTACCAATCTATTCGAATAGCCGTTGTTCGCGTTACGAACTACTTGGTTGCTCTTACAGTTCATAGACAAGTTGATGGATACTACTAAAAGCCTCAAGACAAGTGTGAGTGATGTGGATGGCCTTCCGTAGGATGACGGAAGAGGATCCACGGTAGTGTATTGTTGTGGTGAGTAGAGGACTCGTGTATGTAGTCTTATTTTGCAATCTGCTGAGAGTCGTAGTATAGGTTAGCCAAGAGTCAAAGCTGGCTTGCTGCTATGAACTCCACTACCCTTGTTGATAATGATGCATGTATGATAGGTTCTGTTGTAAGATTTGATGAGTACCTTTGTACTCATGTTTGCTTAATAACTGTTGCAGAGGAGAACCCTGCCCCTTCTGATGGGTTTTACATAGACGTTGACGTCGACGAGTAGCTTGCTACCCAGACGGAGATCCTGATGCTTGTGAAGGGCCTTGTAGATAGTCAGGCTACACCAAGCCTGTTTTATTTCCAAGTTGTCTGTACTCAGACATGTTAGCTTCCGCTTGTGCTTGTATGCTTGTATAACTTAAGTGTTGGGTCATGTGACCCCTACCTGTATGGATATGTTATGTATGGCTCTTCGGAGCCTCTTAAATAAAGTACTTTGAGTCATAGAGTTCTGTTGTGATGCAATGTTGTATTTGCACATATTGAGCATATTGTGTGTATGATTGAAATGCTTGGTATGTGTGGGATCTGACACCTAGTTGTTTTCCTTTGGTAGCCTATCTTACAGGGAAATGCCTCCTAGTGCTTCCACTGAGCCTTGGTAGCTTGCTACTGCTCGGAACACGTAGGCTGGCCGGCATGTGTCCTTCTTCGTTCCTGTGTCTGTCCCTTAGGGGAAATGTCACGCATTGTTCCTTTAAGTCCATGTAGCTTGCTACGACTTGGGTTCATACGTTGATGACCGACACGTTCGTTGCTGGGTCATGGATGCCTGTCTCTGTAATTTAGTGCCACTTTTGGTTTATAACTAGCCATGTCGGCCCGGGTTCTCTATCATATGGATGCTAGTGACACTATCATATACGTGTGCCAAAATGCGCAAACGGTCCCGGGCCAGGTAAGGTGGCACCCGTGGGGATACCATGCGTGAGGCCGCAAAGTGATATGACGTGTTACAAGCTAGATTGGTGTGACTTAGGATCGGGGTCCTGACATCTATGGCTAGGAAACATAACCATCTTTGATCAATGAGCTAGTCTAGTAGAGGCATACTAGGGACACTCTGTTTTGTCTACGTATTCACACATGTACTAAGTTTCTGGTTAATACAATTCTAGCATGAATAATAAACACTTATCATGATATAAGGAAATAAATAATAACTTTATTATTGCCTCTAGGGCATATTCCCTTCATGTGGATATATATAGGAGGAAGGAGGGCATCGGGTGAGCCAGAGGGGGCCCACGAGGGTGGGGGCGCGCCTTCCCCCTGGGCGTGCCCTAGACCCTCGTGGCCACCTCTCTTGTTCCCTCGTGTGTACTCCAAGTCTTTTGGGTAGATATGGTTCCAATAATAACTTTCCCGAAGGTTTCATTCCGTTTGGACTCCGTTTGATATTCCTTTTCTGCGAAACACTGAAATAGGCAAAAAATTGCAATTTGCACTGAGCCTTGGGTTAGTAGGCTAGTCCCAAACATAATATAAAAGTGTATAATAAAGCCCATTAAACATCCAAAACAGAATATAAAATAGCATGGAACAATAAAAAATTATAGATATGTTGGAGACGCATCAGGGCACCGCACACGGCTAAGACAAATCTTGAAGTGCCTTTGGGGTGCCCCCTGCCCATGTATATAAAGGAAGGAGGAGGAGGAGGCCAGCCCTAGAGGGGGCGCGCCAAGTGTGGGGAGTCCTACTAGGACTCCCAAGTCGTAGTAGGATTCCCCCTTTACCTTTCCAGAGTAGGAGAGAAGAAAGAGGGAAAGAGAGAGGCAGTAGGAAAGGGCAAGGGGGCCGCGGCCCGCTTTCCCTAAATCCAATTCGGACCAATGGGGGGCGCCTCCTTCCCATTGGCCTACCTCCTCTATTCCCGTATGGCCCAATAAGGCCCAAATACTTCTCCCGGTGAATTCCCGTAACTCTCCGGTACTCCGAAAAATACCCGAATCACTCGGAACCTTTTCGATGACCGAATATAGCCTTCCAATATATCGATCTTTACGTCTCGACCATTTCGAGACTGTTTATCATGTCCGTGATCTCATCCGGGACTCCGAACAAATGTCCGTCATCAAATCACAAAGCTCATAATACAAGTCGTCATCAAAGGTTAAGCGTGCGGACCCTACGGGTTCGAGAACTATGTAGACATGACCGAGACTCATCTTCGGTCAATAACCAATCGCAGAACCTTGATGCTCATATTGGTTCCTACATATTCTACGAAGATCTTTATCGGTCAAACGGCATAGCAACATACGTTGTTCCCTTTGTCATCGGTATGTTACTTGCCCGAGATTAGATCGTCGGTATCACCATACCTAGTTAATCTCGTTACCGGCAAGTCTCTTTACTCATTACGTAATACATCATCTCGCGACTAACTCATTAGTCATTTGCTTGCAAGGCTTATTATGATGTGTATTACCGAGAGGGCCCAGAGATACCTCTCTGACACTCGGAGTGACAAATCCAATTCTCGATCTATGCCAACACCACAAACACCTTCGGAGACACCTGTAGAGCATCTTTATAATCACCCAGTTACGTTGTGACGTTTGATAGCACACAAGGTGTTCCTCCGATATTCGGGAGTTGCATAATCTCATAGTCATAGGAACATGTATAAGTCATGAAGAAAGCAATAGCAGTAAAACTAAACGATCAAGTTGCTAAGCTAACGGATGGGTCTTATCCATCACATCATTCTCCTAATGATGTGACCCCGTTGATCAAATGACAACGCATGTCTATGGCTAGGAAACATAACCATCTTTGATCAATGAGCTAGTCTAGTAGAGGCATACTAGGGACACTCTATTTTGTCTATGTATTCTCACATGTACTAAGTTCCCGGTTAATACAATTCTAGCATGAATAAAAAAATTTATCATGATATATAAGTAAAAATAAATAACAACTTTATTATTGCCTCTAGGGCATATTTCCTTTAGATAATAGTCTGAAAGCTATTCTGACTGAATATTAAATTTTAAATAAGTTTCTTTTCCTCATCAGAATGAATGAATTTATGCGCCACCTGATGAGTAAGAGTGTCAAACCAAACGAGGAGCAGAAGGAAATGATAGGCAGTTTTCAGTAAGGTATTGTCTGCAAGCACTGAAATTATAGGTAACAGATAGTTTTATGATAAGGTAATTGGTAGCAAGAGACAAAATGTAAAAGTAAATAAGGTGCGGCAAGGTGGCCCAATTCTTTTTGTAGCAAAGGACAAGGCTGAAAAAAATTCTTATATGAAGGAAAGCGCTCCCGAGGACACATGAGAATTATCGTCAAGCTAGTTTTCATCACGATCATCTGATTCGCGTTCGGTACTTTGATAATTTGGTATGTGGGTGGACCGGTGCTTGGGTGCTGTCCTTACTTGGACAAGCCTCCCACTTATGATTAACCTCTAATGCAAGCATCCGCAACTACAAAAGAAGTATTAAGGTAAACCTAACCATAGCATGAAACAAGGGGATCCAAATGAGTCCCTTATGAAGCAACACATAAACTAGGGTTTAAGCTTCTGTCACTCTAGCAACCCATCATCTACTTATTACTTCCCAATGCCTTCCTCTAGGCCCAAATAATGGTGAAGTGTCATGTAGTCGACATTCACATGACACCACTAGAGGAGATACAACATACATCTCATCAAAATATCGAACGAATACCAAATTCACATGACTACTAATAGCAAGACTTCTCCCATGTCCCCAGGAACAAAAGCAACTAATCACAAGACATAATATTGTTCATGATCAGAGGGGTATTAATATGCATAATGGATCTGAACATATGATCTTCCACCAAATAAACCAACTAGCATCAACTACAAGGAGTAATCAACACTACTAGCAACCCACAGGTACCAATCTGAGGTTTGGGTACAAAGATTGGATACAAGAGATGAACTAGGGTTTGAGAGGAGATGGTGCTGGTGAAATGGTGATGAAGATAGCTCTCCCCAAGATGGGAGAGTTGTTGGTGATGACGGCGGTGACGATTTCCCCCTCCCGGAGGGAATTATCCCCGACAGAACAGCTCTGTCGGAGCCCTAGATTGGTTTCCGCCAAGGTTCCGCCTCGAGGCGGCGGCGTCTGGTCCCGAAAGCCTCCTTACGATTTTTCCAGGTCAAAACACCTCGTATAGGAGAAGATGGGCATCGGGGGGCCATCGGGGGGCCCACGAGGCAGGGGGCGTGCCCAGAGAGGGGGGGCGCCCCCCACCCTCGTGGATAGGTAGTGGTCCCCCTGGTGATCTTCTTTCGCCAGATATTTTTTACATTTTCTGAAACGGTGTCCTGTGAAGTTTCGGGGCTTTTTGAGTTGTGCAGAATAGGTTTCTAGAGTTTGCTTCTTTTCCAGCCCAGAATTCCAGTTGCCGGCATTCTCCCTCTTCATGTAAACCTTGTAAAATAAGAGAGAAAAGACATAAGTATTGTGACATTAACGTGTAATAACAGCCCATAATGCAATAAATATGAACATATAAGCATGATGCAAAATGGACGTATCAACTCCCCCAAGCTTAGACCTCGCTTGTCCTCAAGCGAAAGCCGATGTCGAAAAATATATCCACATGTTTAGAGATAGAGGTATCGATAAAAATAAAATACGGACATGAGAGCATCATGATCATTCTCATAACAGCAACATATATATATATATATATATAAACACTATTCTGATCACGGGATCAGAATATTATTCTGATCACAACATATACTTCCTGAGATACGCGCGTGAACTTCCCTGTGTAGGAACCCGACCTTCGGACTATCTTCGCAACCGTGTCTTTTCGCGTGAATTATTCTTGTTAGTCGTGTTCTATGTGATCTAAGTGTAATCTGCAAACGGTTTTAGCAACTAAATACTATTTTTAAATAGAAATCTCGCTCATGGGCGGATTTTGCTCTCGGGTTGTGATGAACTCGTGTTTTTCGCAATTTTACTGCCTCAGTTGCACGCGTGAACTTCTCTCTGAACTAGGTTGAACTTCCGCCAACATCGCCCAAACGGGGCTTGCGATATACTGTTGGAAAGCTATGGACACCACTATCATGACCCAACTTAAATTTTTGTCAAAATGTAAGCGGTTTAAGAGCAGTTTTGAAAACCGTTTTTTCTTCACACAAAAAACGTGAATCGTATTTTCAATCTCATTTCTAAACCGTCTATCGGAATGCGTCATATAATATGTCGTTGGAAAGCAGCTGCAAAACCGCTCCTTTCACATGTTGAAAGTTTTCTCTAATTTCATATGGTTAAAACGTTATTTGGAAAATCGTAAAATTTTGCAAAGCGAACAGCTGAGTTCGTATTTTCGCTGTGATTTCTAAACGGCTAATCTGATTAGGGCATGTTATATGGCGTTTGAAAGCTTATGAAAATGCGCTACTTTTTCATGTTGAAAGTCTTTTCTAATTTGGAACAGTTTAAGAGTAATCTAGAAAACGGTACAAGTCCTACCGAGTTCGTTTTTTCAAGTTAATTTTTTAACCGTGTGTCCGAATGCAGCAAGTGATATGGCGTTGGAAAGCTTGAACAAATGCGAAACTTTTTTGTATGTATTGTTTCTCCTAATTCTGTACGGTTTTAAGTTAGTTTCAAAAATGGAAAAAACAGTATTTTCGTTGTATTTTCTACAAACTTTATCGGAATGCGGCAAATAATATACCGTTGAAAAGCTACAGAAAATGTGAAACTTTTTCATGTTGACGGTATTTTCTGATTCCCAGTCGTTTTCAAGTAATTGCGAAAATGGCGAGATCATTTTTTTGCCTTTATCGCGAAACAGATTCTTCGAAAATGCACCGCGTGAAGAACCTGAACTTCTCGGCACGTGCACTTGAACTTCACTCTGTTTTTCACGTGCTTTGTTTGCTCGCGGCTCTCCATCTACTCACCGGAATTGAGCAAGTGATATACCTGCTGTAAACACGCAACTTTCCCGTGTTGATCATTTTTTTCATACTCGCGATGGTTTTAAAAGTTATTAATCCAAAATTCGTTCAGTGTAGTAGTTGAACTTCTGTGACAGATCTGTTTTGAACATCAATCTATTTTTGCCGTGCTAATTTTTGCCCGTAACTCCCAAACCACGTACCGGAATTGAGCAAATGATATACCAATGAAAAGCTGTTGAAAACACGCAACTTTTTCGTGTTGATCAGTCTTTCATACTCGCGACGGTTCAAACTATATTTTTAATGCGTAAAAATGTGTTTTTAATGGTATACATAAAACTTTTAAATCATTTATCGGAATGTAGCATATAATACATTGTTGGAAAGCTTATTAATAGGTGCAACTTTTTCATCAAAACAACCGTTACAAATTCGTTGCCGTTTGAGAGGAGTATTAAAAATGGCAAAAATAACATCATTTTTCCTTGTTTTGAACATGTAATTGAAGATTGGACGTCTCGCACTAGAGATCTCGAACTTCACCGGGAGGAGCACGTGAACTTCTTGCAACAAACCTTTGAAGCTTTTAGTTTTATATGCTTATATTCTTATTTGAAACGAATTTCGTGTAGTAGTTGAACTTCCCGCTGTTTTCACCTTGAACTTCTGTCACGTATTTTTGTTCAACCTCTCTCACAACAATTTTTGAACTTTTCTCGGGCTGAGCACTTGAACTTCTAGCAACAAAACTTTTAGCTTTTGCTTTTTCATTCACTTTTTTCATACAAATGCACACCGTGTAGTACGTGAACTTCTCTCGGTTACGCGAAAATATCTGACTTTTTTTATAGATATTGAACCGCTCCACCTTTTTTATTTCAACTTCATTGTGTATTTTACAAAATGTGAAAATTGGAGGTTTTTAAAAACATCGAACTTCTTCGTTATTTGAAATTGAACATATTTGTTTTATTATTTAGTAACTAGAAAAATCTGATTTTTTCAAATAAATATCAAACTTCTTTGCCTTTTCCAATTGACTTCTTGGTTTTATTTCTCTAGTAACGTGAAAAACCTGAGTTTTTATATACATTGAACTACTCCTTTTTTCGAAAGTGAACTTATTGGTTTTAATCTTTAGCATTGGGAAATTTTGAGTTTTTATAAACATTAAACAACTTCATATTTTTCTAATTTTGAACTTCTTGGGTTCATTAATTAGTAATGGGAAAAGTCCTAGTTATGTAATAAATATCGAACTGCTCAATTATTTTAAAGTTGAACTTCTACGTCTTATTTCTAAAAGAAAAAAAATTCTGTTTTTATAAACTTTTTGAACTGCTCGGTTTTTTCAATTTGACCTTCTTGATATTGTAATAAATATTGAACTTCTTCATTTTTTAAATTTGAACCTCTAGTTTTTTTCCAAATGCTGCATGTTTATCCAAAAACAAATGAGCTTCAACCAAAATTATTATTTTTTTGTGCGTGCACCTATGATGTTTTTTTTCTTAATTCCATGTTTTTGTTTTGTTTGTTTAACGATTTTTTTTTCTTCTAACGTGTTGTCTCTACTTCTCTTGTTAGCATGTCTGAACTTCAAGAATTATTTTAGAAAAGGGAAAATCCATTTTTTTTTATAATCTTGTTAACTTGTTCTATTATTTTTTATTGTGTTCCATAATCTTTGAAGTTCGGTAATTCTATCTTCTTTTTGTGAACTAACCATGTTCCTCTATTAATTCCATACTTTCGTTTACTGTATGTTCTTTCGTTTATGATCTCCCTCCTTTTCCATTTCCTTTTTTGATAGAATAGATACTGAACATATTTGCAGCATATATATATATTGATTGATCTATTTTTCTACAAAAAAACAATCTTTTTTCTTTTGTCGTTGAACTTTTTCAATCTTTGCAATAGTGCTGCTAGAGAATTTTGTATCACTGGAATTACAACGAGAACCTTGAGAACATCAAATTCCAAGAAGAAACATATATAGTATATTTTTTACTTTTGCACGAACGTACGAAGAATCATCACACTTGACAAAGGTCATTTCACCACAAGATCCACAATAATTAGGTGTTGCTGCAATTGTAACAAACACGCACACATAGAGAGAGGCAGAAAGAAAGAGTAGCACATGGATAGAGAGTAGCAGCAGCCTATACTTAGAGAAAGAAGCTACATTAGTTACTGGAAGAGAGCAGCAACAGCGCCGCACCATTAGCATTTACCAATACAGAACAACAGCACGCTCGAGCACTAGTTTATAGAAGGAACGATCCATAATATCCGCACTCAAGAAGCAACAACAGCATGCTAGGTATTAGAAGTGGGCCGTTCACCAGCCGGAAGATGGGTAGGTCACATAGAGCAAAGGGAGCAGCAATTCGGATGAGCCAAGAACGTGAAGAGAAGCAGAGAGAACGACTGAGTTTCTCTCCTCACCTACAGGGAAAAACTTCTCTTCAGAATGCAATTGTATTCAGAAGAAAAATTTATAGAGACAATTTTTGCAAGAAATTTTCATGCAAATTCAAAGAAGTTCAAATCCTCATGCGGAAAGAGTTCAACGTAGAGAGGGAGGGGCAATAACTAACGTTGAAGAGGAGCGCATGGTTCGAGTGGAGCACCACAACGCGTGGTGGTACAACGCGTCGCGATGGACGGCTGTTGAACGGGCTCGAGAATGGCACGGCGGATGAATCCAGTCGCGGGGGTGGTGCGGCTAAGGAATCCAGGTGCACGGTGGCACCGGTGCAGGATCCAGGCGAGGGGGTGGAGCCGGTGCCGTTTCTAGGCACGGGGCGACGCCGATGCCGGATCCAAGCGTGGGGGAGGGGCCGGGGCGGGGGGAGGGGTGGATCCAGAGATGAAAGGCCGCCGGCAGCCGCCGAAGTGCAGCCACCTGAGGTGGTTGTCGCCGGCGCCGTTTGTGTGTTGTGGGTCAGGGCGCGGCGACGGGAGGTGCGCCAACATCGGCAGCGAGAGCCGCATCAGGGGGCGGCGACATGGCCGAGGTGGCCGGCGGCAGGAGGCGCCTCGGGGTCAGGGGCGGCGGCGCTTATGGCAGGAGGTCAGGAGCTCGATGCCGCTGGATCAGGGGAGGGGGTGGCGAGCCAGAGGCACACGGCGGCGGCGAGATCTGGCGTTCGGGGAAGGGAATCGAGGGAGGAGACGGGTATCTGGGCAGCGGGTGGGCTGTGGTGGGGTTTTTTCAATCGGTCCGGTGGGTTTGTCGCGATCTTAGGAGGATCTCATCGGGCCCTTATAGGGTTGGCTGTGATCCAAATAACTATTCTAATCCCAGGATTAGAATAGTGTTGTCCTATATATATATATATATATATATATATATATATATATATATATATATATATATATATATATATATATATATATATTGTCATATGATTCTTATGCTAAAGTAACAATTCATTCACCATATCGAGCATGAATCATAAACTTCATTGAAAACCAACAAACTATAATCTTGGTCATTGAAGCAATTGCAATTTATCGTAACATCGGAAAGAGTTAATATAAGAGCTTTTCAGCAAGCCTACATACTCAACTATCATATAGTCTTTCACAATTGCTCACACTCACGCAATACTTATGGTTATGGAGTTTTAATCAGGCACAGAGAAAGATAGGAGCTTATGATGTTGCCTCCCAACCTTTTACCTCAAGGGTAATGTCAACAGTAATAGACCATGAAAACTTACATCCAAGTGGGTATATATGTCAGGATCTTTCCAACACAATGTGCTTGCCAAAGGATAAAATGTAAAAAGGAAAGGTGATTTTCACCTTGACTTTAAAGGAAGAATAATAGATAGGCCCTTCGCAGAGGGAAGCAGAGGTTGTCATGTGTTTTTATGGTTGGATGCACAAAGTCTTTGTGATGCCCGAAGACCGACGTCCCAGAAGATTCCAGATGTTCCGGGTTCTCCCGTGTGTTTCATTTGTGCTTGTGTTATTTATTTTGCATTGCATCATGCCATCATGACTTTAATTCTGCAACTCAACCAAATAAGTCGTGTGGACCTTCGTTCCATTTAAATCGAGGGAAGGATGACTTCTCTTTATAACATATATATATCCTCCTAATATTTATGGAGATATTATAAAAATATTCCATTGTTGGAAGCAACCATCACACACTTGCATAATATTCCCCATGTTTGTTTCACTCCAAGTTTTGACTCCCACAACCTTGCTTGATCATCTTCTTCTCCTTCTTCGTTAGTCCATTTAAATTGTGGCATTCTATTTCCTGCACCAATTTAATGTTCATTCTTTTCCTATCAATTCTCAACCATGCCTTCAACATCCTTGCCAATTTTTAGTTCCTTTGGACATGTTTTGGTTGGGTTCAAAAATGGCTCAAGTTTGAATTTAATTCAAACTTGAATTATTTTTATATCCGTAAAATGTCCGAACTAGTTTATTAAAATTGTGCATAAATCTAGGAGTTCAAGTATATTTTTACTTCCTTCTTATTCTTCATATAACACCCTGTCCTTTTTCTTTCTTCATCGGGGTGTTTGAATCTTCTTCTCTTTTTAAGAAAATGGATAGGGCCTCCCTGCAGCCTGCTTAAGGCCGCGTGCGGCCTGACCTAGCTGGCCGATTTGGACCAGCGTCCCTTCCCCGCGGCCCAGCCCAGCTCGCCTTCTGGCCCAAGCTGCTAGGCCCAGCCGCGCCCTCCTTCTAACCCTAGCTGGCCCGAAGCCATCCTACCCCGCTCTCTCACCCTCTCCCTCCGTGCAGCCGTCGCACCCCATCTCTCGATCCCCATCTCTTTCCTCGCTCGATCCCTCTCACCCAGCGCCCGATCCTCTCTCCCTCTCCCTCGCTTGGTCGTCGCCTCGCGAACCCTCGCATGTGGGTGCCCGAGCTCCGTCGCGCGGGCCTTGTCCAGCCGCGTCGGCCCCTTCCTCCCCTGCCGCCGCCTCGACCACCAAGGCGTTCCTGGCCGCAATGCCGCCACCGAGCTGCTCCGCCCTAACGGCCTCGCCAGCTCGCCGGCCTCCTGACCTCCTCCATTGTCGAGCCCCGATCGTCCTCCTTCCCCGACCTCTCCTCCTCCGCGCCCAACTGCATCGCGCCCGAGCGCCGTCCTCCTCGACGGATCCGGCGACCTCAGACGCACATCGCGTCGCCCTCCCCTACTGCAGCACCCTCGGCCTCGCTACCGTGTTGTTCCGGCGACCCAGCCCGCCGGGGACCTCGACCTCCCCGACGCCTACCCCCTGCATCGGCCTCCGCAGCTCCTCCGACCAGTCAGCGCCTCCACCCTCGTCGGCGTCCATGCCACCTTGACATCACGACCTCTTCTGCTTCAGCCATGCCCAGCCCCGCATTGACTTCCCCGGCATCTTCTGTCGAGAGCACAACTTCCGCAAGCCCTGCTGCCTTCTGGTGCAGCCGATTCATTTTGTCATGTTGGACACCGACGACCGCAGATTTGGATGGGCCAAGTTCCTCTTTCAAATGTACGACTATATCCGACGTGGATTTCGACAAGTACCACGGTGGCCGGAGCCCTCGGAACCGTCAATTTCGTCTACGTGCGTGTACCACTACCGTCGCAAGAACGAGACCTCAAGTACCTCGACGACCGCTATTTTTTTTTTGAAGACCCCAAGTACCACGACGTCGACGACCTTCAAGTTCGACTACACGGATTCCATGAGTACCCCTACAACGCGACAAGTACCTCGACGAACCGAACATCTACGGGAACTTGAACATCTACAAAACGTGTACCTCTACCTCCCACGACGACCGCGTCGACCCATCAAGTTCAACTACGGGCATGTACCACTACCGCCGCGAGAACGACTACTTCCCTCTCTGAAACGAAACGTGCACGACTACTTCCACTACGTCCCTCGATGACTCATTCCGCTCCGAAAAGCACGCTCCGAAGGTATACCCCGAGACGATGACCCGTGGACTTCATGTGTTGTATGAGATGAATCGGAGGCCCTCGTTTTCCTTGTCGCCAACTATCTCTTTTGCAATTTTATCCCTCTTTTACATGAGTCGTGCAAAGATACCATACTTGAGATCATTCTAGTATGAGCTTATGCCTTTAAGTCGTGCCTCGACACGTATGAGGTATAATATCATACTGGGCATTACAGCCTTAGCATAGAAGAACATCACTTCATATTGCCACTTGTGATAAGGACCTTTATTATGTAGTTCGTCGCTTTTATTACTTCCATATCACAAGATCATATAAAGCTTATTTCCTCCACAGTAATAAATCGTACATATTTTAGCAAGTTTGCAACATGACAACTTACTTGGAAGGATCTTACTCAATCCATAGGTAGGTATGGTGGACTCTCATGGCAAAACTAGGTTTAAGGATGTATGGAAGCACAAGTAGTATCTCTACTTGGTGCGAAGAGTTTTGGCTAGCATGAGGGGGAAAGGCAACCTCAACATGTTGGATGATCCATGACAATATACTTTATTTCGGATATAAGAAAACATAACCCATTATGTTGTCTTCCTTGTCCAATATCAACTCTTTAGCATGGCATATTTTAATGAGTGCTCACAATCATAAAAGATGTCCAAGATAGTATATTTGTACGTGAAGCCTCTCTTTCTTTATTATTTCCTATTAATTGCAACAATGACCAAAACTATGTTTGTCAACTCCCAACAACTTTTCTTCATCATACTCTTTATATGTGAAGTCATTACTTCCCATAAGATCAATATGATCTCTTGGATACTCTTTATGTTTTCTTTCTTTTTATCATGACCAAAGTGAGGAAATCAAGCTCTTGAATCAACACTAATCTTTATTATATAGCTCACGGACTCGATTACAAAGGGTAAAGATCATAAAGCAAAAGCTCACAACTGGATCATGCTAACTTTATTCTACTAGATCAAGATACTACCAAAAGGATCGAACTAAGGAAAACGGTAAAGATAGGAGTGATTGTGATACGATATCGGGGTCACTCCCCCAAGCTTGGCAGTTGCCAAGGGGAGTGCCCATACCCATATGATTAGGTCTCCTTCTTCGGTGGTGGTGATGATGGAGTTGAAAGTAGTGACGCCGGATCATCATATATCGAGCGTAGGAGATCCTCCAGCTTGCGGATAATACCTTTGAGTGCAACTATATACTCCTTCAACAAAATATTTTCACTTGTGAGATACTTGTTTTGAATTTGAGCTAACTCAATCATCTTGAAAGCTTCAATCTGAGTTGAAGTAAAGAAGTTGGGAAGAGGTTGATGGATGTCTTCTTCTCCCAGTGCCGGAGACTGATCTTCCACCTCCTTCTTGATCCTCTTCTCCTTGTTGGTCTCCTCGGGTCCTTCCCTCTTCAGATTTATCTTCATTAGCCAAGCATCATTGCCTTCATTGTTGGAGGAAGGAGACGACATGGTGCCTAGCTTCGTCAACCCTAGCAGAAAATAGCTCGAAACAAGAAGAGAGGATTTTTGCGTGATACAGAGGTCAAAACCTTCGGGAGTATATATAATGAATTTTTACCGACCAAAAGGAGTAGCATACAAGAAATCGGAGTCCGGGAGGCACATGAGGTGACCACAAGGCAGGGGGCGCGCCCAGGGGAAGGGGGCGCCCTCCACCCTCGTGGACACCTCGTGTCTCTTCTAGACTGCCACTTGTTTTTCTATTTTTCTAAATATTCCAAAATGGTGAAAACTTGCCTTTAGAACTGTTTTGGAGTCAGTTCACTTACCGTACCACATACCTCTTCTTTTTCGGAGTCTGAATCGTTTTGTAAAGTGTCCCTTATGTATTCCTCCGGGGTTACGGTTTCAATAACATTGGTTTCAACATTTATAGGGTTACCTGAGATATAATGTTTAATTCTTTGACCATTCACCACCTTCAGATTTGTGCCCTCGAAGTTGTTGATTTTTATGGCACCGGAACGATAGACCTCCTCGATAACGTAAGGTCCTTCCCACTTAGAGAGAAGTTTTCCTGCAAAAAATCTTAAACGAGAGTTGTATAGCAATACATAATAACCTACATTAAACTCACGCTTTTGTATCCTTTTGTCATGCCATATTTTAATGTTTTCTTTAAACAGCTTGGCATTCTCATAGGTCTGGGTCTTCCATTCATCAAGAGAGCTAATGTCAAATAACCTCTTCTCACCGGCAAGTTTGAAATCATAATTGAGCTTGTTAATAGCCCAATATGCCTTATGTTGTAGCTCAAGAGGTAAGTGACAAGCTTTTCCATAAACCATCTTATATGGAGACATACCCATAGGATTTTTATATGCAGTTCTATAGGCCCATAATGCATCATCAAGTTTCTTGGACCAATTCTTTCTATACCTATTAACTGTCTTTTGCAAAATTAATTTCAACTCTCTATTACTTAATTCTACTTGACCACTAGTCTATGGGTGATAAGGATATGCAATTCTATGATTTACATCATACTTAGCAAACATTTTACGGAAAGCACCATGAATAAAGTGTGAGCCACCATCAGTCAGTAGGTATCTAGGGACTCCAAACCTTGGAAAAATAACTTCTTTGAGCATCTTAATAGAGGTGTTATGATCAGCACTACTAGTTGGAATAGCTTCTACCCACTTAGTAACGTAATCAACATCAACTAGAATATGTGTGTACCCATTAGAGGAGGGAAGCGGTCCCATATAATCAAAGCCCCAAACATCAAATGGTTCAATAACAAGTGAATAATTCATAGGCATTTCTTGACGTCTACTAATATTACCAATTCTTTGACATTCATCACAAGATAAGACAAACTTACGGGCATCCTTGAAGAGAGTAGGCCAATAAAATCAGATTGCAATACCTTATGTGTAGTTCTATCTCCAGCATGGTGTCCACCATAAGCTTCGGAGTGGCACTTGCGTAGGATCTGTTCCTGTTCATGCTCAGGTACACAACATATAATAATACCATCTACTCCTTCTTTATAAAGATGTGGGTCATCCCAGAAGTAATGTCTCAAATCATAGAAGATTTTTTTTCTTTTGATGGTATGTGAAGCTAGGAGGTATAAACTTAGCAACAATATAATTAGCATAAGCATCATACCATGGAGCAGTACGAGAAGTATTTATGACAGCTAATTGTTCATCAGGAAAGATATCATCAATAGGTTGTGGGTCATCAACTATATTCTCTAGCCTAGACAAGTTATCTGCAACGGGGTTCTCAGCTCCCTTTCTATCAATAATATGCAAGTCAAATTCTTGCAGCAAGAGAACTCATCTAATAAGTCTAGGTTTAGCATCTTTCTTTTCCATCAGGTATTTGATAGCAGCATGATCAGTGTGAATGGTTACTTTAGAATCAACAATATAAGGTCTAAACTTATCACAAGCAAATACAACCGCTAAAAATTCTTTCTCGGTAGTAGCATAGTTTCTGTCTAGGGTTTTACTAGCATATTGGATAATATTCAATTTCTTATCAACTCTTTGCCCTAAAATAGCACCTATAGCATAATCACTAGCATCACACATAATCTCAAAAGGTAAATTCCAGTCAGGAGGGTGGACAATAGGTGCAGAGATCAATGCTTTCTTAAGTATTTCAAATGCTTCTAGACAATCATCATGAAAGACAAAAGGAATATCTTTTTGTAAGAGATTAGTCAAAGGCCTAGAGATTTTGGAGAAGTCCTTTATGAACCTCCTATAAAACCCGACATGACCAAGGAAACTTCACATACCTTTGATGTCCTTGGGGCACGACATCTTTTCAATAGCATCAACTTTGGCCTTGTCAACTTCAATACCTCTTTCAGAAATTTTATGTCCCAAGACAATGCCTTCATTAACCATAAAGTGGCACTTCTCCCAATTCAAGACAAGATTAGTGTCTTCACATCTCTGCAAAACTCGATCAAGGTTGCTTAAGCAATCATCAAAAGAAGTTCCGTAAACGGAGAAGTCATCCATGAAAACCTCAACAATCTTTTCACAAAAATCAGAGAATATAGCCATCATGCATCTTTGAAAGGTAGCAGGTGCATTAAATAAACCAAAAGGCATACGTTTATAAGCAAAGGTACCGAAAAGACAAGTAAAAGTGGTCTTTTCTTGATCCCCTTTTGACACAGGTATTTGAGAGAAACCAGAATAACCATCTAGAAAGCAAAAGTGAGTATGTTTGGATAACCTTTCTAGCATTTGATCAATAAAAGGCAAGGGGTAATGATCTTTCTTAGTAGCTTTATTTAATTTGCGAAAATCAATTACCATCCTATAACCTGTAACTATTCTTTGCGGGATCAATGCATCTTTATCATTAGGAACAACAGTCATACCTCCCTTCTTAGGGACACAATGGACAGGACTTACCCATTGGCTGTCAGCAACTGGATAGATAATACCTGCCTCTAGAAGCTTTAGTATTTCCTTCCTTACCACTTTTTTCATCTTAGGATTTAACCATCGTTGATGATCAATAACTGGTTTAGCGTTTTCTTCCAATTTTATCTTGTGTTGGCATAAAGTGGGACTGATGCCCTTAAGATCATCCAGAGTATATCCAATAGCAGCACAATGCTTCTTCAGAGTTTTCAATAATTTTTATTCTTCCTGCTCTGAAAGGTTAGCACTAATAATAACAGGATATATCTTCTTTTCATCAATATAAACATACTTAAGATTATCAGGCAAAGGTTTAAGTTCAAACACGAGATCACCCTTGGGTGGAGGAGGATCCCCTAGGATTTCAACAGGTAAGTTATTTTTCAATACGGGTCCCTGGTTAAAGAATATTTCATCTATTTCCCTTCTCTCATCATATGCATATCATTTTCATGATCTAGCAAATATTGTTCTAAAGGATCATTAGGAGGCACAACAATAGAAGCAAGACCAATAATTTCATCCTTACTAGATAATTCTTTATCAAGGGGTTGTCTACGGAATTTAGCAAAGTTAAAATCATGAGACATATCCCCTAAACCAACCGTAACAATATCTTTCACACAGTCTATCTTAGCATTAACAGTATTCAAGAAGGGTCTACCAAATATAATGGGACAAAAGTCATCTTGTGGGGAACTAAGAATGAGGAAATCAGCAGGGTATTTAACTTTCCCACACAAAACTTCAAAATCTCTAACAATCCCAATGGGTGATATAGTGTCTCTATTAGCGAGTTTAATAGTAACATCAATCCCTTCTAACTCAACAGGTGCAATGTCATGCATAATTTCTTGATATAAGGTATGAGGGATAATACTCGCACTAGCACCCACATCACATGAACCATGATAGCAATGATCTCCTATTTTAACAGAGATAACAGGCAAGCCTACAATAGGTCTATGTTTATTCCTAGCATCGGGTTTGGCTATTCTAGCAGATTCCTCTTGGAGGTAAATAACATGTCCATCTAAATCTTCTACCAAGAGATCTTTAACCATAGCAACACTAGGTTCAACTTTAATTTGCTCAGAGGGTGTAGGTGTTCTAGTATTACTCTTACGAACTACAGTTTAAGCTTTAGCATGATCCTTTATCCTAACAGAAAAAGGTGGTTTCTCAATATAAGTAGTAGGAACAATAGGATCAACATTATAAGTGATAATCTTTTCTTCAACTTTAACAGGTTCAACTACTTTTACTTCAATGGGAGGATGGTATTTAAACCACTTCTCCTTGGGAAGATCAACATGAGTAGTAAATGATTCACAGAAAGAAGCTACTATCTCAGAGTCAAGTCCATATTTAGTGCTAAACTCATGGAAAACATCGGTATCCATAAAAGCTTTAACACAATCAAACTTAGGGGTCATACCTGACTCCTTACCTTCGTCAAGATCCCAATCTTCAGAGTTGCGTTTAATTATTTCCAATAAATCCCATTTGAATTCAATAGTCTTCATCATAAAAGAGCCAGAACAAGAAGTATCGAGCATGGAGTGATTATTAAGAGAAAACCGAGCATAAAAATTTTGAATAATCATTTCTTTTAAGAGCTCATGATTGGGGCATGAATATAACATTGACTTAAGCCTCCCCCAAGCTTGAGCGATGCTTTCTCCTTCGCGAGGCCTAAAATTATAGATATAATTACGATCACGATGAACCTGGTGCATAGGGTAGAACTTCTGATGAAATTCCAACTTAAGACGATTATAGTTCCATGATCCAATATCGTCACATAGCCTAAACCATATCAATGCATCTCCCTTCAAAGATAAAGGGAAGACCTTCTTCTTGATAACATCCTCGGGCATACCTGCAAGCTTAAATAATCCACAAACTTCATCCACATAGATTAGATGTAAATCGGGATGCAGTGTTCCGTCTCCTGTAAAGGGATTATCTAGGAGTTTCTCTATCATACCCGAAGGAATTTCAAAGCAAACATGTAGCGACCCGACCCGAATGGATCAAGTCTTTGTGTTTTCGTGTCATCCTTGGATCGGTATGCTGACACACAGTACTCGAGGATTTATAACAGAGGTAAATCACATGTATAAAGTAACGTAAATACTATTACCTCAATCAATCATAGCAGAAGCAACAAAGGTTGTGGATTCCCATCAACACCAACGGCAAAGTTGAGTGCAAAAATCGTAACCCTAACGTATCACTTACTCGTCGTAAGATAATCCCGCAACATGAGACGTTGCAGCCACAAAGGGTCAATACATTGAATGTACTCGCAATTTCACACTGTAATGATAATGATGAACAAAGCCTACAACTACATGCATATTTGGCTGGTGGAGGCCGTAAGGTTAAAGTTTTTGCGTAATGCCAGTTTTTCCCTACTACAAAGGAATAGATTTTAATTAACTATCATGGTAGTTGAAACATCGTTGAGAAGATAGACATCCTCTCAACCCCAATTAATAATCATCATTAAAAACCCAACAATATTAATTAAAGTAACAGGATGAGATGCACATGATATCCAAGTACTAGATACTCAAGATGTCCATAACCGGGGACACGGCTAATCATGATCAGTTTGTACACTCTGTAAAGGTTTGTGCACTTTTCCCCACAAGACTCGATCTTCTCCGTTTGGTTTCTCGCACTGCATGGTGTTTGAGAAACGGATGACCGAGACACAGTCTTTCCGAAGAGGTCCCCTTAACCAGATAGATAGGCCGGTACACCTACAATCCCTCTACATCTGCTAGCCCATCAAGGAAAGGTTTCCCACAACTTACTCAACTATGCCAGAGCCCATATTGGCATGTAGCTGCACACGGAAGTTTCTAGTATGAATAATCTCATGATCCCTTTGAGCCTGGGTGGCGGTCCAAAAGAAAAACAGGCAATCGCTGGAATACCCAGGTGCCTCAATCCACCCAGATGTGTGTTAAAGTTGCCACGTTAAGTTGAACCTTTAATTAACAAACTCACATCAGTCATGGATACACTCACCCAATCCACGTCTACGAGCATAGCATGGCCTAACAGAAAACATAGAAGTAACTCCCAAAGGTTTGAATGTAATGCAGGTAATAGGTACTACCTCGATCTACTTCCCAGTCCCACATGTTAATTGATCCTACTAATGCAATGTGTGAGGGTTTGACTAATGCAATGAAAACTGGGTATTTGGAAAGTATGATCAAACTGTGAACTTGCCTTGTACTAACGATGTAGAAGATTCGCACTCAGAACTCGTGATAGATCTACTCGTCACACTCCGGTCAATCTATCGTAAGCAAGCAATAGTAACCACACATAAGCAATCACTCAGAAAGATCAGACAGGATGAATAAACACTTCGGAAAACTTCGAAAACCAACGAATGACTCTTGAAACACAAAACAATTTTCAACAGTACCAAAATTATGTGAGTTTGGCCTTATCAGAAAGTTTAGGTCAAGAGCTTTGATTTGCAAAAAGAATTAACTGAAACGGAGTTACGAAACTCAAGTTATGATCAAACGAAGTTTGAATCTAAAACTAATTGAATTCAAATTTTAGAATTTTCAAAAAACATGTTGAAGTTGTATTACTGGAAAGAGGGCTTCGTAACGAAGACGTGGGCGTTGGTTTCGTTGGATTTGCATTAACTGGTAAAAAGTTATGGCCTTTTAAATTTAGGGGCTAATCTGTAAATAAAAGATTTACATCTAAGTCCCTGGCCGAAAACTAAACAGAAAAGAAAAAGTTAACGAACGAACGTTCGTTTTATAGGCCTAGCTGGTGAACGTTCACTGGATAGTTAGATCTAAAAAAAATAAAACCGATCTAAAACAAAAACCTAACTAAGCAGAAAACCGGGGCGGTTATTATTACCTAAGCTGTTTATATTCATAAACCGCGGGTTCGGGCGGTTTGGGCGGTTCGGGCTGATCCGGAAAACGAACTGGCCGGCGGCGAACTCCGGCGCGGCTCCGACGAGTGGCGGGGCAATGGCGACGGGCGCGACGCAGTGCGGCTACGCGAGCGGGCGGCGGGGGCTCGCGCGAGAGGCGTGGCGCGGGGCGCAGGAGGCGGCGGCGGCGGCAGCAGCAGCAGCAGCAGCCCGCGGTGGCGAGAAGTGCGGCGGCGGCGGCGAGATGCGAAGAGGGGCAGCGGGGCTCGGGCGGTGCCCTTTATAGGAGGGAGGGGCAAGGCGAGGCGTGGGGAAGGGGCAAGGGGGAAGAGGCGGCGGTGAGGCGTGGCGTCCACGGCTCGGACGTTGAGGCATGCGGGAGGAGGAGTCCGACGGGGACGAAGGCGGCGTAGTGCTGGGCTGGGCCGGGGCCTGGCGGGCGAGCTGGGCCGGCCCAGTGCGGCGAAGGATATATTTTTTTAAAACATTTTTTTAACAGACAAGAAAAGAATAAACTAGAACTAACCAAAAATATTATATAGGCGTATAATATATCAAAATTTGCAGAAAAATAAGCCCTACAACATGAACCTTTTACTACTGTCAAATAAAATGCCCACAAATTCTAATAAATCAAAAGGTCCTACTGTTGCAATAAAATCCAATAAAAATCATTCTTAAAATACCAAAATGACTTCAAATTTATTTTTCTCCAATTTTCTGCTGTAGGGAATCATGTTACCCTATTTTCCATGTAATTTATTTTTGGAGAAAAATAATTTGAATAAAACCCAAATAACTCAATATTTGAAATTGAGTTGCAGAAAATTTCAGAAAAAACTTCCAACACATATTTCCTATAATTTGAAGAAGTCATTTTATCTTCTCCCGGGAAAATCATTGAGTTACTTAAAGTCTCTGAATTGAAAATATTGCGAGGATGAAATTCAAAATTCTTTCAAGCCCTTTGTCATTTAAAATAAATGGAAGAAGTCATATTATCTTCACTCTAGGGTTTTGTGCTGAAAAGAATTTGAATTCCCTCGGAGATCAAGAAGCAAAGTGAAAGTTTTGGGAAAGTCATTTTATTCCCTCTCATTTAACTTTCAAAAGTTTCGAATTTCACTCAATTTCACACAGCACATCAAACAACAATCAAATCTATCTATTTATTATAACATTCCAAAATTCTAAACTTTGGGATGTTACAAACCTACCACACTTAAAATGAATCTCGTCCTCGAGATTCGGAGAGGCTAGCAAGAAATAGGTTAGGGTTTGGGGTCTCCTAACAAAGCTCTGATTAGTATGGTCTAGTGTGCTACCACACTTAGAATGATGGTTACGGTTCCTTCAAAACTCAAGTACTCCATCCTTTGGGTTGACGGCGTCGGTCTTCTCAAATCTTCAGGGTATTTCCTTCTCTGGGGCTCTTCCGGTAGTGGAAAATCTTTATCCTCAAATCTTGTATCCTTTAATCTTGATAAGGTTCGCTCGGAACCTTGGTTCTTCTCAGCTGACAGGTCTGGCGCCAATACTAAACTAGTATCGATATCTCATGGTGGTCATCGGACAATTTATTGGGTCCCTGCAGAAAACGGGCCTGGCTTCATCCTCACCGTATATCCTACGGTTGGCAACAGCATGCTACGTACAAGGGAAAAAATTTCTATACCATTCTAGGGTTCTAAACAAGGTTTTGACATCGTCGTCTCTCTACTATAGGTAAGTCACTCAGATTTACCATCCCGTATAACAGAGGCGAATAATAAGAGTAAGTCGGTATGGTGATCAATCCATCCCGCACCCAAATCATTACCTTGTATATGGTTTAGTGAATCTCGCATTCTAACACTCGGCCTTCCTCACAAGCATTGCAGAATTTATCTTGTCAACGAACTCAGTTCGGATAAATCCATTGATTCTGCAAGCCAAACAACCATCTATCGTTTCTTCACAACCCTCGGGTTTAACGTAACCACCTATAAGATCGTCTGTTGGCAAGGTCGTAACTTGTACCAGGGGTTTTCCTTCAGCAAGAGTGTGCTTGCTTTCCTGACATGTCCTGGGGCCTATGGGTTATGGCTCATCTCATCACTAGCAACACTTGGTCTCATCATCGGGTTGCAACTGATCATTCTTCCGATCTCCAACTTCCTTGGTTTTCTTAAATCCATCCAAGTATCCTTTACTTCTCTTGGGTAAAACTACGATGTAATTACTCAGACTCATCCTTGGGCAATCCACTCCAAGTCTCACGTAACTAACCACTAGCTAGTGTATTCGGGTAACGATGTTGGATTCTACCACACTTAAAATGAATAACACTAGTTTCTTCAAAATCTTATTCCATGCATCATGTCTTCACCCTTCACTTATGTAGTAACAATTCATAGAATCCAAATCAATACCCTGATGCCAACTGTATTGATTCTCAACTTACTAGGATCTGATGCATTTCCATTGCATGCTTCAACTCCAATACTTAGCACAAAACTCCTTCTTCTTGGTACAATCTATAGCAAAATGCACTGCTTTACTACAGCAGATACACATAACTATTGACAAGTCTCGTGGTTCCCTTGTGATTATGTAGCCTCCTTAGGTCCTCGGCTTATGGGTCCACTTCAGAACTTGTATATCCTTAACTCAATCCTTAGGGTCACTGTAGTTCCATACTCCAGCCTTACACCCTCTTAAAAATACAATTGTACTTCTTTCCTACATACTCTTGGGGTAAGCCTCATATCAAAAATAAACTCCAATTTATTTGTGCAAACTCTACTCCTTGGAGCAACACTTTCCTTTCTATTGGTCCAGGGTTCTCTCCGTAAGGTTCAACTAAACAAAATGCACTGGTTCATCCATAATCCATATTCTCCCCATATAAAATCTTTTATTACTTCTTGAACCAGTATTCAATACTCCAATTTCCAAGGGTGCATCACTACAATTGCTAGTATCCACATGTCGGGTATGGTTAACATTCCTCCCATCTTTATTCCTTTGTCCTAGCTAAGGACACTTCAGTCCCACCGGAATTGTGCAACGTGATTCTTAAAATCATCAATCTTTTGCTTCGTACTATTGGATGTGTGCTTCATCTCCACCATCTCTGCATGCATCATACTCAGGCATTCCTGGGTATAACGAAGTCTTGCTTCGAGTATTTCTCCAATCTGACGTATGGCCTCCATAGCGGCTTCATGAACAGAGTCGGAGAATGTAGTTCGTGGTACTCGGGAGATGAAAAGGTATTAACCCATAGTTTTTGGGCAAACTCCTTTCACACGGTGGAGGTGTACCTCCACGTACCAAAGTTCAACTCCATTCTCCATGAAGGGATAACCCTTGTAAACTGCATCTCCTTCTAGGTGAATATGCTTCACCATGTCCTTCAGGATCTTTGGATAATCCTGACCACTAATCAGGGTCATGATGGTTTCCGGGCCTTTGAGAAAAGACTCGTAAAGGGTTGTCATCTGCAGGCATAAGACAGAAGGGGTTCTCAGGACAACATCTATTTCCTCGGGGAATATGGTTGGCTGTCCGAGAAAGGTTTGGGGTCAACTGGTCCATGGGTTCTAGGTCTTGGTCTGGGTGAGATAGTAGGAGAGGCACTCACAATCATCCAACAACTCCTAGCATCTCCTTCTTGGATTCCAAAAGTATCAACTTCTATTGCTTCACAAGTTATTACAATGTCATTCCCATAACTCTCAATCAACACCTCTAAATGAAAGCAAGGTTCCCACTGCTACTACTATATTTCTCACAAACACCCCTAACTATCACGAGTCTCCTTCGCCTTGGGACAATCTCTGGCAAGGTGCCCTGCTTCATCACACCGAAAACATAATATTTCTGACAAGTCCTGGGGTTTCTTTGTTGGGCAGTGGCTAGCGTAATGACCTAACTCCTTGCACCTAAGACAAGTGATGTGACTCCGGTCCCTTTTCACCGAAATTGGGTTATTCTGGGGGCACATGCTCTTTCTCTTCCTCGACTTCTTCGTTCCTATCAAATCTTCTATCTTTTGTGGATCAAACTCCACTTCTTCTGTAGGGAAGTCTCCCAGATACTCATGGCTTTCCTTTGTGCAATACTGTGAAAGGTGTCCTTCTTTCACACATGAGTAGCAAGCACGTGAGTAATATATGTCTAGTCCTTCTCCATCAGGGTCGTCAATATCTTTCTCCATCGCGGATTCCTTTAAGGTTTCCTCGGGGACTTCTTTCATTGCTTCTTTCTTCTGCTGGACAGTTCGTTGCACCATGGGGTAAATGTTACACTGAGCAGGATAGTGAGTAGTCCCTTCACACAAGAAACAAGTAATATGCCTTGTTGGGCATTCTTCAGCTAGGTGACTTCCTTCACAATTAGGGCATTCATCCTTATGCTCCTCCTGGGTGTGTCCTATTTCTCCACAAATCCTGCAGGCACAATGTTTCTTCTTTGGGTTGTCAGCACGCTTGCGGATGAGACGGGATCTTAACATGGTCTTCTTGAATTCTTCCCAATTTTCTGCTCTATTACATCCTTGTATGTCTTGATGCATCTTCCACCATGTTGCAGCACTGTTTGTAAAGTACTGCAGAGCGTATTGAACCTCATACTTCCTTGGAACCAAATTTTTCCTGAAGTGGTCCTCCATGTTTTGTATCCATAACTCTGCCTCCGGCTGGGTCATCGTTCCAGAGAGTATAAGTCTATCTTCATTCATCCTCTATTGGGTCCAAGGGTTTTGGGATGAGATTAGGAAGGTGGGGAGAGATACACTCAATACAAACAATAGTTTTGAAAAGACGGTTTTAGTTTGTGGCCGTCGGAAAACATCAAACAAATAACGGCTCACAATCGTCGCATCTAACGTAAGTACATAATAGGGGTTTGATCTTCTAAAGGTCATCATCTCTTCAAAGTTGTCAACTCTTCAAACATTCGGAGTATCCATTGTTGTAGCTTCAACACTTCCAATACATAGTGAAATCCTCTTTACTCCGAAGTGGTCCAAATGGTAAAGGGTATTGTCTAACTATTTAAAGTAAGAGGGAAGATTTGACAAAGCTCAGAAAAGAAGAGAGATAAGAATCCTTTTGAAAAAGATAGTTTTAGAGAAATCATTTCCTATGGTCTGGCCAGTTTCTAGGGTCACGTCCTACAGTCAACATGTGCTCTGATACCATCTTGTAGCGACCCGACCCGAATGGATCAAGTCTTTGTGTTTCCGTGTCATCCTTGGATCGGTATGCTGACACACAGTACTCGAGGATTTATAACAGAGGTAAATCACATGTATAAAGTAACGTAAATACTATTATCTCAATCAATCATAGCAGAAGCAACAAAGGTTGTGGATTCCCATCAACACCAACAGCAAAGTTGAGTGCAGAAATCGTAACCCTATCGTATCACTTACTCGTCGTAAGATAATCCCGCAACATGAGACGTTGTAGCCACAAAGGGTCAGTACATTGAATGTACTGGCAATTTCACACTGTAATGATAATGATGAACAAAGCCTACAACTACATGCATATTTGGCTGGTGGAGGCTGTAAGGTTAAAGTTTTTGCGTAATGCCAATTTTTCCCTACTACAAAGGAATAGATTTTAATTAACTATCATGGTAGTTGAAACATCGTTGAGAAGATAGACATCCTCTCAACCCCAATTAATAATCATCATTAAAAACCCAACAATATTAATTAAAGTAACATGATGAGATGCACATGATATCCAAGTACTAGATACTCAAGATGTCCATAACTGGGGACACGGCTAATCATGATCAGTTTGTACACTCTGTAAAGGTTTGTGCACTTTTCCCCACAAGACTCGATCGCCTCCGTTTGGTTTCTCGCACTGCATGGTGTTTGAGAAAACGGATGACCGAAACACAGTCTTTCCGAAGAGGTCCCCTTAACCAGATAGATAGGCCGGTACACCTACAATCCCTCTACATCTGCTGGCCCATCAAGGAAAGGTTTCCCACAACTTACTCAACTATGCCAGAGCCCATATTGGCATGTGGCTGCACACGGAAGTTTCTAGTATGAATAATCTCATGATCTCTTTGAGCCTGGGTGGCGGTCCAAAAGAAAAACAGGCAATCGCTGGAATACCCAGGTGCCTCAATCCACCCAGATGTGTGTTAAAGTTGCCACCTTAAGTTGAACCTTTAATTGACAAACTCACATCTGTCATGGATACACTCGCCCAATCCACGTCTACGAGCATAGCATGGCCTAACAGCAAACGTAGAAGTAACTCCCAAAGGTTTGAATGTAATGCAGGTAATAGGTACTACCTCAATCTACTTCCCAGTCCCACATGTTAATTGATCCTACTCATGCAATGTGTCAGGGTTTGACTAATGCAATGAAAACTGGGTATTTGGAAAGTATGATCAAAGTGTGAACTTGCCTTGTACTGATGATGTAGAAGATTCGCACTCAAAACTCGTGATAGATCTACTCGTCACACTCCGGTCAATCTATCGTAAGAAAGCAATAGTAACCACACATAAGCAATCACTCAGAAAGATCAGACAGGACGAATAAACACTTCGGAAAACTTCGAAAACCAACGAATGACTCTTGAAACACAAAACAATTTCCAACAGTACCAAAATTATGTGAGTTTGGCCTTATCAGAAAGTTTAGATCAGGAGCTTCGATTTGCAAAAAGAATTAACTGAAACGGAGTTACGAAACTCAAGTTATGATCAAACAAAGTTTGAATCTAAAACTAGTTGAATTCAAATTTTAGAATTTTCAAAAACATGTTGAAGTTGTATTACTGGAAAGAGGGCTTCGTAACGAAGACGTGGGCGTTGGTTTCGTTGGATTTGCATTAACTGGTAAAAAGTTATGGCCTTTTAAAGTTTAGGGGCTAATCTATAAATAAAATATTTACATCTAAGTCCCTGGCCGAAAACTAAACAGAAAAGAAAAAGTTAACGAACGAACGTTCGTTTTATAGGCCTAGCTGGTGAACGTGCACTGGATAGTTAGATCTAAAAAATAAACCGATCTAAAACGAAAACCTAACTAAGCAGAAAACCGGGGCGGTTATTATTACCTAAGCGGTTTATATTCATAAATCGCGGGTTCGGGCGGTTTGGGCGGTTCGGGCGGATCTGGAAAACGAACCGACCGGCGGCGAACTCCGGCGCTGCTCCGGCGAGTGGCAGGGAAACGGCGACGGGTGCGGCGCAGTGCGGCTGCGCGAGCGGGCGGCGGCGGCTCGCGCGAGAGGCGCGGCGCGGGGCGCAGGAGGCGGCGGCGGAAGCAGCAGGAGCAGCAGCCCGCGGCGGCGGCAGCAGCTCGCGGCGGCGAGAAGTGCGGCGGCGGCGGCGCGATGCGAAGAGGGGCAGCGGCGCTCGGGCGGTGTCCTTTATAGGAGGGAGGGGCGAGGCGAGGCGTAGGGAAGGGGCAAGGGGGAAGAGGCGGCGGCGAGGCGTGGCGTCCACGGCTCGGACGTCGAGCGTGCAGGAGGAGGAGTCCGACGGGTACAAAGGCGGCGCAGTGCTGGGCTGGGCCGGGGCCTGGCGGGCGAGCTGGGCTGGCCCAGTGCGGCGAAGGATATTTTTTTAAACATTTTTTTAACAGACAAGAAAAGAATAAACTAGAAATAACCAAAAGTATTATATAGGCGTATAATATATCAAAATTTGCAGAAAAATAAGCCCTACAACATGAACCTTTTACTACTGTCAAATAAAATGCCCATAAATTCTAATAAATCAAAAGGTCCTACTGTTGCAATAAAATCCAATAAAAATCATTCTTAAAATACCAAAAGGACTTCAAATTTATTTTTCTATAATTTTCTGCTATAGGGAATCATGTTACCCTATTTTCCATGTAATTTATTTTTGGAGAAAAATAATTTGAATAAAACCCAAATAACTCAATATTTGAAATTGAGTTGCAGAAAATTTCAGAAAAAACTTCCAACTCATATTTCCTATAATTTGAAGAAGTCATTTTATCTTCTCTCGGGAAAATCATTGAGTTGCTTAAGGTCTCTGAATTGAAAATATTGCGAGGATGAAATTCAAAATTCTTTCAAGCCCTTTGTCATTTAAAATAAATGGAAGAAGTCATATTATCTTCCCTCTAGGGTTTTGTGTTGAAAAGAATTTGAATTCCCTTGGAGATCAAGAAGCAAATGAAAGTTTCGGGAAAGTCATTTTATTTCCTCTCATTTAACTTTCAAAAGTTTCGAATTTCACTCAATTTCACACAGCACATCAAACAGCAATCAAATCTATCTATTTATTATAACATTCCAAAATTCTAAATTTCGGGATGTTACAAAACATTTTCACTAGGTGCAGTAGGTTGAGGAGCAAATCTTTGCTCGTCTGGTCGGGGTGAAGATACCCAGAATAAGCCCCTCAAAGGATTATGAGCCATAGTAACAAGTGACGATAAATTTCAGCACACTATATAAAACTTTCCTTACCAAAGGCGCTTCACTCCCCGGCAACGGCGCCAGAAAAGAGTCTTGATGACCCACAAGTGTAGGGGATCTATCGTAGTCCTTTCGATAAGTAAGAGTGTCGAATCCAACGAGGAGCAGAAGGAAATGATAGGCAGTTTTCAGTAAGGTATTGTCTGCAAGCACTGAAATTATAGGTAACATATAGTTTTGTGATAAGGTAATTGGTAGCAAGTGAAAAAAGGTAAAAGTAAATAAGGTGCGGCAAGGTGGCCCAATCCTTTTTGTAGCAAATGACAAGCCTGAACAACTCTTATATGAAGGAAAGCACTCCCAAGGACACATGGGAATTATCATCAAGCTAGTTTTCATCACAATCATCTGATTCGCGTTCGATACTTTGATAAATTGTATGTGGGTGGACCGGTGCTTGGGTGATGTCCTTACTCGGAAAAGCCTCCCATTTATGATTAACCTCTAATGCAAGCATCCGCAACTACAAAAGAAGTATTAAGGTAAACCTAACCTTAGCATGAAACAAGTGGATCCAAATCAGCTCCTTACGAAGCAACGCATAAACTAGGTTTTAAGCTTCTGTCACTCTAGCAACCCATCATCTACTTATTACTTCCCAATGCCTTACTCTTGGCCCAAATAATGGTGAAGTGTCATGTAGTCGATGTTCACATGACACCACTAGAGGAGAGACAACATACATCTCATCAAAATATCGAACGAATACCAAATTCACATGACTACTAATAGCAAGACTTCTCCCATGTCCCCGGGAACAAAAGTAACTACTCACAAGACATAATATTGTTCATGATCAGAGGGGTATTAATATGCATAATGGATCTGAACATATGATCTTCCACCAAATAAACCAAGTAGCATCAACTACAAGGAGTAATCAACACTACTAGCAACCCACAGGTACCAATCTGAGGTTTGCATACAAAGATTGGATACAAGAGATGAACTAGGGTTTGAGAGGAGATGGTGCTGGTGAAGATGTTGATGAAGATAGCTCTCCCCAAGATGGGAGAGTTGTTGGTGATGACGGCGGTGATGATTTCCCCCTCCCGGAGGGAATTATCCCCGGCATAACAGCTCTGCCGGAGCCGTAGATTGGTTTCCGCCAAGGTTCCGCCTCGAGACGGCGGCGTCTGGTCCCGAAAGCCTCCTTATGATTTTTTCCAGGTCAAAACACCTCATATAGGAGAAGATGGGCATCGGGGGGCCCACGAGGCAGGGGGCGCGCCCAGAGAGAGGGGGGCGGCCCCCACCCTCGTGGACAGGTGGTGGCCCCCCTGGTGATCTTCTTTCGCCAGATATTTTTTATATTTTGTGAAACGGTGTCCTGTGAAGTTTCGGGGCCTTTTGAGTTGTGCAAAATAGGTTTCTAGAGTTTGCTTCTTTTCCAGCCCAGAATTCCAGATGCCGGCATTCTCCCTCTTCATGTAAACCTTGTAAAATAAGAAAGAAAAGGCATAAGTATTGTGACATAACGTGTAATAACAACCCATAATGCAATAAATATTAACATATAAGCATGATGCAAAATGGACGTATCACCACCATGCTGTCATAATCTAAATAAATAGTGGGTAGAAATTTCTCCTCTCTTTCATAATGCCTAATGGGTATCTCAAAGCGTCGAGCAAGGCGAGTGGCGAAAATACCCCGAAAGTAGGATCCTTAGTACGGTTCGAACTCAACCGTTTAGAAACCATAGCACCCAAAATAAAAGTTCTATCGCGAAGTAAAGCATGGCGCAAAATGGCAAGGTCAGGGGCACTAAGGCCTCCACTCTCTCCATGACCAACCAAACATCTCCCGGCAAATAATGAATAATATTGTAAAACAGGGAAATGTAAACTGGCCACTCTCGCTTCTGACACCCTTCTCTTTTCCCCTACGGTAACTGTATCAATAAAATCTTCCACGTCTCTAGGACATGGTTCTTCGATGCTACCTTCGTAGGGTAGTTTGCATACTTCACAAAACTCATAAAGGTTCATCTCCTTATGCTCATCATATAAATCAAATTCTACCGTAGGTGGTGATCTTCTAGCATGAAAATGAAAATTTTGCACGAAAGTATTAGTTAGGAGGAAATGCCGATCACACTGGTCGCGGAGGAAGTAGGTGATGCCTGCATTCTCGGCCAAATAATAGAAATCGTCGTAAATTCCGGCCGCCTGTAAGAATGCATCGCATGGCCATTCACATGACCGAATCTCCACGGTACGAGGAAGATTATACTTGGGCTTCTCCTTCTCCTTTGAACCCTGGCCCGAAGAGCCTCTCAACAATCTCCTCATCATTTTCTTCCTCTGAAAAATTCTGAATTCTTTTAGTGACTCAAAATAAAAGTGAACCAAACTCAACAAAATTGATAACAACTACTCCTACAAGTGTCTAGAGGCAATATCATGCATCAAAACTACTTTGGACCATATAAATTTGACATGCAAGCTCAAGTACAAGGTCACTACAACAACAAAAATTTGCAATAAATAAAGCACTGGAGCAAAAACTAATTAGAGCATTGGAGGAGTCACATACCGAAGAACAATCCCCAAAACAGTTTTGCAAATGATGGATTGAGCAAGGAGATCGAAAATGTCATCAAGATGAGCTAGAACACGGGTTTGAGCTAGTGGATGATTTTTTCTGGAGGAAGAAGGAGAGGATGGGTGCTGGAATAAGTGGAGGGGGCCACGTGGGGCCCACAAGGACAAGGGGCGTGCCTAGGGGGGTAGGGCGCGCCCTCCACCCTTGTGGCCCACTGGTGCAGCCCCCTGATGCATACTTAGTGCCAAAAATCTTAAAATATTCTAGAAAAAATCATATTAATATTTCAAGGCATTTGGAGGACTTTTATTTTTGGGGCATTTTTTATTGCTTGGATAATTCAGAAAACAGACAGACAATACTATTTTTGCTTTATTTAATCTAAATAACAAAGAGTAAAAATTGGGTACAAAAGGTGGCGTTCTCTAAATTCATACATCTCATGTTCATCAAAAGGAATCCGTCAATGAGGTTGATTAAGTCTCATTAACAAACTTCTCTCGAATAACATAAAACCAGAGAATTATCAAATAATACTAGGTTACCTCAATGGGGATATGCATGTCCCCAACAATAAGAATATCATATTTCTTTTTGATAGTAGGAATAGGGAATTCAAAACCTCCAATACCAATAGTTCAAATCTTTCCAATAGAATTGATGCTATTGACTTGATGTTGTTTCTTCAGAAAGTGTACCTTGTGCTCATTACCATTTACATGAAAAGTGACATTGCCTTTGTTACAATCAATAATAGCCCCTGCAGTATTCAAAAAGTGTCTACCAAGGATAATCGACATACTGTCGTCCTCGGGAATATCAAGAATAACAAAGTCCGTTAAGATAGTAACGTTTGCAAGCACAACAGGTACATCCTCACAAATACCGATAGGTATAGTAGTTGATTTATCAGCCATTTGCAAAGAGATTTCAGTAGGTGTCAACTTATTCAATTCAAGTATACGATACAAAGAGAAAGGCATAACACTAACACCGGCTCCAAGATCACATAAAGCAGTTTTAACATAGTTTCCTTTAATGGAGCATGGTATAGTGGGTATCCCTGGATCTCCAAGTTTCTTTGGTATTCCACCCTTAAAAGTATAATTAGCAAGCATGGTGGAAATTTCAGCTTCCGGTATCTTTCTCGTATTAGTAACAATTTCTTTCATATACTTAGCATAAGGAAAAAGATAGGTATAACATCTCACAAAAGCTTTCAAAATCCTCATCATCATTTTTCTTGGATGGTTTAGGAGGAAAGGGCATGGGTTTCTGAACCCATGGTTCCCTTTCTTTACCATGTTTCCTAGCAATGAAATCACTCTTATCATAATGTTGATTCTTTGATTGTGGGTTATCAAGATCAACAACAGGTTCTATCTCTACATCATTATCATTACTAGGTTGAGCATCAGTATGAACATCATCATTAACATTATCATTAGTATCATGTTCATTACCAAACTGAGTCTCAGCATCATAAATAGAAATATTATTGGGATTCTCAGGTGTGTCTACAACAGGTTCACTAGAAGCAGGCAAAGTCCTATCAGTTTTATTTTTCTTTCTACTATTAGGGCTAGGTTTGTCATTATTAATTCTCCGAGAATCTTGCTCATTTGTCTTAGAGCATCTCCAGTGGAACGTGTAAATTTGGATGTGTATATCTTCATATACACGTCCATATACACCTTGCTAAATTTTACACCTCCCAGTTTTTCAGTGGAACGTGTATACAGGACGTGGAAATCAGGACGTGTATATTCCAACGGCTATATTTTCAAACGGCTATATTTCCAACGGCTCTATTTCCAACATCCTCTTGGGACATGAGTTCTTCGTCATCTTCATCGGGCGACGATGAACTCATACTTGCGGCATTAGCCGATCGCGGAGCAAAATGACTATATACGGAGCAAAATGAATGAATCCACACTCTAAAATATGTCTACATGCATCCGTTTCTTAATCCACACCCAAACAATGACTATATACGGAGCAAATATGTCTATATACAGAGCACTACAACTCTCTCAAAAAAAGCACTATATACAGAGCACTACAATGACTATATACAGAGCACTACAACCTTATCTACTCCCTCAGCTCACTCCAGCCACTACCCTCCCCGC